>MU251396.1:0-124525 GCA_019669835.1 Amylocarpus encephaloides
GAGTTACTATAGTACTTAATATACGTACTTATAGTACTAGTTTCTACTTCTAGATAAATATATTAAAATGTTATCTATATAAGTAGAGTAGAATTTATTTAGGTAGTTATATAGAGTTTAATTAATATACTTCTAAAAAGTACTAGATATATTTACTAAGCTAAAAGAGGTAATTATTTATTTATATAAGTTATAATATATTTAAAAAGTAGTCTTTTATTTATTATCTTCTACGATCTATATCTTATAAAAAGTAGTAATTATATTAACTTTAGTAAACTACTATACTTTACTAATATTTTATAAAGTCTTATAAATAAGTAGTAAGAGATAGTAGGTCTTCTTTATAATACGATTTAAGTTATAGTAATTAATATAGAAGCGTAAGTCTTCTTCTAGCTTTTTAATAAATAGTACTAGTATAACTACTAGTAAATTACTAATATATATAAACTCTTTATTAAGTAGGTTTATTAGAGTCTTTTATAGTACTAGAAGCTCGTTCTATAATATACTATATAATAGCTCTTATAGAATCTTAGACTACTAACTATTTATAGTCTTAAGTTTAATAGTATAGTTAGTCTCTAGCTTACGTAGTAGTAGTAGTAGTCGTTCTACTATCTAGTAGTTAGAGATACTTAGAAACTCGTAGTAGTAACTTAGTAGCTTAGTTACTAAATTCGTATACTACTTTATAGCTAGCGTCTTTATAATATTAGTTATACTAATTAAAAATACTTATATACTCTTTTACTTCTACTAGCTTATCTACTAGTAATAGAGTACTATAGCTAATATCTATATAGCTATATTTACTTTAAGTCTAAAAAATATCTCTTTACTATATATAGTAGTATCTATAATTTCGATTTTTATTTCTAAATAAAATCTATTAATTCTAGTATATTAAGCTATAATCTATAATATTTCTAGAATTATATTATAGTACTCTATAGGTATAATATATAGAAAAACCTTAGACTCTCTATATTTATCTAAGTTAAGTATAATAACTATAATCTTATTTATAGTTAAAGAGACTTTTTTATTAAACTTTATAACCTCTTATAATATAATAATTAGACGTATTAGATTATTATTTTAGATAAAGTAGAAGTTATATAGTTTATAAGAAAGATAGCTAGTATTAATTAGTATATTTATAAATAAAATATCGTTTACTAATACTAATATAATAAATAGCTTACTATTTATAGAGCTTTTAAAACGTCTTTATACTCTACTTAACTCTCTATATAATCTCTAAGTACGACTTTAGTTAGAGGTTACTCTTTTTCTAAATTAAAGTTTATTTTCTATTCTTCTACTTCTTTTAATTATAACTCTATAGTCTTAGCGCTAGTAGTAGAGGCTTTATTCTTTAAAGAAGTAAAGACTTATAACTTATATAAACGACTCTCTAGCTTAGTATTCTAAAAGTCTTAGTATCTAAGTAGACTAGCTAGTTTAAAATAGTAGTCTAATACTTAGTAGTATATACTTCTATAGTATATATAAGTATCTTTCTTATATCTCTTCTATCTTTTAACTAGAGTAGTACTAGTAGTATACTACTCTTATAACTAGCTAGAAGAGTCTCTTTTAGTAACTACTACTATAACTAGTATAAGCTCTTATTCTATTATATTAGTAGAGGTTTATAGGTTATATAGCTTTAAATAACTATCTAAACGTACTTACTTTTACTAAGAGTTCTATATCTTTACTTCTTATAAATTATTAGAAATATAGTATAATAGATCTATATAGTTTAAATATAAGATAGACTTTCTCTAAGTAATTAGATACTCTTAAAGCTTATAATTAATAGTAGCTCTTAAGTTGTCTTTACGTATCTAATCGTCTTATTTCTAACTCTAGAGTTCTAGAAGTATCTATTTAAACTTCTATAAGAAGTCTTAAAAGTCTCTATTACTCTAGTATATTATATTAACTTTTAAGAGCGTCTTATTCTTATTCTATAGATTAGTAAAGATAAGTTCTAGCTACTTTAGAAACTCTTTAATTATAAAAGCCTAGGTTATTTTAATAATACTAATCTAAGAGTATATATATTCTACTACTTTCTTTATAAGTTATTTAGAAGTATACTAAATATACTTCTTTTTAGACCTAATAGCTCTAGTATTAATTTTAAGCTTAGCTTCTAGAATATCTTTAAATTAAGAGTATAGTAACTTATTTTCGTCTATAAACTAATTAGAGTAAGAGAGTAAGTGTTTTAGCTTTTAGATTAGGTCTTCTAGGTCTATAGTAGAGTCTATTTTAAATATATATATCTTCTAGTATTCTAAGGTTTATATACTATTAAGTACTATCTATAATTAAGTAATTATTAATTCTAATCTTATATTTATTTCTTATTAACTCTATATAAAGACTATTAGCTAATCTAGTATAGTAGAGAGTTATACTTTATTTACTATACTATCTAGTTACTAGAAGTTATAGACTTACTTATTATTACTTATAGTACTTACTTATATATATATAACTCTAGTCTATAAGTAATAGATAAGAGTAATATACTTCTACTATAAGAGACTAGACCTTAAATAACTTAAAAGAAATAGTTTCTTAAATTTAATTAAGAAGTATATAGAGAGCTTATATAAGTATAGCTTCTATAGAGTCTTATATATATAAGAAGAGGTAACTAGAACCTTCTAAAAGTAATAGAATAGAGTAGTATTAAACTAAATTAAATTCTACTTATAACTAGTACTTAGTAAGAGTTTATACTTAGTGAGAGTTAGTACTTAGCGAGAGCTATTAGACTAAGTATACTCTAGAGTTCTAACTCTTATACTTACGTTCTTAATAAGTTAAAACTATATACTAATAAGCTTAGGATTCTTATATAAGACCCTTTAGAAGTCGTAAACGTGATTAAAACGTGTCTTTAACTCTAGTTATCGTCTTATAAATCGATATACCTAGAGCTTTCTAATATAGCGTCCCTCTTAAGATTCTAGTATAAAATTAGTTATATCTTTCACACTAGCTAGCCGGGGCGTAAATCCTCTTACGTGTATATTAAGTATATACTAAAGAATCACTTCCTCTTCTAATTCGGTTAATTTATGACTTACTAATCGAGCTTCGGGGCGAGGGGTTCAGCCGGTCATTCTATCGCGAAGTGTTAATTCAGGCACTTTATAGATCTTTGTAGTAGACCGGCAGCTAATTTTTCTAGATGATCGAATAGCTTCTATAGCTAGAATAATTAATACTTCTTAGGTTTGAACTTCCATGTTTAGTTATAAAGAAAACGCGTGTTAAAGTTTATAGGTTAGGTGCCAAGGAAAAGTGCACAACTCACTAATATACACGACTCACTGATAAACCACGTTATTTATTAAGTAGTAAAGGAATAAGGCGAGTCGGTAGGTATTCTAAAAGTCGAAAACATATATGTGACGGGCAAATAAGTAATGATTAATTAGGATATTTAAGTATTTAAACGACCAAAAAACCACCTAAAATAATCGATTTCGATATCCAAGGATGTAGGGGACATGTGTCAAGAATACATAACCAAGGGGGCATTCCGGTATGTTTTGAGGAAAAAAGGGGACACTTGAGTACTTTCAGTTAATTTAATGAAACAAGAGCACATAATTATGTATTCGAGATGCCCCGACGCTAGACCATATTCTTCCCAATAGACATTGGTATCCCATGGTGAACCCGATTACCACATAATACACCAGATGAAGACCTCGCGGAGCAAAACAAAACCTAGTGGATAATGTCTACCCAAAATGCATTGATTTCCAGCTTTCCAAATCCATAGTTTGAGAAAACCCTCGCTGTACGAACTCACCCTCCCTAACTCGTACATCATGATATTACTACTGATTAACATGCTTTCTTCATCTGGGACAACGCCGATTTTGCCCTTTCCCTTACATTCAATTCCGGATCTTCCTCCAACATCTCTAGTTTTGTAAAGAAACCGAGATTCTTGAGCGCAACCACCCGTTGAGCGCATGGCTGGCCGTCATCTGCATCATCCAACCAAGTGAGATTAGTTACTAGCCAGCAAAGAGCTAGCCGAACCTCGATATTGGAGTTGTTGAAGTGAGGAACCAGGAGCTTCAGAAGTTCAGTTTGGGCAATGACAAGCTGGCGGTGACGAGGTATGCTGGCGGCCATATGAACTAGAATGTATCCTACCGCTGTAATGATCTCAGATTGTGGTGGTAACAATGGTGGCTTTTCGACTGAAGAGATCCTGCGATTGAAGGGGTTGATAGCTTTTGGCTTGAGTTTCGATGCTAGAATATCGAATACCCGGTCTTGACCTAAGGTGATGAAAAGAAAATCGATCATCTCTGTCGTTTCTTTGGTTCCACCCTGCCCAGCTCCTCCGATAAGATTCCGGATGAAGTCGAGGCCTTGCTCTTGGACCGCAATATCGTCGTTCCTAGCCTTTCTTGCTAGGTCCATCTCTGCTTCACGGAGTTCCCTAAGTCGCACTTCCACTTGTTGAAATGATTTGCTTCGGCTGCTGCTTGGCCGCGAGTTGGAACGAGCCGAGGTGCCCAAAACAGACGCGGGATTATCATCAAACTGGTCCATCTCAACATCCTCGTCTATGTCATCGTGATGGCCGGAATTTGACCTTCCCCCTCCAATTACACGCGATGAGAGAAGGGCTTCGTCCTCGGTGTCATCACAAATGAGTTGTACAAGCCAACCTTGTCCAAGCTCATCCAAACACTGCCGTTTCACCTCGTTACTCACAGAGTGTACAAAATGCTTCAAAGCCCACAGTGCATTAAGTCTTAACTTCGCATCCGTTGAATGTGCATGTGAGCAAAGTATCTTGAGAACTCCTTCATCTTTGATAGTCTATCCTCAATGTTAGTTTACACGATATAATGGGATCAACTCGACTTACGTCGCGCATAGGGCTGACATCGGTGACTAAATTGCAGACTGTCGCAGTAGCCGCAATCTTAACGTCCATGCAAGGAGATTTAAGTAGACGAAATACTGGCATAGCAACTCCACTATCAATCAAGGTCGTTCGAAGAACGCTGACAGAGCGAGATAGCGCACGAATTGCACCGCACGCCGCAACCAGAACATCAACAGTGTTTGTACCATAACCGTCCTTAGCCTCTACTTCAGAAAAAGTGTTGGCAGACCTATCGTCATTCTCGCTAGCCTTTGGCGATGGCTTGGTTGGCGTCGGATTCAAGGATTCAACAATATAAGGGATAATGCCTTGGTCCACAATCGCGGTTCGGTATTCCTCTTTAAAGGGAACAAGAGCGGCAATGGCTTTCAAGGTGCTCTCCCGGATCTTGACCTTATGGACTAGTAGAGGTGGCGGTCCTCGGTGGCCCATTATGAAGGGTTCTATCCCCAACTTAAGGTCCTCACTATGCGGCGACCATGCATGCACGCCTGGCATACTAGTCACCGGATCATATGCTACCTTCAGTATCTTCGCAAGTTTAGCAATAGCGCCAGCATCAAATGCTGCCTTCTGAAGAAACTCGCTATCTGTGATGAGCGTGGAAAGGACAGCAGGAGCTCTCTCCTTTATGGACCAGTCGGTATTTTGTGCCTCTTCATCCGCAAGGTTTCCCTTGCCATTTAATGAACTGAGACTGTCATCAAGCATGTTTACGAGCAATGGGACTACTAATAGCCCTATAAACCTTTCTCTCGTTTTGTTTGTCAGACCGGCTCTATAGAGGACAGTCAAAACAGAGGCAGCCATCAGGCGCTCCATGCCGAGTTTTGACCTTAGGATCAATATCAGATATGAAATCAGAGGGCTTTCCAGGTCCTTGCTATCGGGCGCAGAGCCTTCCGTAGTCAAGACGCCTCCCTCTATACCGCCGAGATTTCCCCAAGATGTGGAGGTGTTATACTTCGATGAAACTGATCGTCCACTCGATCCCAAATGTTCTCTGGTGCTGGAAGTGCCAAGGGGCGGAAATGCAGCTGCTTGTGCTGTGGTCGCTTTGAATTGCTGATATGGGACATGTGGGAGAAGGAAGTCTACAGCATTTAATTGGCTCTGTCTTTGACTCAAACCTGCGATGTTGAACGCATTCCAAGTCGCAAGGGCATGACGGGAGGTTATGAAATCTGTGGATTGGGAAACAGGAAATATCGCAAGGATGGCTGGCGAATATAGAAGCTGCGATGCCCGAAATTTGGAATTAGTGATAATCGTTGAAATTGCCTCCATAATCACGGCAAGGCTAATATTCGAAGGCGTAACTTTTGGGAAGTGATCTCCTAAGCCATCTAAATGTGCTAGGATATCCGCACCAGGTATGACGAGTCCTTCTGCGACAACGTGACCTGCCAATTTGGCAGCTAGCGCATCAAGGACCCCCGATGTTGCTAGAATTTGCCGATGACTTTCTTCCCAGCATAGTTTGCCAATCAAAGCAGAAGCAATCGATATTTGACATTGGATTGTTGGTGTTGAAGACGACTGTGACAGTATTTGGCATAAAGTAGCGGTATGCGGGCGCGTAAAGAATTCTTTTGCAATATTAGTCGGTTTAGTTGCGTAGTGATAGCATTGGAGTGATGAGTCCGCAAGATTCGAGAGGGCGCGAAGGGAAGCCAATACGACCTGAGCGGGGTTCCTTGTCGGACAGAGGTTCGACAAGATGGCTGGAAGTACGGAAGCGGCATATAACGGAGGAAGAAATGAAGGTCCACCTAGTCGCAGAATTAGCTATATGGACATCTGAAGACGGAGGCATGCTGACCCAGAGCCATGCTGGCAATTATCTGCAACCCCTGAAGTCTAACCACCTCATCCTCGTTCAATGGCTTCGCAGCAAAGCTGTGATCGTGCGCTTTCCCATCATTTCTGATGCCGGGTGGGTTTGAGGCAACGTGGATGACTGGGGGTAATACTCCCGATGCCACTGCCAACTCTTTGCGCAGTGGGTGGCCGATTATATCGTTCTTGAGCGCTCTGAGAACCGCGGTCTGTTCAGCCGGGGTCCTCGCATTTCGAATTTGCGCATCCCAGGGCTGCCGCGCCATGATGGAATAAGTTGGGGATGCGAGTTTGGATGGGGCGGGGGAGGGTGTGGTTGTTGAAGTGCTATCGAACGATGCTGGCGTAATTTAGAAGTTCAGCTAGCATTGGCAGTCACTTTGGATGGAGGATTTGGAGGCTATAGGCGCGTGCCTGGGTTGTGGATAATATCGTTGTTGGTGGTGGATGTGGTGTACAGGACTTTGTGTGTATGTGTGTGAATAAATAAAAGATCGACCTTCGTAGGAAAGAGCGAGGTACCGACGGGGTAGGTAGGTGATGACGGCTCGCTCGCTAACCCTCCTTATTCAACGAATCAACGCAGACCAGAGGGCGAGGCCGACGGTCCAACCATAGGTGGGACCCGCTCGGCTTGGAACGGAAGTCGGAGGCTTCAGCCTCGTCGCCGTCGCTCGTGACTTGTCCACAGTCCAGTCAAAGGACGGGGTGGCTTGAGTGTTGTTTGAGGGGTGGTTCGAGTGTGGCTTAAGTGTGGCTGGTGACATCAGAGTGGCTCATGTGGCACAAGTCATTCTTGCTTGGCATTACTACGTAGTCTCGCGCGAACCACCAAAGAACCTTCTCCCCTTCCATTCGTGTTTACGTTCTTACGTTCGTCCGGTCTGAAGGTTTTGATCTCTGGGACCCCATTTCCTTCTGAGTCTGCTCCTACTCCTCTCCTCCCAGGTATCCCTTTGCAGTTGTATATTCTAGTTTGAAGACCATCAGTCCATTCGACAGTCAGACTTGGATCTCCGTTCCTCTTCAACCCTCCCTCCATCTTGAGGAAAATTTTCGCCTTGATCTGGAGCCTTCACGCCGCATCAATACCTGCGAGTACCTGCAATTACCTGCGAACACCAAGAGACACCACTTCTGGCGTCTCGAAACATCTATTCGGCCATTGCTGTCGTTGGTCGATTGATGTAGCCGCCAAAGTCGTCCGGCACACGTTGTACGAAGAGTTGATACACACGTTGGAAGACCTATATATCCACCTACTCTCGTCCATTACCCTTTGCGTGTGGAGGACTTGGGGAGTCTGATCATGAGAACTTCTTCGGGACTATGCTGAAGCCGTTGACGCAGCCTCATTCGCCCGCATCTCCAAGCTTCCACTATGCGAGTGCATCGCAATCACGACCGGCTTCTCCACTATCGCGAAGGAATTCCAGGTCAAAGTCGCAAGTAAATTGTCATAGTCCTATCCAGACCACGCCCGCTTCACAACGAGTGCGATATGCCGACGCCAGTACACAGTGGGAGGAGCCAGTCATGAATTTGAAGGTGGAGCCAGCAACGGAGGGGCAGTTGGACACGAACCGACCTCCAAAGGTCGAAGAAGTGATAGCCCCATCAGCTCCGATTGTTACTGCTTTAGACCCTTCGAATCCCATGTTGATGGTGCAGTCACCGGCCACAAAAAGGCGCCAGTCTGCAGCGGGGCCCTCATGGAGCGTCGCAGAAAGTCCTCAGGTACAAACCAAACGCGTCCGTCAAGCCCAGGCAAATGTCAAAACATTACCGCGTAAATATGAGCGGTGCGAGGTGGAGGATATGGTGATTCTCGTCGCTGACATGATTTCGGAGCTCATTCAAACGAATGATGGGCTTCCTCTTCGCAGCGGAGTGCTGACGAGGTTCCACTCGAGGTATATTTACTCGTAATTGTTCTCTAAACTCTACCCAACTCTGACCGACCAATATAGAACACCGCCTGGAATTTCCGTACTAGATTACCTCCAAAGACTGGCAAAGCACGCCACTCTATCGCCTCCTCTGTTGTTGTCCATGGTTTATTATATCGACCGATTGTGCTCTCTATACCCTGCATTCACGGTCACAACTCTCACTATTCATCGCTTCCTGATCACAGCTGCCACTGTTGCAGCAAAAGGTCTCTCGGATTCTTTTTGGAATAATGCGACCTACGCGCGGGTAGGTGGAATTAAGTTAGCAGAACTCGGACTGTTGGAACTTGAATTCTTATATCGAGTTGATTGGAAAATTGTTCCGAATCCCGAGGTACTTGTGGACTATTACCGAGGGCTTATTGATCGATCGGATGCTTACGAACTGGAGGATGACTCTAGTTCTGAGGGCGAGGGTGAAGAGGAGGGTGGAGAAGGCCATAGTAGTGATTCCACCGATGCTGATATTAAGCGAGAGGAGCAGACGGATGTGCAATGGAAGGCTTGGATGACCGAGAATTCAACGCAGAAAGCAGAAAACAAGTAAGGGTGTTGGGGGAACAGTTGAACGACGGAGGCATAGGTGATTGGAGATACCCCTGGTTTTTTCTTCCTTGCATGGCTAGCGCTTCGGTGGCGTTTGGGATACTATGCTAAAAAAATCGCCATTTGGTGGATTTAGACAGACGAATCAGTTTCATGCGTATGGATGACATAGAGAATAAAGGTGGACGAATCTGAAATTACAAGAACGACCTTGTGGAACTTTGATTAGATCTTTCTACGTGAGCCACTTTTTGAAGATTATAGTATTAAACTTCTAATGGAATCATCTTTAAGAAAATAATTATTGAAATACTGCATAGAAGGACAAACTTCAGGAAGTCCTCTCTATGTGTACCGTATGGAAAAAAGAGACCGATTTGGGGCACAAGTCTAGAGGTACTCTGGCTTTGTGTGCACGCAAAGAAATCGCAAAAATCTGCAAATAATCCGAGTAGATTTAATGGGTCGCAATTAATACTTGGAGCAAGTATTAGTATGTCCTGGCAACTCATTAAGGGGGCTGCCTAGATTTTATGACATCGTAGGACTGTTCTAGGACCCAGAACCGTTCTAGAGCCTCTACGATCTCTTTCTAGAACAGTCACTTATCCTGACTATCCTCCCGCTATACTAATTCATAGATTGTTAGCTATTTTAAAATGATCTCTTTCTAGGACAGGTCTAAATGCTTTGTAGATGACCTACCAGGGGCCTCTATATACGCTCGGTGTCGCTCATCTTCTTCGAAGATGAAAGTAAATAGAATACCTCCGTATAAATATTGAATTAGATCGATTCGTCGAAAATCGACGGGCGCGCCTCCTGGGCCCTTACTAGCATCGTGGCAAATAGTTGCATAGTAGTAATTAGCTAGTCTCTAGATGATGCACTCAACTCTGGCTTCTAGAATGGCCCTAGAATGTTTCTAGGGTACAGTATGACATAGCTCATATCACGAGGCGAACCGAGTATTAGTCCTAGGACCATTGAAATATTCTTAATAGTACTTGACTAAAACGGCCAATAGTATAATGGTCAAAAATATTTTGACCATTCTATATAGTAGAAGGGTTTCACTTATAGAAAGAATGGTCTAGGATAGAAACCCTCACAGTCCCACAGGAAAGAACGGTTTCTAGATTTCGACCGTGACAGTCGGTAAATTCCTATAAACCCCTTTAAGCCTCGTCTTGGCTTATTGTTGAAATTTATAGGCGAAATGTACGGAGTAGTGCACAAAATAGGCCCCCTTTTTGTGAACCTTGCGAGGTTCACAAACCCTCAGGCAGCTACTCGGTAAAACCTCGGACTCGCCATTGTCACATCTCAAGAGCCCCCGAGCTTCAACACAAATTGTCAGCCCAAGATCTCATAGCCCTCACCAACACCATGAAGCTCTCCCACTTCATCCTAGTGCTCTTCGCGGGCACCTCCCTGGCGAGCGGAATCGACCCATTCGAATCCATCGAGGTCTCCTTCCAACCCATCTCTCCAACCTCAACCGCTATCCAAACCCTCGCCGAACTCCACCACTCCACCCTCTTCAAAGGCGACACCACCGCTGGCGTCACCTCATTCGACTACCCCGACCTCTCCCCCGACATAAAGCTTCTCCGCATCGGCATCTACTCCTCCTCCCTCAAGAAATGGACCTCCTCCGTCTCCACGACGTCCGCGGAGACGTTCGCGAAGGGGTATTCCGTGACGTTTGTGCTTAGTTTGGATGTGGATGGGGAGGTCGTTGGGGTTACGGCTAAGAGCGCGAAGATCGATGCGGGGGCGACGAGGGATTTTGCGCCGAAGGTTAAGGTGGTGTGGGGGACGAAGGGGAGGAAACCGGCGTTGAATAGACCGGTTGTGTTGAGTGCCGAGGGGAAACTTGAGGAGCCGGAGCTGGAGAAGACTTTCTTGCAGAGGTGAGTGACGTGGTCTTGAAATTGGAATTGGAATTGGAATTGGAAGGGGATGGACTGAACTAACGTGATGCAGGTACTGGTGGGTGTTGTTGGGAGCAGTGATGATTATGATGACTGCTGGTGGTGGGTGATAGTTAAGGAGTTGATGCTTAGACGATTTTGCGAGCGATAGACCATTTGTACATTTATAATACTGTACAATACCGCTTTTGTTTTTGAATTTTGGGATATGTTTTTTGTCGAGGGCAATGGAGTCAAGACGGTAGTCAAGATAGGAGCCAAGTGGACATCCTAAGCAAGTGTTACGCTCTATTCCTTCATACTTTACTCCTGGTTTTCGCTGTACTGTACTTCCGTAAGTTTCTCATCCCTGATCACCTATCTCGACTTATAGTAACTGTGTTTCGGACAAATTGCCTATCAAAAGCCCTGAGAAAATTTGGGCCGGTTCTCATGATTTGTTGCAATTTCTAGTGCTAAGAACTTGAGCCTACCAAACTTTCTTCGTGCGGCAGGAAAGGGAGATGGATTGTTCTGTTTTGCTTTATCGTTGTACCAGCTGTCAATTTTCTCCAAGTCCTTGCAGAGGTTCAAATGCCTACTTGACAACTCGAAAAGGCTAATTGCAATCACCCTTGGTGTAGTTATGAGCCCTTCCTTCCATCTAGCCTATCAAATACTCAGCTTGTGCACAAAGATCTCGAAATACCTTGTTCCAAATACCTATCGTTAATATAACAAATTTGTGTAGTGCTGAATATGTGGGAATGGTACAAAGATACCATTCGAAGTTTGCGGTAGTTGATTTCGAGCTATGAAGATCTGACATTCTCTCTGTATATGAGGCATCTTCAGCTTCAATTTCGAATCGGACTGTCGACATTGCTCAAAGTTAAACTACTCCTACATCCAAGTAGATTTCTGAAGGACTTCTCTTGTAAATTTACACGCCAACGTAAATAACCCAATAGAAGCCCCTCGGACTTTCACAGGTGTCAATGTGGTCCAACTTACTCCAAGATGGGCTTCCATCGCCCTCGCCTTCCTCTCAGTGCTAGGCCAAAGCACGGCACTCAAGTCCAAGAACCCGCTTCCGACCCCTACTCCAACCTCAAAACTATCATCCATCCAAACTTCCCCCGGCATCTTCAAGATTTTCCCCTCGATCGCCAACACCATCAAAGCCCCCCTCCGCGTGGGCACCCGCGCCGCCGTCTTAATACGCCGAGCGCGCATTGTATCCTAGTGTTTGATATTGAGAATACGCATCTTGATTATAGGAATACGAAGGGGTGTTATGGGGCGGTGACGACGTGTAGTCCCTGTGGGTGCAGTATTCGAGGATTTTTGCGCCAGTGAAGAATTTTATTGGGATTGAGGTTAGGTATAGGTATGGGACTGGTGGATCGTGAGCGGTATTGGGGGGCATTGGTGTTTGGGACGAAGAGGTTTGGATACAATACTGTCATTTCAATACCTGGGATACGGGTAAAATGGACGAAGGATTGTTTTGATTCGAAAGTCAGTCATTGAAAGGAACAGCTTCGAAATGGGGACTGAATGAAGATCAGATATTGTAGTTGACGAAACCCCATTGCTTTACAGTATCAATTACAGAGTGCTATTGATCTTGTGGACGTAAGTAGCTAAGCTTAGAGATCAAATCACTTTTGATTGAAATTTTCTATATATAATCTGCCGGATTAGCCGCAGAATTAAGCCAATTTGACAGGATAAAAAGAATAACTCCAAAAGTAAACGGAAGTAGTTTATATATACATAGCGAAATCAGAGAAGATTCATCGGCGTTAAGAATAAGAGGTCACGTGGTAATATACAAGTTCACCCCACCTGGAACGTGCCCGTTACTGTACGCGATCCACCCTTCGCGTCGTTTTATTCCACCAACTTCTTCCCAAAACAACGAAAGTTCCCCTTCTCACCTCCTCAAAATAAACCCCCAGGACCCATTACTCAACGCCGAAACCTTACGATGTCTGCGCAAAATGGTTCTGCTACCCAGCATCAGGAGGGCGATGCCAAAGGCAAGGGAAAGGCTATAGAGCCAGCCACCCAAGAGATCACCATGGACGAGGATGATAGTTCTAGCGAGGAGGAAGTTGATGAGGTAGGTCGCGCGAACTGGAGAATTCCTATTTGACCAGTTGCGCTAACATATCTTCTAGGCTGCACCTGTTGGTATGGACCGTATACCTCCTTATACCCCTCGTCAGACGCTTTGTTTACATAGTTTCTAGCCGATGAGCCTGATGATGATAACATGGAGGAAATCGACCCAGACAACATCATCCCCAGCGGTCGTCGCACCCGCGGAAAGCAAATCGACTTCGTCAAGGCCGCCGCCGAGACCCCAGCTGACGACGATGAGGAAGATGAGGAAGACGATGATTTCGAGCAGGTTGACGAGGACAGTAAGATGGAGGAATAGTTGGTCATAATTGCGCCATTGTTAGCTTGCTTGCGGTCTTTTGGTCAAGAATCAACTGCAGCATGCGTTCGAGATCGCTGGGGGGTTGGCAAACCGGCGGAATCTCATGATCGACCAGATACTTCTTCTTTTCATCTCATGTCAAAGACGCATTGGTCGGCAACTCATCCTAGTCAAATAAAAGTTACGTGCAGAGGTATGGATTTCTGAAGCAACGGGGGCATATGATACTACGAGAAGGGGTTTGGAAAGGGAGGTTTTCCTGAGAACGCCTGTACTGAAAAGCCATCGCATACAACAGCAATCCCATACAACAGCAATGCCAAATTCAAGAATACGAAACAACTCAGTCCCCAGTTGACTACCATTGAGTTGCCCGAAGAGCTCTAAGTAAAAAATGTTGAGAATTGTTCCCTGAGAACTTCCTGCATCAATCAATGTAGCGTTTTGCCGCCAGCACGGAGATCACTCATCTGACGCAACGAAATACTTGATTTTCTCACCTTATCTTCTTCCAGTCCCGTTTACTGTTGATATTCTTCAATCCTCACATAGACTTGTGGTGAAGTTCCCAGCCACTGACCACCAACTGCCCATCCATTTCGAACAGAACAGTACAGTACAGTGCTGTAAGAAATTGCCGAAACAAAGCCTGCAGTCACGATACCCCCCGAAATAACGATCCCTCAAATCCCAAACCAACAAGTGTCCTCCAGCTCCCACCATCACCCATCCATTGTCTTGCCACGCCGCCTTACCATTTTTAACGCTAGACCATTAGTCTTCAGGAGGGATTGTTGTTGTTCTCATTTGTGCAACCTGGTCTATCAAGAAGATGTGGTAGCTTCCCCAGCGACAACAACTGCTGCAGAACCAATACATTTCGCCCGAGCGCTCTCTTTCGCGATCCGTCACCTCACAGCGCGACGCAACAACAGAAGACGATTAAGTCGAGGGAGGCAAAGACGATTGGCAGGGACCGGAGGGGTGAAAACAAGACGACATGGCGTCGAGGTTCGTTTATAATTCCATTCCCCTTCCCTCGTTCTTGGCCCGGCGCATGGGAGTCCCCCCTTTCCCTACCGCGCGTCTCACTTCATCGCAAGGAACCCGTCGACTCACCTCTCCCTCCAAGCAGATTCAGCGGCTCCTCCCTCCACCAACGCGACCCGCGCAGCGCCCTCTTCGAGAACTACCACGGCGGCCGTGGCAGCGGCAGCGGTAGCCCGAGCCCGAACAAACCGCAGGGCTACTCGGGGGGCTATGGGCATGCTGGCGGAGGTGCTGGAGGCGGCGGAGGAGGAGGAGGAGGAGGGAACGGCAGTTTAGGCGTAGGGGGTCCTGGATACCGGCCTGCGACGCCGAACGCGAGGTTTGTTTCCCCGGGGGACGCGGGCGAGAAAGGGCGCGCGGCTCATGGCGGTGGTTTAGGGGCCAGTACAGCGACGCGGTCCTCAACGAGCTGGAGTCGCAGAACGACGGACAGGTCGACGGGATCATGGGGAAGGTGAGGCTGTTGAAAGATGTGCGTGCCCCCCCCCTCTTGCACCTTGGACCCGTCGCGCTGACAGACGGCCGCTAGATGACTGTCGCCATCGGCGACGAAATCCGCGAGTCCTCCGCGCTGGCTGAGAAAATGAACGATTCCTTCGATAGCACACGAGTGCGGTTACGCGGCACGATGAATCGAATGCTGCTGATGGCGCAGAGGACGGGGGTGGGCTGGAAGGTGTGGTTGGCTTTTTTCGCGGCGGTGGGGTTCTTGTTTTGGTATGTTTGGTTGTTTTGAGGAGAGGGTTGCTGGAGGGGGAAGGGAGCGGGAGGACACAAGTTGTGAGATGGGCATTGGAATGGCGTTTGGCATGGGAAGGTTGAACCTGAGCCGTATTATCTTGGTTCTAGTCTTGGTGGCTGTCGTGGGCGCGCCCTGTTATCATTACGAACTCTTACCTTGAAGCCGTCCATGTCCAGAAGAGACGATGTGTATACCTCCAGTTGCGAGCAGAGGATAGATTCTCGCAGTGGTACGCATTGGAAATAGGATTCTGAACTTCTTGATTGACTACAGCGAGAAAGTTTGGGTGCAATACGGGGCCATGGTACTGAATAATCTTGGACCTTTCCTCCCTAGTTGGGTCCCCCCTTTCAGGCCATTATGAGAATAACTCTACTACTACTGCAACTTGCTGCCAAAGGCGTGATATCTGTAGATATGAATAATCACAGTGACGTCGATTACCAAGAGCCGGATCAGCTCGATTTGGATCATCTTTGGGCGGCAATGGGACTTTTCAACCAACGCGGCGGAGGCGTCTAGCAGATGCTTGTCGCGGACTGCTTCCAAGCTGGCTACTACTGTTCGATAGCACATTGCTCAAATCCATGCTGTTTTGGGTCCCATCACTTCTGATCATGCTCGACGCGGCTTGAACTCGAACCTGAAGAGCCCCACCATCAACACTTTCATCATCGCTACTAGTGAGATCATCATCAGTGTCGGTGTGTTCATATCGTTCGTCCGCCTCGGGAATGTCCGCGTCAAGATCAGCGTCCATATCCATGTCTCCATCAGCAGGGAGGCCGCCATTTTCGTGAACGAGGTCCTCTTCTTCCAGCATTTGCTCGTGGTCCTCTCCATCGATTGTCGAGTCACCTTCTTCGCCAAATCTTGAAACCCTTGCTTCTTCGCCCCGCACAAGGGCTTCTCGATACACGTCGTCTGGTATCCGAGATGCCAGGACGCCTCTCGGGACTTCCTCGATGTCATCCTCGTTTCCCCCATCCTCGTCCGAGTCATCGGTGTCCTCAAACGCCATGGCTGTTTCATCCGCTTCCGGTACATCATCATCAAGATCCCTCGCCTCTTCCATCTCGCCCTCTATCTCCGGCATACCCGCCTCCAGACCCTCTTGCTCTGCCTCTGCTAGTTCCGCGGCCAGGGCTTCTCGCCTCAATGCTTCCTGGTGTTCTTCCATCTCCCGCTTCTCCTCGCGCAACTGGTAGAGGGACTTGGGGATGCCGGGCGGCTTGATCCATGAATTGCCATAGTTCTGGATGTTCTGTTTTCGTCGCTCGACGTACTCCTCGTCGAGACGTAATCGCAAGAGGGGGTGGCGCGTATTGCTATGTTGACGTGTGTGGGCGTGTGCTTGTGCGTTTTGCCCTTGGCTTAGAGGATCGGGGCCTGGCTCATGGTGATGAGGCGTGTTGGGGAAATCGGATGAGGCGGGATCGGATGAGGTGGGATCGGATGAGGTATACCAAAGAGTGTATGACTATGGTTTTGATCAGCATATGAGGCGACACGGATTATAGAAACCTACGTCTTGCGGTGCCAGGCTCGGAAGGGAAAGCATGGTGGTCGAATTGGGTATTGGAATCAGTATTCGTGGAGCATTGTGTACTTTAGAGTTGTCACCAAGTTGTGTCCAAGTTGTCCAAGTTGTCCAAGTTGTCGTCCTCGGTTTCACGTCGCACCTTTCCCCGTCGCACCGACTCGCACGTCACGTCAACCCCTGCTCCGGAACCCTGACCCTTGAACGCACGCTAAAGCAGGGTGGCGGCTCACATCCCGACAGCCTTACGTCGCTAAGCTTCTCAAATCGTCAGCCTCGAGCAATTCTGCATCAACCCCGCCGTTTGCAGGTCGAGCCAGAAAATGGCAATGCAATCCATCTCGTTCCGTCGATGGAGTCCAGTCTTCTTGGTTGCTCGTTTGTCTCGGTTGTCTCGGTTGTCTTGTTTGGCTTGTTTGTCTCGAGGGTCTAAGAATGGATGGTCTACCCCCTCGCTTGTCTCCCTCCCCCTCGCTTGTCTCCCACTCCCTCGGTTGTCTCTCATTCCCTCGCTCGTCTCTCATTCTCTCGCTCGTCTCCCACTCCCTCGCTTGTCTCTCATTCCCTCGCTCGTCTCTCATTCCCTCGCTTCTCTCATTCCCTCGCTTCTCCCATTCCCTCTCTCGACTGTTGCAATGGAAAGGCTGTAGCATGATAGGCATGAGTCGGTCTCCCCCGTTATCTCGTACTCTTCCATTACCAACTGATCACTCAGCAACGCACACGGGATGTATAATGTATAGACGCATTTTACGGGATGCCTTCTCCTGAGGCTTGGAAGTCCGAGACCGTCACTTGCCGTTTTGTTTCATCCGTTTTGTTCCATCCGTTTCGTTCCATGCTTTTTGCGGAAACGTCTTTTTGAAGCAGCTCCTTGCGTTATCAGGAGGGGTCAATGGAATATCTCACATGGACCGCTCGTCCTCCATTTTCTGCTCTGAACTGAGGCCATCCCTAACCCAACGCTCGCGTTCCTCCCAAAACCCCCGAAGAGGTCATCCCACTCTGAAAATCGAATATACTCCCCCACCCACCCGTGAGGTTGGCACCAACCAGCAAATGGTCAAATCTCAAGGATCTGATTTGTGTCCGAAGTTCGAACGTGGGGCTGGGGCAAGGACGGCGTGCTGACCAGGCCCTACCCTACCTCTTTGAGTGACAGCAGCCATCCCATCTCACCTATCCTATGTTCATGATTGGGTCCAGAGCTCGAGCTTTCCAGCATGTGTCATTTTTTCATCACCAGCTGCTGCGGGGACCCCTGAGCTCTGTTGCGTTGCAGGCAAAATTATTTTTTGGTTCCCCGCCTCCACCCACCTCCTACAGGCTACAGGACTTCCTCGGCCATCGCTTTGGGAAGGGCACATGGGAAGTTCTTAGAACGGGCGTCTCACGAAAGTACGTCGTGACCAATAGCAAGTGCCCCTTTACAATAATGACCGATGAGGCTTGAGCAGTGCGTTGGAACTTTGCAGTCGGTTAGCGTCGCTGGTCCACGCTCCGTGGTTGTACTTCGTCGACACAAGGCAAAGACCATGGCGATATCGGCCACTTGTGTAGCAAGGCAGCATCCAAGCAAGAGGATGAGGCTATCTAGCAGGCCTCCTATTCGTGGTCGGTATGTGAGGTGAGGGTGGGAGTGAGGGAGTATGCATCACCGCACATTGCATGCAACTCACAACATCAGAACAGCATGCGTCTGAAGTGCAGATGGGACTGACGGTACAGTACAGAGTAGGGGACGGGAACGATACTTCGTACAAACGAACCCTTCATGGTGTGTAGGGTCCTGGGGTGCTTGAGAACCATGTCCAAAGAGGAGGGGAATAAGCAACTCGGCTGTTTTTCAACACCACCAATAGGGTGTTACTGATCAGAAGCAAAAGCAAGCAGGAGAAGGCGATAAAGGGCAGCGGCGGCACTGGAGAAGTGTCAACAGACCAGAAAACTGCCAATCGAACATGTCACCACTTGCGTTGATCTCACGGCAGAGGCAAGGCTACTCGGCTCAAAGCAGATGCCACGCTCCCATCTCCCCTTCGTTTGCGACCATTGGCGAATTCCTGTCATATCCCGGGTCTGCCGGGCGACTTTCCGGGCCCAGGGCTAGGTCTTTCTATACAGGACGGTACGATCAGTTGTACGTACTTCGTACAGTACAGTACGGTATCAGATTTGATCCGAGGGAGCAGGCCGATCGATGGGTTGAACAGGAGGAGGTGGAGGTGGAGGTGGAGGTGGAATCGGACCAGCACTCCTCCTGGCTATCCCTCCTGGCTAAGGCTCGCTTCATTGAAAATGACCATCCGCTCTTCACGTCCCAGAATCCAGATCCACTACGGCGGTGAAACTAACCAATATCCCCCAGCCGCCGTGTAATGTCCAAATAAAAAGCCTTCCCATCCCCCCTCGAGTCTCTTTCCCCCCGAACTGTTTGCCGCTTCAGTACCACGTCCGCGCTGCCTTCCTACGATCCCTCCTTTCGCTCTCCAACACTGCCTTCCACGCTGCTGTGTTGTCCTCTCTCTGCAGGGCGCTGTGCTGCAACAAACGTCCATCAACTGGCACTCAAGCATCGTAAGTTGCCAGCGTCATGTCTTTCCCCTCCTTTTCTTGCACACCCACAGCCGCCGACATCGACCCGCCAATCGCACCGTTATCGTTACCCAGCCAGGCCAGTCGCAGCAATATCATCGTCATGCATCGAGCCGTTCTGAGTCGAATGGAGATCAAGTCCGCGCTTCCTCCCCCTTCCTATCTAGGGCCGCAAATCCTCTTCTCTTTCGAGCTTCGCCATCGCTTCGTGGTGCTGATAGTCCTGCGCTCCTGCTCAAAACGTGGTCCAAGACGGCAATTTCCATTTGTTGTTGTGGTTTGCAATTGAATTGCGACGGTCCGATTTCACTGGGAACCGCCCGGAGCTAGTCTGTTCGACCCCTCGCCCTCGGACCACCCAAGATTGACCAATTGAAAGCGCCTCAAAGTCTATTTGACATCACCTACATTCTCGATTTGTCTCTCGACATTTTCTTTGAACACTTCACTGACCCCATTCTTCCTCCAAGACAAAATAAACAACATTGCAGAGCGATTTCACGGCCTTTCGCCATCATAAACTCGATCCTCGGTCCTCGATCCTCGATCCCATACCTACCAAGAATCGTGTCTTAGATCGCCGTGGTTTGCCTGCTATGGCAAAAGTCGACGATTTCAACGACAGACAAAACCAAATCGACGCCGAGAATGAAGTGTACCATCCGTATGAGTATCAGACCGAGCAGAATGGGTCATGGGCCGGCGCTCTCCCCGTAAAACAGTACGCATTCATCTGCAGTCCAGATGCGGCATTGGCTAATCTGGGAAACAGGGGATTGTACGATCCAGGCCTCGAGAAAGATGCATGCGGTGTAGGATTCGCATGGTATGGTCATGGCTTGCCATTGCACGACTCGATGGGAGCGCTAACAGCGTCTTTAGTAACATCAAAGGCAACCCAAGTCATAAGATTGTTAGCGATGGTATGCCCCTACCCCGTGCGGGCCCAGAATTGATGGCTAATGCTTGGGTCCAACAGCGCGAAATCTTCTTTGTAACATGACCCATCGGGGTGCGGTGGGATCGGATGCACGAGACGGAGACGGGGCGGGTGTTATGACCTCAATTCCACACAAGTTTTTCATCAAGAACTTCGAGCGCGAACAGGATATCAAACTTCCTCCATTGGGTCAATATGCGGTGGGAAATCTTTTCTTCAAGCCAGACGAGGAGACGTTGCAAGAATCAAAGAGACAGTTGGAGGAAATATCCGAGTCATTGGGGTTGAGAGTTTTGGGATGGCGGGAGCCCCCGAAGGATTCCACTCTTCTTGGTCCTGCTGCTAAATCTCGTGAGCCTACTATTTTGCAGCCATTCGTTGTGCTAGCATCTGCATATGGCTATGGTAAATCGCCAGAGACTTCAGACCCAGATCATTTTGATGAGAAATATTTCGAAAGACAGCTTTACGTGTTGCGAAAGCGTGCAACCCATACCATCGGTCTCCACAACTGGTTCTACCTCTGCTCTCTTTCTAACAAGAACATTGTCTACAAAGGCCAATTGGCTCCTGTCCAGGTTTACCAGTACTATTATGACCTGGTAAATGCTGATTACGAAGCCCACTTTGCTTTGGTACACTCACGTTTTTCGACCAATACTTTCCCTTCTTGGGATCGTGCCCAGCCATTGCGTTGGGCAGCTCACAATGGTATGGAACTTCGTAAATTCCAAGCTGAACCATGGACTAATATATTTTCCGAATAGGTGAAATCAATACCCTGCGAGGTAACAAGAATTGGATGCGTGCCCGCGAGGGTGTCATGCAGTCGGACATTTTTGGCGAGGAGCTTGAACAACTCTATCCTATCGTTGAAGATGGTGGCTCCGATTCTGCCGCTTTCGACAATGTCCTGGAGCTGCTGACCATAAACGGTGTCTTGTCTCTCCCCGAAGCGGTTATGCTCATGGTTCCGGAAGCATGGCAGGACAATCCTGCTATGGACCCTGCCAAAGCCGCCTTTTACGAATGGGCTGCTTGTCAGATGGAGCCTTGGGACGGACCTGCACTCTTCACATTTGCCGATGGAAGATATTGTGGTGCAAATCTCGATCGAAATGGTCTTCGTCCCTGCAGATACTATGTCATGGACGATGATAGAATCATTTGCGCTTCGGAAGTGGGAACCATTCAAGTTGACCCCGAGAGAGTCATTCTCAAGGGACGCCTCCAGCCCGGAAAAATGTTGCTTGTTGATACCCTTGCAGGACGTATCATTGATGATGCGGAGTTGAAGAATACGGTCTCGACCCGTCACAACTTCAGATCGTGGCTTGAGAAAGAGCTGATTAGCCTACCCAAGATTCACGGAGATCTCACCAGTCGTGGGTCGGTAGACCTTGCTGCAAAGCCTGACTCCACACCTATTCAGGAAGATCCTATGCTCAGAGCCTTTGGGTATTCCTTCGAGCAAGTCAGTCTTCTTCTTGCTCCTATGGCATCTGATGAAAAGGAAGCTCTTGGATCCATGGGCAATGATGCACCCTTAGCCTGTTTGGCACAAGCACCAAGATTGCTGTACGAATACTTCCGACAGCTTTTCGCCCAAGTCACCAATCCTCCAATTGATCCAATTCGAGAAGCAATTGTCATGTCTCTGGACTGTTACGTCGGACCACAAGGGAACCTTCTCGAGATGGACCCCTCTCAGTGTGGTCGATTGCTTCTTCCCACACCAGTCCTTTCAATCCCCGAGTTCAACGCTCTAAAGAACATCAATAAGATTCACTCTTCGTGGACAGTTAGGGTCATTGATTTGACCTTCCCTAAGTCAGAAGGAGTCCCGGGTTACCTAGACCACTTAGACAGCATTTGCGACCAAGCAACTACCGCAATCGAAAACAAGAACCGAATTATCATTCTTTCTGACCGAGCTACCTCCGCAGACCGAGTTCCAGTTTCTGCTTTACTCGCATCTAGTATGGTGCACCATCATCTCGTCAACAACAAGTGGAGATCTCATGCAGCTCTGGTGGTTGAAACTGCCGAGGCTCGTGAGGTTCACCACATGTGTGTCCTTTTGGGTTATGGTGCTGATGCCATCAACCCATATCTCGCTATGGAGTGTATCTTGAAGCTCAATCGTGAGGGTCTCATTAGAAAGAAGTTGAGTGACGAAACTTTAATCCGCAACTACAAGTACTCCGCAGATGGAGGTATCTTGAAAGTAATGAGCAAGATGGGCATTTCCACACTTGCTAGTTACAAGGGTGCCCAGATTTTCGAAGCTCTCGGTGTTGATGATACTGTTGTGGACCGCTGTTTCAAGGGAACAGCTACCAGAATCAAAGGTATCACATTCGAACTCATCGCAGAGGATGCGTTCCGATTCCACGAAAAAGGCTTTCCTTCTCGTTACACAGTCAGCATTCCTGGCTTGGTTGAGTCTGGCGAGTATCATTGGCGTGATGGCGGAGAGCCACACATCAACGATCCCACCTCGATTGCAAACATCCAAGATGCTGTTCGTACCAAGAACGACAAATCTTATGAAGCCTACTCGCTTTCCGAGTACGAACAAATCAAGAACTGCACCCTTCGTGGTCTCCTGGATTTCAAGTTTGAGGAGTGCACCCCTGTGCCCATTGATCAGGTTGAGCCATGGACTGAGATCGTGAGAAGATTCTGTACCGGTGCGATGTCCTACGGTTCCATCTCCATGGAGTCTCATTCCACACTGGCCGTGGCCATGAACCGTCTCGGTGGCAAGTCCAACACCGGCGAAGGTGGTGAAGATCCTGAGAGATCCGAGAGAATGGAGAATGGAGACACGATGCGTTCAGCCATCAAGCAAGTCGCTTCTGGTCGATTTGGGGTCACTTCCAATTACCTCGCGGATTCAGATGAGATTCAAATCAAGATGGCTCAAGGGGCCAAGCCTGGAGAAGGTGGTGAGCTGCCTGGTCACAAGGTCTCCAAGTCCATCGCCCGCACTCGTCACTCTACCCCAGGCGTCGGTCTTATTTCACCCCCGCCCCATCACGATATTTACTCGATCGAGGATCTCAAGCAATTGATCTACGATCTTAAGTGCTCGAATCCTCGTGCAAGAGTATCTGTCAAACTCGTCTCGGAGACTGGTGTTGGAATCGTCGCTTCCGGTGTAGCCAAGGCAAAGGCCGATCACATTCTGATCTCAGGTCACGATGGTGGAACTGGTGCATCTAGATGGACTGGTATCAAATACGCCGGTCTACCATGGGAGCTTGGTCTTGCCGAGACCCATCAGACCTTGGTTCTGAACGATCTCCGTGGACGAGTCGTCGTGCAAACCGATGGACAACTTCGAACAGGTAGAGATGTCGCCATTGCTTGTCTTCTCGGTGCTGAGGAATGGGGCTTTGCTACCACTCCACTCATTGCTATGGGTTGTATCATGATGAGAAAATGTCATGTGCGTATTCCAGAATTCCTACTCTCAATTCAGCTTGCTAACAATTCCTAGCTCAACACATGCCCGGTCGGAATTGCTACTCAGGACCCTGAGCTCCGAAAGAAGTTCCAGGGTACTCCCGAGCATGTCATCAACTTCTTCTACTACATTGCCAACGAGCTCCGAGCAATCATGGCTAAACTTGGTTTCCGAACCATCAACGAAATGGTTGGCCACGCTGAACATTTGAGAGTTCGCGAGGATCTGCGCACCAACAAGACTCGGAACATTGACTTGTCCTTGATTCTTACTCCAGCCCACAGATTGCGTCCTGGTGTAGCTACCTTCAACGTGCGCAAACAGGATCACCGCCTGTACGTCAGATTGGACAACAAGCTAATCTCCGAGGCCGAATTGACCCTCGACAAAGGCCTTCCTTCCAGAATTGAGTGTGACATTGTCAACACTGATCGTGCGATGGGCACATCTCTGTCCTATCAGATATCGAAGCGATACGGTGAGGATGGTCTGCCCATGGACACTGTCCATGTTAACATCAAGGGCTCTGCTGGACAGTCATTCGGTGCCTTTTGCGCGCCTGGTGTAACCTTGGAACTAGAGGGGGACGCCAATGACTATGTTGGAAAGGGTCTGTCCGGAGGACGACTCATTGTGTATCCCCCACGCGCAGCAGTCTTCAAGGCCGAGGAGAACGTTTTGGTTGGAAATGTTTGCTTGTACGGTGCAACTAGTGGAACATGTTTCTTCCGTGGTATTGCTGCAGAGCGATTCGCCGTCCGAAACTCAGGTGCCACAGCTGTCGTTGAGGGTGTTGGAGATCACGGGTGTGAGTACATGACTGGTGGTCGTGTCCTGGTTCTCGGAAGCACTGGGCGTAACTTTGCGGCTGGTATGTCTGGTGGCATTGCATACATCCTCGATATCCAGCAAGACTTCATGTCCAAGCTCAACCCTGAGATGGTTGAGGCTTCCGGTATCGATGATCCCACTGAGATTGCCTACGTTCGATCCCTGATCGAGGATCATCACCACTACACTGGCTCCGAACTTGCTGCACGCATTCTCCTCGACTTCAACCGAGCTCTTCCCCGCTTCGTCAAAGTCCTTCCTGTCGACTACAAGCGTGTTTTGGAAGAGGAGGCCGCAAAGGCTGCTGAGGCAAAGCGCGCCGAGTTCCAACTACCTCTGCTTCCTGGCAACCCTGTCCGCGAAGTTGCTGAGAAGACCAAGGAGAAGAAGAAGAAGGAGAAGAAGTCCGACCTCTTGGATATCGAAGAGAGTGTTGGCGATGCGGCCAAGGAGAAGAAGCGATCTCTTGTGCTGGACAAGACCAAGGGCTTCATGAAATACCAGCGCCGATCCGAGAAATATCGCAACGCAAAGACCAGAACTAAGGATTGGGCAGAGCTCTCCAAGCGCCTTGACGAGGATGAGCTCAAGTACCAGGCTGCTCGTTGCATGGACTGTGGTGTGCCTTTCTGTCAGTCCGATTCTGGATGTCCTATCTCCAACATTATTCCAAAGTGGAACGAGCTGGTGTTCCAGAACCAATGGAGAGATGCACTCAACCGTCTTTTGATGACGAACAACTTCCCGGAGTTCACCGGACGAGTCTGCCCAGCGCCATGTGAAGGTGCCTGTGTTCTCGGCATCAACGAAGATCCAGTTGGCATCAAGTCGATTGAATGCGCTATCATTGATCGAGGATTTGACATGGGATGGATGATTCCACAGCCCCCTAAAGTCCGCACTGGACGAAAGGTCGTTGTTGTTGGATCAGGTCCAGCTGGTCTTGCTTGCGCCGATCAGCTCAACAAGGCTGGTCACCAAGTCACCGTCTATGAGCGTGCTGATCGTTGCGGTGGTCTTCTCATGTATGGCATCCCCAACATGAAGCTCGACAAGAAGATTGTCAAACGTCGCACAGACTTCATGGCCTCTGAGGGCATCGAGTTCAAGACCGGAGTCGCCATCGGACAAGATATCACTCTTATGGATCTCAAGGCGGAGAATGATGCCGTTGTCATCGCCACCGGTGCCACTGTGGCTCGTGATCTTCCAATTAAGAACCGAAACCTTGAGGGCATTCACTTTGCAATGCAATTCCTCCACAAGAACACAAAGTCTCTACTTGACTCTGAGCTTGTAGACGGTGAGTACATCTCCGCCAAAGGCAAGAACGTTGTTGTCATTGGTGGTGGTGATACTGGAAACGATTGTATCGGTACTTCCGTTCGCCACGGTGCTAAATCCGTCACCAACTTCGAGTTGCTGCCACAGCCACCAAACGAGCGTGCTCGTGACAACCCGTGGCCACAATGGCCACGAATCTACCGTGTGGACTACGGACACACTGAGGTCAAGCAACACATGGGTCAAGATCCTCGCGAGTACTGCGTCATGTCCGAGGAGTTCGTCGATGATGGAGAGGGCAAGGTCCGGGGCATCAACACCATCCGTGTCGAGTGGACTAAGTCGGCCACTGGTGGATGGGACATGAAGAAGATTGAGGGCTCGCAACAATTCTTCCCAGCTGAACTTGTCTTGTTGTCCATGGGTTTCTTAGGTCCAGAAGATCGTGTGCTTGGCGAGGAGATCGAGAAGGATGCTCGCAAAAACGTCAAGACACCTCCTGGAAAGTACCACACCAACGTCGAGGGAGTTTTTGCCGCAGGTGATTGCCGTCGTGGCCAATCCCTTATCGTCTGGTAAGTCAATCCGTGACTCATAACAATATGTTTGTACTAACATTATCTAGGGGCATCAATGAAGGAAGACAATCCGCTCGCGAAGTCGATCTCTACCTCGAAGGTTCCAGCAGCCTTCCCATCACCGGTGGTATTGTCAAGCGCACCGCCAACGAGATCTTCGCTAAGGGGACCCCTCACGAGGTCCTGGGGCGTGCTGAGCGCGCTCCCATCCAAGTCACTGCTGCAGCCAGTTGAAGATGACGATTAATGGATGCAAAAAAGGGGTTGGCGAAAAAAAAAAACACAAAATCGGGACGCAAAGTTTGAGAAAGTGAAAGAGTTGTTGGGCGCGAACAAAAATGGGAGTGAAGCTTTCATGCTTACATCGATACCATGCGGTCACGCTCGCGATGCTTATGCGTTTTACGATGTTTGGGATGAAAATAAGTATGAT
This sequence comes from Amylocarpus encephaloides, assembly GCA_019669835.1. Classification (NCBI taxonomy): domain Eukaryota; kingdom Fungi; phylum Ascomycota; class Leotiomycetes; order Helotiales; genus Amylocarpus; species Amylocarpus encephaloides. Next base: position 27,122 of record MU251396.1, read on the forward strand.
GGGTGATGTTTGTTGGATGATGCGGACGTCGGTGTACATAAATTTTTAAGTAGTACATAAGGTTATTATCTTTTATAGCGTGGATTTCTTGTTGTGGTGAATGCCATTTAAGGATCTGTCATTCAATCGCTGAGTTGGAAACATGTGTCTGTCGCATAGCCCGAGAAGCCGTACCTGCCCGTCGCTTCCTCTACTCACTCCCTCTACCATCGAATCTATTAGCAGCAGTATGTTGTGCAAGTTGATCGCCTGATCGAGCAGGTCCATTCTAGTACCTATATACCTTTTATGGGGATGTTATTTCCGTAAGGTACATCTAATATACATAGGCAGTATATAATTGTAAAGAAAACTAAAATACACTAGAATATCTTACGAGTATCGTATATAAATTTTAAAAAAACCTTATAAAATATACTTTAAATATATAGAGTACTAGAGGATAGTATAAAATAAAGAATAAGAGAATACTATATTTTACATCCCTTAGATCTATATCGAAGCTATGTTTAACTAGTTTATATATCGTCTACTTTAAATTAAACTAAGTATGTTAAATATTATTCCAAAGAGTATATATATCTATATTTAATATATATTAGATCTATATTAGTTCTACTAGTAGTATTATTAGGAACCTCGGTTACTATTTAGATGTAATTTTATTTAGACGTAATTCTATTTACTATATATCCCCATGAACGCGGTGCAGAACATAAAGCAGCAGACACTTATCTAAGATAACGTCTAATCAGAGAGCAAGAGCCTGGTACGATAATGTGTTTGGTTTTACGAGACGCAACCTACGGAAACAACTCGAAAGACATGCTTCCGGATGTTGCAAGAATAGCTCGTTGGCTCTTAGGCTGCTGTACAAAGAGTGATAATTATGTCGCCGGGCTCATAAACGATGATCTCTGTGACGGGCTTGCTTTGCACATAATTAAAAGGTCGGCCGAACCACCGCCAATGAAGTACTTTTATCCTTCGTGGTCGTGGTTGTGGGCGTCCACTGAGAAACAGCTGAGAGCTTGGTGGATCTAAAACGCCCAGTAACAAAAGGGGGCACATCCGGCGCTGCTGGTACGACTGACCACAAAGTTTCTCGGAGATCCAAGCGAGCCTCTCGAAGCACTAAGCTTCTTGTCCACCGAGCTGACCTACAGCTCAAGGGTCTTGACCCATATGGCTAGGTCAAGTTCACATCTCGGAAAATCCAACGAAGAGCAGAAGCAGCTCGTATCAACATCAGCGAGGAAAGGAATTGGTGCAGCTTCCCGAGCTGGAATGTCTATCTTACGAAAACCATGAAGAGACCGGGTCTTTCTGGGCAGATTATCCTCCCTATTGTATATCTTTATATGAAGAAGCTGCCGCAGGACATGTCGGCAAGGTGCCGCAAACGATTTGCAGACGCCCGATCAAGTTCTGGTGTCTTTGCACCAATGAGAATGGCGATTTCAGCGCGCTGGCCACTTCACCGAGGAAGTCGGATAGACTGCCACTTGCTAGCAGCTTCGACAATGTGTGTAAAGAGTGTCACAGGATTGGATTGTTCTTTAATCATGAGCTGTCTAGGCCCTATGGCCGGGCCCCACTGGTGCGAAGACGCAGACTGGAGCTCAGAGAACTTCTTTGACCACTGCGGCGGCAGGAGTAGGAGCTTAGGCTAAGCAAGGGCCTTCTGGGATAAATGCTTCAACTGGTAATGTTTAGTCCAGATCGCAATTGTAGCTGCAAAGCTCGAAAGAGAGTATGGCTACCTAGTCATTTGTTTCGTGACACATGGATTTCAGCTGCTTTCAAGTATATCTGCTCAATTGATGCCAAGTCTTCTATTTCTGAAAGCGGAGGTTAAGGACGGGCTCTAGTATATTGTAGAGAAGCGACATCTAGCTTTAGTGAGAGCGAGCGTCGGGACTCTACGTACACTACTACCGAATTCTCCTGGTTATTATAAGATAATTCGCTAGAATTTCCTTAAGCGTCTCGGAGAATAAGCTACATTTTGCTAGATAGGAGAGAAGAATAATTCTTGTTCTCTTCTCCTCAACAGAATAGTTAGGGTCTTGATCCACGGGCCTAGGTTAAGGTTATACGTAGACTTTTAATACACTCCTACTTAAATCGTACTCGGCTTCTAAAGCTTATGAATTCGCTAGATGATGAATTAAGAAAGAGACAACTTATTTATTTAGGTACTATAATTATATCAGAGAATTTAAAGCATACTAGGCTAGTCTACTTAGAAAATCAATGACATTTGTTTTAGGTAGATAAGGGCTTCTTGGCTTCAGAATTGGGTACGTTTTGGTTAAGTGAGTAAACAGTGTCTATACGTACGACTGCCCAAGGACAAAAACCTCTCGACATCGGCTAAGGATAAAAGTAGTTTCTCGTATTTTGTTGCAGAATTATCGGGTCAATATCAGCACAGTTCGCATTGGCCAATCAGAAGTGATTTTGGAGCACGTTTTCAGCCTTCCTTGCCCCACCAAAGTATCCGTCTTGGGAGCAGCAGCTGCAAACGAAGCTTGACCAGCACAACAACAATCTTTTATTGCAAAGCTTCTCGGTCCTCTCCTTGTACTAGTTAGTCTTTTCACACACAGCAGCAGCAGAGAGACGACGGCTCAAGCTTCTCGTTGCCAGCATCATTCCTCATCCTTATCGAAGCCTCTACAGCAGGGTCACAAGTCCTACACGAGCTTGTTGATTGAGTGCAATTACAATTACGGATAGGGGCCAGACAAAGGTCTTCGAGCAAGATGCGTTTCGGAAAGAAGCTTCGAAATTCGGTCTACCCACCATGGAAGGGCGAGTACATGGACTATGCCAAACTTAAGGGCATGTTGCGGGAGGATGAGGACGACCCAACCTGGACCGAAGACGATGAGAACAAATTTTGCGACGAGGCGCTGAACGTGCAATTGGAAAAGGTGGCTGCTTTCCAAGCATCAACATTCCAGGCCCTCGAAGAACGAGCCACTAAGACGGGCGAGAAGCTGAAGGATCTTGCACCAGAGGATGGATCGCGAAAAGGGGATATCCCGATGGGCAGGTTCAAGGAGATTGAGGACGAGCTGGATAGTATTACAAATGAGGTGAAGGAGTTGAAGAAGTACAGCAATATCAATTATACCGGCTTCTTGAAGATTGTGAAGAAGCATGATCGGAAACGAGGGAATCATTATAAGATCAGGCCGATGGTACAGTTGAGGTTGTCAAAGCGGCCGTTCAATTCGGAACAGAGCTATGCGCCGTTGCTAAATAAGCTGTCGATGATGTACTATGTTGTGCGTCAACAGCTCGACGAGTCGCTGGAACAGATTGCTTCTTCCGATACACAATCGCAGACGCAAAACGGAGAGAGATATGTTGCATACAAGTGTAAGCAAAGACGCCTTGAAAGCCGATGTAAGGTAACTAACGACTTGTGATAGTCTGGGTGCACTTAGACAATCTTCTCGAAGTCAGGACGTTCATTCTTCGAAGGCTACCAGTTCTTGTCTATAGCGAGCAGTCATCGAAAGGCGTTGACGGTCAAGGCGACCCCACTCTCACCTCTCTCTACTTCGACAATCCAGAGTTCTCCTTGTATAACCAGAAAGTCGAGCGTCAAATTGATGCATCATCCATTCGCATCCGATGGGCTGGTCAACTGAACGCAGGGCCAGAAGTGGTTATTGAACAGAAGATCATCGATGAGCATGGCCGTAGTGAGGAAAGAAAATTCCCAATCAAGGAGAAGTACATTCAAGATTTTATCAACGGCGAGTACAAGATGGAGAATACCATACGGAAAATGGAGCGTCAAGGATATAGCCCAGAGAAGGTCGATGACTTCAAGCATACGGTTGACAGCTTGCAAAAGTTCATCCTGGACAATGACTTGCAACCTATCCTACGTGCAAACTATACTCGAACAGCGTTCCAAAAACCACAGGACGATAAAGTGAGGATATCTATTGATACGCACCTGGCCTTCGTTCGGGAGGATTCGATCGATCCAGACCGGCCTTGCAGAGCGCCGAACAATTGGCATCGAATGGACATCGACAATAGCTCCATGGAGTATCCTTTCCCAAATATCAACCAAGGCGAATTATCCAAATTCCCCTACGCAGTTCTGGAGATCAAGGTCAAAGAGGATGGAGCCAGGAAGCATCCTCAATGGGTTGAAGACCTGATGTCATCTCATCTCGTTCACAAAGCCCCTCGTTTCTCTAAATTTGTCCACGGTGTCGCATCACTTTTCGAAGATAATGTTAATAACCTTCCTTTTTGGCTGAGCGAGGTCGAGACCGACATTCGTCAAGACCCCCACACTGCCTTTGAGGCGGAAGAAGAGAGGAAGGCAAGAAAGGCGGAAGACGAACAAGTAGTCGGCAGCTTCTTAGGAACTCCGAGACCAAGTGCTAGCTTCAAGCCTGCTGTAAGCTCGCCCTTGGGTAAATCTTACATGCGAGATCGGATGGAAGCCGAAGAGAGTGCTGGCCGACGAGCAGATTTCGGTAAATCAAAGTCTCAGACCGCTAGCAATGCCGACAACGCTGAGGAGTCGAGCGCTCGTACTGGTGGCTATGGAACTCTGTCTTCTGTCTTCCCGTCATTTTCGCTGTCGAGATATGCCCAGGTACGAAGAGAGAAATATGTCTCCTTACCGCCTGGAGTCACGAAGCCGACCCAACTCATCAAAGACTCGGGACCACTCAAAGTGGAACCTAAAGTATGGCTAGCCAACGAGCGAACGTACCTCAAATGGCAACATATCTGCTTCTTGCTGGGATCTTTTGCAATCGTACTTTCGAATACTGGGTCCCATGATAGCCTGAGGCTTGCTATGGGTATCACGTACCTTGTTGTCTCAGTCTTCGCTGCTGGATGGGGCTATTACATGCACCGCACCCGGCGAGACATGATTGTAGCGAGAAGTGGGAAAGATTTCGATAATATGATCGGGCCGATGGTGGTTAGCTTTGCGTTGATTGTTGCGTTGATTCTTAATTTCGTTTTCAAGGTATGTTGATTGATGGTCTTCCATAAGGTAGTGCTAATGAATACTCTAGTGGCGAGAAGCGATTGATAGAACTCGTGCTGACAGTCCGTCTAATTCAACGTCAGCTTTTGGGTATGAGAGTATGAAGACGGAGTTGTTGTAGATATCAGATGATGGCGGTTGTATAAACGGGACATGACTGTACGGCGACTGTGGTCAATGAATTACTAATGCCGGTGTGATGGGAATGCTGCATGAGGAGACTTGGGAAGAATTGGTAGTATATGGGATCAGGCTCAAGTATATGTACTCTTGGGCGGTATAGCCATTCTATACTTTTGTGCGCTATAAACCGTGTTCAATGCTCTTGTGAACATCATTCCCCTTTCATAAAGTTCGGCCCTCTTGTTCGAGCCCTCTAAGTCATTTTTTCTTCGTCATAACTCTGATTTCTATTGATCCTTAGCGGTGGCGGTGGCGGTAGAGGAACTTACGGCATTGTTGTCTCCGTGACTGTCAAGGCCCACCTAGTTGCTTAGGTTGGGGGTGCTGGCCTTCAATTCGCTGCCACCTACACAATTACCGACAACTTCTACAAAGCCGTCTATAAGTTCCATCTCTTGGACCCTGCTATGGTCGCGGAGCCATGGTCGTCTACTTCTTCAGCCATGAGTAATTCATCATCAACTCATTCGCTACTTACAACAAGACTTCTGCCGAAGTCTAGGAAATACTCGCTCCTTTCATCAGCGTCTTGACCAACCTCAGCATCCCACATTCCATCTCTCACACCGAGTATGCAACATACAAGGAGCTCTACAGCAAATTCATGGGCCCACTCTCGTATGGAAATGTAGCTGTCGAAGTGTGCCAATTCGGCAGTCATCTCATTCCCCGCTCTTTCGTCGAGCAAAGCAATGATCAACTCTAAGTTTCTTTACGAAAAGTCACCGAATACAGCATCCGCTCCCTCGGAAGCGCTACCCAGGTCTCACCCAAAGCCAATGCCGTCCTTCCCGCCTGGAGAGGCGATCTCCTACACACCACCCTCACTGTGGCATGGAACCCCACCGCACCAATCGCCAAGGTGATCGAGGATCAAGATATGCTCACCAACGGGATTTCTCGGCAGGATTCTGACCTATCGCACAAGTTGCTACGCGCCGGTTTATTCGGACAGCCACGTGGGCTAGCTAGACGGTGTAGGTTAAGCGGTTGGCGAGCGAGGCGCGGAATTTACTGAGGTTGAGACCTGTACGGATGGGGGTTTTGTGATAGTAGGAGTGGAACTGGATAGGCGAGCTCGAAAGTGGGAGATACGAGGGGGAGTAAAGAGCCTGGATAGGGGAAGGGCAGGGGGTGGGATGCATGACGATGGGCGGAGAGCTAGATTGTCCTATGATAGCTGAGAGTCAGCTTGATTCTCTGTCTGAGAGGAGAATTGAGTAGATTCGCCATAGCGTCCGAGAACTCTAAGCTACATTCGTATATCTGGCAAGGCGATCTGATCTGTCCCTATATAAAGCACTCTAGGAATTAAGTCACTCGATTCCTAGAAGTATATAGTGTTCCTGCCTATTCTTCGATCGTATTGTTTCTCCTATGAGGCTGTTAGTTAGGATCATGTTTTAGAGTTTTAATCGGAGTAGAAACTTTTCAAGCACATATCCCTCTATACCTACTTAGATGTAGGGGTCAAAATTCGTAATATTAGTAGGAGAAGACTGGAACAGATATGTTAGTAGAGTTTGTTTTATGTGTTGTGGAATAAAGAGTCGCCGGTTAAGAGAGATTCTTACGTTCAATGGCATGGGCTTGCTCTGTGATTTGAGACAGGCAGGTATGTGTTGGCTTCTTCATTGGTCTTCCCCCTAAACGACCTGGCTGTTATAGATGTCGGAATCTATACTTGCATGATTAAATTGCGATAGTTTCATGCGATGATACTGTTGTTAAGTATTGTTGTGTGCCTTGAAAAGGGGTCATTTGCCCGCTTATTCAATTTTGCCGCTTAAACGAGTTGCTGCAGTGTGGTCTTGTCACTTGACCACCATACGATTCGAGCTTTTCCGTTTTCAGATACGCCATGTTTAGGAACCATTTCGAAATCACAGGCGCAGGTTCCGTCATGGTCCGCATTTTAATGACCTAGATAGATCTACGATGAGGTCGTCCATATAAAACTTCGCTGGGTTTGTCATATATAAGAAGGTACAAAGTTTAGATATCATGCGACCCCTTCCCTGTACATGTATAACGCTGGTAGTAAGAGAGTGGTCTAGCTCGACCAGGGAACCACTTGACTTTCCTGCTCGCTGGGCACGTGGCGGCTGAGGTCGGCGAGCGAGATATTTGATGAACCTCACTGCGACGCCCACCCAACCTCTTCTCGAGTATTACCTCCGAGACAGACAATATGAAGAGGGTTCTATATATGTATAGCACATGATGGAAAAAAAATATGGAAATGAAGAGGATCGACGAGAAGGGCGAAGTGTGAAGTCTGTCTCCTGGCGAGGCGTTACGCATTCAAGATCCACCAACTCAGGGTTTGGGAATGGGAGCAAAATGACCAACTTGTAAAGGTCTAATAATAAATGGCACTAAGAGGTACTGTACGTTGCTTACATAATCCCCGTCGGAGGCGGATCTTGCAACCATCTCTACTTTATCTGCCCATGTGTGTTCTCGAAACATGATCCTGGCCTTGCGTAGTCCCAGGCTGAGAGACTTGATGTTCCATTGCATACAGGGAACCGAGTAGGACGTGAGAATGAGGCAGGTCGAGAAACTTCCTCGTGTCGTTTAAAACACCATTGGGGCATCCACTGGTCCTGGATCTGGAGGCTACTACCTTTGGCCATTGGAAGAAAGCTACCAAAGTCCCGGTTCTATGAGTCTCATTATGTATACGTGACTGACTTGAACAAAATTGTTGAAATTTGAACCAGCTATTCTGGGAGGCAAACAAGGGTAAATTTGAGAGTCTAGGTGGATGAAAACACTTACCAGTAGCACATACGTTTCTATTTCCAAATTTGAAGGGATGTTCTAGCGGTATCAACATCTCGCTCAGGGTAATCCGAGAAACCCGGTCCCGCGGAAACGCGCCGGATTATCGTGATCGCTGTCTTGTCTCTAGGGCTCATATTGTTTATAACTATCCCCACCATCCATGATGGTTGTCTGAGCCTGAACTTCGACTGCTCAAGTTGCATTCAATGCTATAGTCCGGTAGTATGCTGTACAATGTGTACATCCGCCGTCTTGGGCAAAGGCCATCCCAGATTGTCGGGTCCAATGTTCTCTTGTTTTGACCCGTTGCCGGTCTTGCTAAGAGTTTATTCTCATTCAACAGCGGAAGCAGCTGTTTATGGTAGCGTAAAGCCGTTGTGATACAACTCTAGTGCCTTCCTTGTTGATGACCCACGGAATCTAGTAGCTGCATTTGAAACAACTGGTGTAGCAAAAGCCAAGTGTAAGTTGTTTCAGCTAATATGCGCCATACGGCGCAATTGCTGTACGTATCGGGTCGGCCATCTAACCTCTCAAAATCCCAAGGGGTGCAGAATCTAAAAACTAAGCATCTAGATCTTGGTTGAGCCGTTGAGGAATTAGGGGGAATCGTCGTGACATTTGTACGTTAATGTTGACACCGTCTCCTATTCTATGAAGCATGGAAAGGGCCAAATGGTCTCATATTTTCACCATTGGAACCACGATTGTAGGCCTGTGAGTATATTCGACACACTGGGCTCGAAAACTAGACATAGTTAAATTCCAAGGGACGTTCTTTGCCCCTTACAGCTTATTCGACAGAGTTCATAGAATCGAGTGCCTACAACTAGGCTCGAAAAATCTGCTCTCGTGATTCTTGCCAGATTGAGGTCTCAAGGTGAAGAAATGCAGGGACAATGAGATTGAACGACACCGAGTAAGGTTAGGCGAGAAAGATTGGAACCACTCTCTAACTTCCGGTATACATTAGAAGTATGGGTACAACGCTGGAATCGTATTGTTGAAATGCTGCCTCGTGGCAACCCCAAAGAAGCAGTCCGTCCTAACTTCGGCGTGTCGTAAAGGATTCAGGAAAAGTCGACCTGCGTTCCCTCGGCCTTCACAACATCACAAGTCCCCCGAGTTTTCGGCTGCGCTTCCGCTCTTGAACGTGTCCACCCCTCTGGCCGCGCCTAAGCCATTAACTCCTTCGGCTTGGGAGAAAGAAGTCCTCATGCAGACCGACGTTGCCTCGGTTGGCGGCTTGCACAGGCAGAAGCTAGACGAGGAGGAGAATATCGGCGCAGAGGAGACCACCCAGATAGAATTCTGGGCTTGAATCTGATGCCGCTCATGTTTACTCTGTGAAAGTTTCCAAGAGCCAAGAGAGCCGCTATGCACAAATCTAACTTTCAACCAGATCCGATGAGTTTCTTGGACCGTAGCAAGATCTTGTAAGGGTCTTTCGTTTTCGAGGGAGCTGGTTGTCTTAATCGAGGCTCGGAGGGTTCTTCTTCACTTACAGCCCAGTGATCGGTTCCTTGATTCTCACAGCCCTTCGGGGACAATCTAGTAAATTGTCCTTTGAAAGCTAGGAGCCATGACTTGAATGACCTATTCAGAATACGAGAATAACGTGTAGTCTGTTATCTTAGATAGTATAACATATACAGGCGCCTTCTAAATGTCTATCATCTAGACGTACGAGAAGCTTTGTCTCGCGCTCTTGCTTTTTAGAAAAGATAATGCGTCTTAGTCTCTTCCATCACTTCCTAGTGGAGGGGTTCGTATCATCACGCGTCGAAGATAATCTAGCCAATTGGCCTTAAAATCGCGGAGTGGTCTTAGTTTTCCCGTCTCGATTCGTCCAGTATTCTGCATTCGACGGGGAAAATACGATATCTGAAACATCAGTCGAACTTCTCAACTCACAGCTGGGGTGGAATGATGGCACTCCGATTCATCATCGTTGCTTTCGAAGCTAGCTGCGATCCAGAAGTTCTATACTGCCTTTCGTTCTTCTGCATGTGCAAAGAACTCGGTCTGCAAATTGGGATGTTCTTGTCGGCTAGACCGCTTTCTATTTGTTTTTCTGGAGCGCTCGCCTATGGTATTACAGTGGACATGCGAGTATTGAGAATGTTCCTAGTTGAGGGGTTGCCAAGTATTGTCATGGCTGGCGTGGCGTTCTTTTTCGTCCCCGATTCTCCAACGACAGCTCGCTTTTTGGATGAGAGCGATAAGACAACTTCTAGAGCTCGGGAAGTTCGACAGGTTGATGGGGATGAGAATTCTGCCGCACGGAGAATTAGCGGAATTGGATGGGCAGATATTGGTGCTGCACTCTTGGATCCAAAGGTTGGTTCGCTTGACTCCTACTCTTAATACCCCATTTCCATTCAACTACTCATAGCCGTAAGACGCCAATACTTTACAGATGTTAGCCAGATCTCCCAGAACCACATGACCGTAATGATGTACTTCTCCTACAACGTTGTCTTCTCCTTCCCAGTCTTCCTCTCTACAATCCTAACCCAAATGAGCTTCTCCCGCATCAACTCCCAAGGCCTGAGCACCTCTCCCTACTTCATCTCCTTCCTTACAGCCATCGTCACAACCTTCATCGCGGATAGATACTCCCAACGCAGTATCGTTATCATGGTCCTCTCCACTATCGGCGCAATCGGCTACATCTGAACGACTGTTTCAGGGAGGTCGGAAGCGTAAGAGTGCTGCCCTAACCAGAAACGGATGAACCAGAGGTAGTGCCAGAAATGTCGCGTGCTACAAAAGAGGTCACAAAGGGCGGGGGAAAACGTATACAGATTAAGATTCTATGCGTTAATCTTTGTATCCATTATTTTGAGGCTGAGGCCGAAGTGTTGCGGCTCTACTCATTTTGCCACGTGACCATTGTTACCCTACTCGTACTAACCGGTTACGGAAACCCCACTTCTCGTTGACCTCCTTTCCCCCAGCCGCTTCATTTGGCCCTTCTCCACAAACGCTCTCGGCACTCCACAGTCTCCACAATCTAGAGCTCGAACTTCGATGAGATAAAGGAAATGTCTTCCTCCCTCCAGGAAGATTCCAGGAGCGTCACCCAAAATCATCGCGGTAGTGGCAACAATATTGCCAACGCTGGTCGAGGGCCTATGCACAATGGGACTGGAGATCTCACTCACAATAAAATTCGGGGGGACGCGCATTTTAGCAGTAAGAAATACCATGATACGAGATTATGTCTAGAGTTGACGTGTGTGAATTAGGTAAACAAGTTGCGAACTATTACAATTTGCCTTGTATGTTTAAATAAGTTTCTTATGTTATGACAGAAATTACGAGGACTTTGATGGCTAACTCTTCTCGTGAGAAAAGACTCAAGTTGCCAAGCCGACTCTCATCAGACTCAGAATTATCTAGAAGATCTATCGACGACCAATCCACGAGAGGATAAGAGGCGTATCGAGCAGACGAAAGGCGGCCTGCTAAAAGACTCGTACCGCTGGATCCTTGAACAGTTAGACTTTCAACAGTGGCGTGACGACATACAGAGATCATTGCTCTGGATTAAGGGCGACCCCGGTAAAGGCAAGACGATGCTACTCTGCGGCATCATCGATGAAATGAGTAGAATAAAGGACGTAGCCGTGCCACTATCTTATTTCTTCTGCCAGGCTACCGATTCGCGCCTTAATAATGCAACTGCTGTGCTCCGCGGCCTCATCTACCTACTGATCGACCAGCAACCATCGCTGATCTCGCATGTGCAGAAGAGGTACGATCAAGGTGGAAAGAACCCCTTCGAGGGTGTTAATGCCTGGGTAGCTTTGTCGATGATCTTTGAGAATATTTTATAAGATCCTTCGTTACAGAGTGGCGCTTACTTGATAATCGATGCCCTCGACGAATGCGAAACGGACCTTCCACTACTACTAGATCTAATTACACAAAATACCCCTAGATTCCCTTCCGTCAAATGGCTAGTGTCAAGCCGTAACAAACCCGATATCGAGGCGCGCTTAAGACTCGATCATACACAGCAAATAAGGCTCAGCCTTGAGCTAAATGAAGAATTGTTTCTCGTGCTATCGAGATATTTATCGATTTTAGAGTATCTCGACTTCCACTTATCAACGACGATAGTCTACTATAAAAGATAGGACGAGAAATTCGCGCCAAGGCTACTGGGACGTTCCTCTGGGTGGCCCTTGTCCTAACGGAGCTCGAGCTTGTCGAGAGCTGGGACGTGCTCGCTGTGCTTCGCGAAATGCCGCCTGCCTTAAAACCGCTCTACCACCGAATGATACAGCAAATTGATCAGCTAAAGCGAAATGATCCTAAATTCTGTTATCATATCCTTTCTACGATGATCCTCGCATACCGCCCACTTCATCTCCTTGAGTTAGGATCGCTATCTAGTCTACCTGAGGAGGTTTCTAAGAGTAGTAATCATATTACTAAAGTTGTAAATAAGTGTGGGTCGTTCCTTACAATTCGAGCAAGTATAGTCTTCTTTATACATCAGTCCGTAAAAGACTATCTATTCGAAGACGTACACGATAAGTTCTTTTCTTCTGGAATTGAGACTTACCACTATACGATATTCTCGCGATCACTACAAGTTATGTCTGCGGTGCTACGATCTGATATCTATAGGCTAAAGGCTCCTGGAATTTCTATTGATCAAGTCAAGCAGCCCGATCCAGATCCACTTGGCGCCGCGCGGTACTCTTGTCTTTACTGGGTCAACCATTTACTCGACTGTAACACTAGAGGGATCGCCGATAATGACCTTAAGGATAGTGGCTCAGTTTATAGTATACTATATGAGAGCTTCCTATTCTGGCTTGAGGCGCTAAGCCTGATGAAAAGTGTATCGGACGGCATAACTATGATTAAGAAGCTCGAAAGTCTTCAAGTACGTTTCTCCGTGTTATATTATTACATTAATAGTGAAACTTACTAATGTGAATAAGTTTGACGAAAGTCCTAAATTACATGCCATTATATATGATGCGAGGCGCTTCGCTATATATAACCGATCAGTTATTGAACAGGCGCCCCTTCGATCATATTGTTCGGCACTTATTTTCAGCCCAGAGCAGAGTATTGTTAGAGTGGCATTTGAGAAGTATATTCCTAGTTGGGTCCAAAGAATGCCTATAGTGCAAGCGCATTGGAGCGCGGCGCTTCAGACGCTCGAGGGCCACTCCGGCAGGGTCACGTCAGTCGCCTTCTCACCGGACGGCACACAGGTCGTCTCAGGCTCGGGTGATATGACGGTTCGGCTCTGGGACGCCGTAACAGGGGCGCCGCTACAGACGCTCGAGGGCCACTTCGGCGAGGTCACATCAGTCGCCTTCTCACTAGACGGCACTCAGGTTATCTCGGGCTCGTGGGATAAGACGGTTCGGCTCTGGGACGCCGTAACAGGGGCGCCGCTACAGACGCTCAAGGGCCTATCAGACATAGTCATGTCATGCTACTTCTCACTGGACGGCACGCAGCTTTCATGTTTACATGTTATGAATCATTAGCTAGTAGATGGTATCACGAAAGTCCTCTGGCTACCTATTGATTATCGACCTACTGAGGAAGGTGTTTGTGAAGCTGTTTGGGGTAGAACTATCCTTTTAGGGCATAGCTCTAGGAGAATATTACTTTTTCAGATTCAAGAAGGACCACAGCTAATTACATAGCAAGTAGTATATGTTAGTGAGCATTTTATAAACCTCTACATATAATATCTCTTTTTCTTTTCATCTCCATTTCATAGAGAGTCCTGGGGGAGCCTTTAAATTTATAGTAATTTAATAATTACTCCTCGCTTCTAGAATCTTCTAGAATACATTATTTAAATACTACTAATATTGTTCACTTAAAAAATAGGTTACGCGGTATATAGGGAAATTAGATGATCTTTTGATCCTATGGCTTGCTGTACAAGCAGGCAGTAGCCACCAGCTTGGCAAATAATAAGACGAGTGAAATTACGATCTAAATTACCTAAATAAAATATTCCCCTTCCCTTTCAGGATAAATAGGTCAAGCGTAGGCGATCAAAAGCCCCTCCCTGGGGGAGGGGGCCCTGCCGTGAAGGCCTTCGTTTGCTATGCTCTGAAATAAGATCAAAACAGGTCGTTTACCGCCAGAATCCATATTTCGAGCTATGAGCTTTCAGCAGGGGGGATTCAACTTGGCGGGCTTTCGCCCACTCTTTACCGACCGTGATTTCCTTCAAGGCCGGTCTAGGCTTGGAATCGAAGCGGGAATCTGTTAATTCTTCTCCTTCATTCGTGTGCCGTTCGTAGGAACAGCGGGGGGTTCAGCGTAGCGTATTCTAGGTAGTATGTCGTCTTTTGCTGTCACCGGATAGGTAGAAGACTTGGAAGTCTGGTTTGGGATGGGTAGCTTAGTTCTATGCTATATCATAGACTTTTACTGTGGTGGGGAAATCTGTGTTTTTCTCTTTTTGTAACTAGTCGGTGCTTCAGCGTGATAGTGTTTCAGTGTGGTGGCAGCAGTATATCAAGGCACGACTCCGCTGCAGACCAGATAGTGAATTCACCTCATTCTTTCTTGACGACAAATTACGCCACATTGCTGCTGTGGTTATGCGATCGCCTCTTCTTCTTTGTTTGGATTTTATGCCTCCCCCTTTTCCTGCCCTCCTACAAGTTGCTCATGGCCTGGCGCTATCGGGATGCGCTATAACTCAACATCTCGCCCCTCTACAGTACTACCTAAAAACAGGCAAAGAAAACCTCCAGGCCCCTGAAATGAATTTTTGGCTCTCTTATTACTGCCTCCTTTACCCGCTAGTTTTGCCAGCTTTTACGCTAGCGCGAGTATCTTTTCTCATTAGAAGAGGTGCCCTCTCTACGAGTATACGTATACCGTTCTTAGGAACAATAGGCTACGCGTAGTAGGTTATTGAAAACCCCTCCCCGGGGGCCACTATCGTGGAGGCTTTTTTTCGCTGCGAGCTAAAAGCTTTAAAAGGGTACTCGAGTATATACGAAGGCTAGTCTAGGTGAGGCTAGTTTCGTGAGGTTAATTAATTGAATGATTGAGGGTATTTTTACGCAGAGTAGAGAAGTGAGCTAAGCTCACTAACCTCGAAGGGTTAATGGCGTGCTAAGCTAGTAATAGCCACGGGGATTGACAGAGCGGTGGCAGCTTTCTGCCAGTAATAAGCTAGGCTCAAATAGGCGTCGTTATGTAAGTTTTCGAACCTGTGAAATAGTCTCACAATCTCTACACGCCATGTCACTTACGTAGATGGTTAGATATCTATCATCAGAATTCTTCCCAGCCTCTCAAATTCCGCCCGCATTTTAAGAGGAATGACAAGATTGGTAAAAGATTAGATCGTCGGATCACTAGATACAACAGAAATCACGACGATTCAGTTAGAGAGTAATAATATCCGTAACTGGATTAAAAAGATCTTTAAGTATTAGCACTATCATATAGATCTATCCCATCCATCGTGACTACTACACGCTCTTCAACCAACCAACCACTTTTCCCTATTCATCCTTCATAAAGACAGTGGCTGGGAACCTTTTTTTTCATTAGCGACCAAAATGTCACCCGACACAAACACAAAACGCCAAACGGTCTGCCATGCGATGAAGCATTCTCGCAAAGACCGTCATGTTGTTATTCTATAGCCCCGATCCCACCCATCCTTGAACCCATTCCATTCCTCATCCGTCAGAAGCCTGGCCATACCGTCCCCCTATTACACCAGAACACCGTGCCGTATGATACATCTAGAAAATCCCAGTACTATCTGCGGGAAAAGATCACCGCCGATCACCATCGGTTTTCAGCCGATAGGTGTCGTACAACCCCGGGAAAGCCTTGGAGAAAGCAGGACCTAAACTCCAGTTTTCGAGTCGTCGGAGATGGCGTTCAAATACCGGATTGATAAGCAGGTCATCGCTATCCGGGCTGCTTAACAAGGTATCCGTCATCTCATATGGCCAATTGAGGCTGAGGGTCGTAGTAAATGGAACGAAGAAATTGTCGAAGAGATAATCTCGTGGGTTGTATCCACGAACAAGACGATCACGCATTTTCGGCCACGGAATGTGATCGATCCAAGCTGGATGAGGGGTAAAAAGTTGAGATGCTCGCGGGGCGACCCAATCTGGGAGGCGATCATAATTCTCCTGTGTCGGTGAAATTTGCCAGCGCATGATGAGGAACATTATATAGAGAACCGCGACTTTCTCTGGGAGGGTACTAAGACCTTGGAAGGTGATGAGTATGTCCGTAAAGACTTTCGAAAGTGGGTGAGAGTGGACAGATCTAGCCGGGTTAAGAAGTGAGGACACACTTGGATAGGCAGGCCCAACAAGTCGAGGTGTGTCGACACCATCGGCAGCTTGTCGTTGCCTCTCGTGGAGGAATTCAAGGAGAATGCTATCAAGTGGGCAAGTTGCCGGCCCATTAACTATGGGCGCCTTATGGCCTTCTTGACCTAGGGCGGGGGTTCCTCCACCATAACCGGCATGGCTCCCAATTGAATTGCTCCTCTGAAGAGCTGGGCTTCCTCGATCTAGGAGTCCTGAAGTCGGAAAATTGTTCGGCTCGTGCGTCCCATTCAGACCAGTCGGGATCTTGTTTATCTGTTGCGTTCCGTCAAGGAGGAATTCAAGTCCCAATCTCTCTGGACCCATATCTAGATTGTGAGCCATATCATGCTTTTGCTGCATGAGTTGCTGTGTCTGGACCGTTTCTATCGAGTTGTGAATCCGTGGATCCATGGCCATTGGAGCACCGGGTGCCTGCCACTGCACACCGCCAGGAGACACAGCACTTGTAGGCGTCGACGCATTCACATTGGAAGAGCCCGGGCGATTGGGAACATAGGCTGGCGCCGGTGGGGTATAGGTGAGAGGTTCCTGGCCTGGCTTTGAGTCAGTAGGCGCAAACGAAGGACGGCTATGGAAAGGCATATTGAAGTACTGACCAATTCGACCGAGTATGGGTTCAATCAGCAATAGCACCGAGGCTAGCCTCTTCTTGATGTCCGCATTCTCAGCCTCGACAAGCTCTTTCTGCCTCAAAGCGAGCTGCAGTTCCTGGTACGGCTGTTTCGACGCCAACTCGGTTAACTTCCTCTCCAACCCCTCGATCTGATTCTTCGTGCGCTCCCGGATCGCCCGTTGAGCCTCGCGATCATTCGCGCGTTTCTTCGCCAGCTGATCGGGCGTCAAGTTGGCGACACCTCTCGAGCTGGAGCTCGGCCCCGTCGTCCGTCGCTTTTTGACGCCATCGGACGTCTGCTCGGTGGGCGACGTCGAGTGGTTTGTCCCTTCATCGGACAGATCGCGTTTCTGTGCTGCCTGAGCTCCTCGAGTTCCCTCGCCAGGCGACATGGCTTCTGCGATCGCCCGTCAGTACACCGTACCGGCCCTTTTCCTCCAGCAGTCTTGCATCAGAACCCGCGGTTTCCGAGAATCGGGGGTCGAGGGATGGCGACGGCGACAGACTTTGGCCGGCGACGACGGAATGCTGCGTCGAATGGAGCATGCGAATAGATGGAACCAGAGATCAGAGATCAGACATCCAGACATCCAGACATCCAGACATCCGGGTCAGTCATGTAGTCAAGTCTGGGGTTCGGCGAGTCATGGAGATCTGAGAGGTGGAGATACCCCGTCCAGTCCTGCTACTCCGGAGTGCGCTGTGTGGGACAGATACTGCACGTCCCTGACTCGTTCGGCTAGACCACCCAATGAACAAGCAAGATTATTAAGCAAGATTATTAGGCGGACTAGCCGATAGTTCTTAGTCCCTTACTCGTTCGGCTAGTCCACCCAATGAACAAGCAAGATGAACAGGCAAGATGTAGTTAACCGCAGTTACCGCTCTTTGCAGGAGAGGGTGGCACATCACCAGTGTATTAACAACGTCATGAAGCCGTCCCATCGTGACCTGCATTTTGTCGCCAATCTAGTGCTATCTTCGGCTTCCTCAGAACACAGTCGCGCCCCATACATTTCTTGATGCTTTTCCCCGGCCCGACGTTCGCACATACATTACTTCTCTAGACCCCTCCAGGCATTCCTCTCGCCATCCTCCATTCTCCCCCTTCACCACTCCGATTGAGCTCTCGCTAACGCCTCATGAAGATGCGCTGGGAATCTGTATCTCAACTGGCTCGTGTATGTGGTCAAGTCCAAAGTCGACTGTTTCAAGTCTCTCAACAGCTCCTGTCTTGCCGCGTCGTTTCCGGTAAACTGACTGGCTATAAAATTAGTACGAGCATGACTGATGCTCATCAATGCCCAGGCGAGAAGATTAGGCAGAGTGGCGGTGACACATGGAGATAGCGAAGCGAATTTAGCGACTAGACGTCGAATTCTGTTCGAGTCTCCACGGGCGTTTACAGGCAAGATCTCCAATGCTGACAATCCCTAGAATGTACATTAGCCTATGCGAACTCTTGTCAACATTGCTGAACTCACATCTAGCACCCGGATCCATTGCTGAGCTTCAACTTGGAGTTGGACGTTGTGGATGTCAATCATGATTTTGTTCAGCCTCGATACGCTGGCGTTGACTTTGAAGGCCGCCGATGCGTAGACAGATGTCATGGCTTTTGAAAGCTGAACGGGGTCGTCTATCGCTGTCAAACTAATGGCGCCCTCTCGGATTGATTTGTCGTCGGGGTTGGTGTTAGGCTTGAGAGGTTGAAGCCGTAGCGGTTGTTGACCGAGTGGAACCGCAAGGTATTCTCCTAATGTACGATTGATGATATTCAGGACGGTGTCGAATTCGCTAGCCAAATGGTACAGGAGGACTGCATCAGTGGTTCGGCCGTTGTCGTCAGCTGCACTAGCAGCCTGTATCGTGATCATTTTCATAAAGTCGTCCGCTTCGCTCAGACCGATGAGACTCGTTCGTTCCTCCACCAATCCCTTCTGACGCTCCCCAGTCGACCGCAAGTCTCCTAAGAGTAAAGCGAATTCCCTGCTCTCCAATACAAGCTCCCGTAGTGCATCGTGGCATAGAGTTACTTGGCTGGTGCCGCCTTGGCCCGGTATGTCTTGATTTAGGCACAGAAGGGCCAGATAGTCTACGGCGGCAGCAACATTACCTGCTCTGAAGTCGCGTGTGTAATACGCTATCATTCGGCCAAAGTTGACCTGAGGGTTCTCCCTTGTTGTCCAGCTTAGGAGGTCCTCTCCAGCAGTGTTCGGGTCAGACACTCTCAAGAAACCATAGAAGTCCATTGCAATAGCAAGATGAACAGCGTCAGTGTAGGAAAACGGGTAGAGATAGGTAACGGCCTGCTCAAACATTCCACACGCAACTTGAAAGAAGACAAATGTCCCATATGAGCATCCGATGTCAGATCCTCCTTTTTCGAAAAACCGGTTGCCTATCTCTTGCATGGTCTTTTGAAGATCTCGAAGACCGTAAGCCTCGGTGGCAAGCTCTTCGGTCCTACTAGTCTCGCGCGCAAGGACAAGTTGGAGCCAAACGAAATCTTCAACTGTGTGGTTGATTCCTTCGATGCTGCGGGATTTCAAGTCACAACGTCCGATCACCTTATAGCAAGCCATTCTATACGGATCGATGGAATTCTCAGGAGCAATGCGAAGTCGCTGGTTGTACTCATTGTTGATCCGATCTTGCAGTTCTCGGGAGAGTCGTCTGTCAGGGTTGGAGCTGTATTGGGAAACATATGAAGTAAAGCTTCGATCAATGGCGCGAAATGGAACATGATTTTCTCCTATGTAGTCAACGATCTCCTTGATATGACCTGTTCGTAATAGATAGTATATCACAGCCCACACATAGTCGTCTCCTAGCATTTGCAAGTCGGTGTTATCACCCGCGAGGCTCTTCTTCGATGCCAAAAGACGGACGTAGGCCTTCACTTTGCTCAGCACATTCGGAATGCCCCCAAGGTTGGCTTCTCGCGGGTTCTTGCTGATGAGTGACTCAACCTCCTCGAATGCCAACCTTTCTAGACATCGAGTGCCACCTCGTAAGATCTTTCTCTTGACTTCTATGCTAGATGCCGAATTTGGATTTTCATCTAGGTAGCCTTTAGCGAATTGGCGTTCATTGACCGCCGCAGGATCTGTCAAGGATTCCACATCCGGATTTTCTGACACAATATCAGCCAAAGCTCGATATGCCTTGACTAGATCCGGTCCGTGCTGCTCGCAAGCCTGAGTGACAACAGAGCTGAGAAGCTGGCAAAGGGGATAGGGAAGTTTGTCCATTCTCGCGACGTTTAGGGCCTGTACTTTTTCAGCATACTTGTTCTGTTTGTCTCGCTGGAAACGATCGCTAGGCGTTAACGTCGTGGCTCCATTCTTCTCGGTTTGCTTCTCCATATCAGCGAATGCGGGCCTGGTGGGCTTCCCAGCAGCACTCGCAGCTCCAATCGCGGATCTCGCCATACTCGATCTTCCAAACGTACTCTCACCAGACGGCCCGTTTCCTCGCGAACTGGCAAGTGCTGCTGCTTTGCTCTTTCTTGATCGACCAAATCCACCTGAGTTGTCCTTGGAAGCTAGGGCTATGAAACTTCCCTTTCCTGTCGCAGCTAGATCTTCTCTAGGTTTGATGCCGAAATGCTGGTAGATCTTCTTTCTTTGCGAATCCCATTCCATGCTCACATTATCCTCCAAGAAAGCATCAAAGTCGCGAACCGATCGAGCTAATCCATCAGAGATCATGCTTAGGGTGGTTTGTGTTTGTAGACTCGCAAGATATCCTTCAACATCAGTGTCCGTAGATTGCTGCGCTGGTATTCTGTCGACCCTGCCTGTCGCCGCGCTGAACAGATTGAGGTCTCTAACAGCCGATCCAGGGTCTACGCCTGACGCTGCCAAAAGGTAGTGCGCCTTGCCATCCACACTGCGATCTGGCGCGCCGGTCCCAATACGCTTGATTCGTTGCCGTAGATCTCCCAGTCCGAGTTGGAGCTGGGGTAAGTCCTCCCCACCTGTTTCGCCATATGCTCTCTTCCTACTCTTTTCCAATATTGAATCGAAATAGGCATGATTCTGGCCATTTTGTTGTGTAGATTGCTGTAACAAGGCCGATGCACCGGGCTGCTGTTGAGCAGCACTGCTTTGTCCTAGTCCACCACCTTGTTGTTGACCAGCTGCTCCCCTAAACAAACTCGAAGTTGCGCCGACATTTTGTGGTGTATACCCACCCAATGTTGAACCTCCTGAAGTAGTACCCGATCCCCCCCCCAGACCGCTAAACAGATTCGAAGTCGCAGGCTGGCCCTGTGCCGGTTGCGTGGTCGTGGCACCAAAGAGACTCGAGGTTGCAGGTTGAGACTGAGCTGGCTGTGTAGAAGCAGTACCAAGGAGACTCGAAGGGGCGGCAGGAGCGGCAGTAGAGGAAGGATTCAGCAATGAGAAGAGTGACGACATGGCGCCGAGCTGTAGGTGAGGAATTGATTGAGGAATTGGTGCGATGCCCGGTGTGGAGATGGCGCAAGCAAGAAAATAAATGTAAGGCGCGAGTGAGAGAGAGTATTATTATGAAGACGCGAGCTTCATGTTTCCCCTGCTTTGTTGACGCCCGAATTCTCAGGCGCCAAAGAGGATTGGGATGACAGCGGAATAAATTATTGTAACCAATGGGATTACAACGAAACAAATTATTATGACTAATCGGATTACAACGGACAGTGGGGAATAAATTATTATGACTAATCAGATTTCAACGGAACAACAGGGAATAACCATGAATTTGGATTGAAAAGGGGGCGCTGAAATAGTCATATTTCCTCATACTAGTATACGGAGTATTCTTCCCATCCAATTTATGGCTTGCCTAATCTATATCGAGGTATATACTTGTATCTTTGTGTACTCCCGCAGCGGATTCGTTAAAATCCTCACACACAACTTCCCATCCGAAGCACCGCTGTTGTATTCCCGGGTCCCTGCGCCCATAATGCCCTCATCCCCGCCCTCCTCTTCTTCCCCTTCCCCCTCTTCCTCCTTCACTCCTCCATCTTCTATCTTGATCGTAGGTTCGGGGGTCTTCGGACTTTCCACCGCGCGTTCGTTGGCGACCAGACCTTCCTTTTCTTCAACCAGTATCACGGTCATTGACCGGAGCCCCTTCCCGGCTCCAGATGGCTCTTCGATTGATACCTCGAGGATCATTCGTTCAGGTAAGCAAGCAAGCAGGTCACCATGTGAATCACGAGCCATGTCGTGCAACTTTCGACCATTATTCAACACCTCACAACTTCAACCTCGTATCCTCATTTCGAAAGCCTCCCACTAACATCAGATACAGACTACGCAGACCCAGCATACGCAGCGCTAGCTGCCGCGGCCCAAGAGGAATGGCGCAAGCAAGGTCCGGATGAGCTGGGTGGCTTAGGGCGGTACTCGGAAACCGGTCTCGCTCTCGTTGCCAACAACGATTCCAGCGGTGTCCCATACGTCCACGCCTCCTACGAGAATATACTCTCCTTGAACAAAGGGACGCCAAATGAGGGCTCCGTCCACGAATTCACCTCCCCAGAGGCAATCGCGCGTGCAGTGAACTGTGGGGGAGGCACAGGAAACTGGGGATACCTCAACACCCGCTCCGGCTGGGCTGATGCAGAGGCCTCCATGATCTGGCTGCGAAAGAAAGTCGATGCCACAAAACGCGTCACATTCCTCACAGCAACCGTCACATCCTTGATCTTCTCCGCCGACCCATCATCACCTTCCGTCAGAGGTGTCAACCTCCAAGACGGCCAAAATCAGACCGCAGACCTGGTGATCCTCGCAACAGGAGCCTGGACACCCTCCCTGATCAACCTCAATGGTCGCTGCCAAGCAACCGGACAAGTGCTCTCCTACTTCCCCATCTCCGATTCCGAACAAGAAAGACTGCGCAAGATGCCCGTCCTCCTTAACATGAGCACCGGCATGTTCATCATCACACCAGCCAACAACATGGTCAAAGTAGCTCGCCATGGCTATGGCTACTCAAATCCAACGTCCATGGCCAATCCCGAACCTAACCCCACCTCGGGTCAAGAAACGATCTCCATCTCACTCCCCTACACGGCCCTCGACATTCCCAACCTACACATCCCTCCCGAAGGCGAGCAAGCCTGCCGTCAAGCCCTCCGCTCCATCATCCCCTGGCTCGGCGACCGCCCCTTCACACAAACGAAGATATGTTGGTACGCCGACACGCCGTCCGGGGATTTCGTCTTCACCTATCACCCTACCTACGACAATTTATTCCTAGCCACAGGAGGAAGCGGACATGGGTTCAAGTTTCTTCCGGTGATTGGGGACAAGATTGTGGATTGCGTGGAGGGGAACACACCTGTGGGGTTTAGAGAGAAGTGGGCGTGGAGGAAGAGGACTGTGGAGAAGGTTGTAACAGAGGATGGGAGTCGTGGGGGACGACCGGGCATGGTGTTGGTGGAGGAGATGGGGAAAGGACACAAGCTCTGAGCTCGTCTCTGTCCACTGGATCCCTCGACAGCATCAGTCACTTCACATCTAGGCGAGACAAGCGAGGGGACATGGATAGTAAGGTTCATCTCGTCATGTGCATTAACTATCTAGTGGTGTGTGAAGCCATCACACAGATAACGTAACGCAGATGTTCGTTCCCTCAACGCACCAGCTACAGCCAGTGGATATTGGCTCCGTTGAGGGTGACGTTCACGAGATATATCCTTGTCTTAGGCGAGACCAATGTCAAGCGTCGGTCAGTCTCGCCATTCCCTAGTCCACCCATGTCGTGAGGCTCTCCCGCGGGAGGCCAGAAACAACGAACCATGGGGGCTAGACCTATTTAACTCTTGTTTCCTGGAAAAACAACGAGAAGCAATTAAGACGGCATCTGAGACCTGCACACATGCCATCGCCGAACGTGTGGTGTGGGCCATCTATGTTCTTTCGCGTCGCGCAAGAGAAAACATCGAAGGCCGTGAACTATCGAGAGCCCGTATCTCGGAGTTCACCTTCGCCGGATACGCCTATGCAATGCTGGAGACAACGGTAGCAAGATGATGACTACTGAGTGACGGTGAAGATGGTCAGATCAGCTGGGGTGTGGCGTCAAAACATCTGCATTAAGCTTTTTTGGAAAGGTCGTATAATCGTGAAAGGGGATACTTGTACAAGTTGAGGGGGTATAATGGTACATCCTGCGGTGAAAGGAGTTGAATGATCAAATCACCGATGCAGATCATGGAACAAAGCCAGATCAGACCTTTTTGAAGTCTGGTGAAACTGTTAGCAAAGGCAAAGGTGAGGATGAGAGGTAGACGAGGCTTACCCTGAAGCACCGGGTAGATCATTTCAAAGGCCTGATAAATCTCTTCACGAACTTTCGCACCAGTCAGGACAATCTTGCCACTGACAAAGATCAAGAGAACAATCTTTGGCTTGATCATTCTGTAAATGAGACCAGGGAACAACTCAGGCTCGTAAGAGCTGAAATTGTGATGACGCGAAGCCAGACCCTCCAAGCGAATGGGAAACTTGATATCGCAAGAGCCGACGATGTTCTGGATCTTGAAGTCGGTGAACTTGGCGTTGAAACCGAGCTTTTGAATGATACGAGCATACTTTCGTGATGCAAGTTTCGAATCGTCCTCAGATTTCGCGCCCGTGACAACCATCTTACCGGATGCGAAGATCAAAGCAGTGGTCTTTGGCTCACGGATACGCATGATGACAGCGGCAAAACGCTGAGATGGTTAGCATGGGGAACGGCAAGTTATAGCAAGCCTAGAGTCAGCAAGTACCTTTGGGTTGTATTCAGCGTTCCTAGCATGCAGGGCGATCGTCTTCAAGTCCAAACGGCAATCGAGATTGACCGTGGCAACGATGTTTCTTAACATGCAAGGTAAGCCTCATGAATTGAACGTGAAGCTCATGGGTGATACATACTGCAAGGTTGGGACGATGCCACTCACACCCGTCGTCGCGCTTGTGCCTGGCGTAGCCGCAGGTGTCGCGGGAGCCACCCCGTTACCAACATGGCCTTGAGCAACCTGCTGCTGACCGTTCAGCTGCTTCTGGGGCTGTTGCTGTCCCTCGGAAGGTGGAGTCAACTCGCCTGCACCACTTGGGAACGACAATGAGCCGGGCGCGATGAAGGTCTTCGCCTGAGCAGCGTTGGACGGGTGTGTTTGAATCTGATCCATGGTGACAACGATCCCTCTCTTTCTCCGATCGATTGAATGTGAGGCGAGCAGGTCTAAAATGACAATGTTAGAATGCGGGGAGATGCGCGGACGAGATCAGGTTGCGGAATTTGGAAAGTTTTAGTCTCGGTGCGAGTGGAAAAAACGGTGAATGAGGAAGAGGTTGGAGGTGCGAGAGAGAAGTTTGTTTTATTCTAATTGTGATTGTTTTTCTGCCTAGGCGGTAAGGGTGGACCGTACCGTATGGAGGAGAAAAACAACTCAATGTGTCCCCTTCGGTTGTTCTGCTCGAGTAGATCCGAGTCGGGATGATCGGATCGGGTTAGATCGCGACCAAGGAAGCCACTGGTGGACGCGAAATGACTAAAAAGTCGGGGTGCGGCTCAACGTTGTGAAGATCGGGTGAATGGAGTGTCGCAAAGGACTAGATCCACCTTCTCGTGGTGGGTGATGCGTTAATGTGAACGCGCGACCAGGTGCAATCTGAATGAATGTATGTGACGCGACACTATGATCTGCGCGATGTTCTGGGAGGTGGTGATGGCGACGATAGGTAGACGAGGACGAAGGAGTTGGAATGGCGGTGGGATCGGTCGAATGTGGAGATACAGGTGAAGGAGAAGGCGAAGGTAGGTGGTGGTGTTGATGGTTGTGGTTGTGGTTGTGTGAGGACCCAGTTAGTAATCACACGAGAAGGGTCGGTGAAAAAGCGAGGGGGAAGAGCGGTCTCTTTATACCTGCCGAGTGGGCGTGTGCCAAGGAACCGTTGGTCCAAACAGCATCGAGTCTTTTCCGTTCTGGGAATCAGGGGCCTATCAGCGGCCAATCAGCAGCAAGGATGGGTTTCAGAGGTCAGAAAACGCGCGGTCCACCCGGTCCCCCCAGTCCCCACTCACAAAGCCGAAGAAAGGGCAAGGAGTAACTTCGTCTGCGACGGGTCGACTCTACTCCATCAACTCTCAACTTCTCCTCCCACACCACACGACGCGACACGACACATCACAACACCACACAACAACACGCATGATGCGATCTATCCGAATCCTCGGCCGGCGTGGCCAGTGTGCGCGGGAGTCGCAAACTTCTCAGGTGGCACGGTGCAGGATGTTGACTGGAGGCTGGAGGCTGGAATTGCCACGGCGAGGACCCCAGCAGGCCACTTGTTTTGCGGTCGCGACCATCACAACAAAGGCAGACGAGAGCAAGGCAGAAGCGACGAGGTCGAAGAGACGAAGGACGAGACAAAGGCAAGAGAGATACTATGTCACGACAGCAGAAATGCAGCCAGAAGACAGGCAGCCAGAAGGAACATCTCCCACCCAGGAACATTCTCCAATAAGCCCTCCAGGAATCGGGTACATCGTTATACCTACGTATACGGAGTATATACGTGATATATATGTATGTATATATATCCAGGAATCAGGATGTACGGCATGCACTGCCTTGTGCGTGAGAGCACTCTGTTCGGATTCCAACGTATCCTGGATTCTCTGGGGAAGGCTGAGATATGGTGGCGTTCCAGAGTCCGGACTCGGGAGTGTGAGTCACGACTCTCTCTTTCACCTAGGACCCACTTCACAAGCGAGTTGGCTGTGCACCCAATCATCTCCCTGGCCTTTCTCCCGTTCAATTTCGCCACTCCTTCCCTCAACCGATGCCTCAACCCAGCCACCATTCAATATGGACCGACCTTCATACTACGTGCTTTCGAAAGTATTACGGAGCACCGTCACATGAACGACACGTGCGAGATTCTCAGGTGACCTGGATCGAACAGCCATTGACTCGCATCGACTCGTATTTGCTCGTATTTGCTCGTATTTATCGCCTCTCCTGAGTCCTCATTCTCACTTCCTGAGAAAGGCTCTCACATGTCAGACGGCCAAGGATTGGGGGCACATCATATTTCGCTACGACAGACTACATACTGCAAGTACTCTCCCCCCTAAATAAATGTCTCTCCCCCCCTAAATAAATGTAACTGGCCAGCCTGACACTGACAGAATATGATAGCAACTTGACACGTGCAGCCCTGGAGCAGTTACATTTAATTAGGGGAGAGTATGTACCACGATTCATGATCAAGGGGTAACCACCAGTCTTTGCGGTGGGAAATGGGTAGGTCTGTGCTTTGTCTGCTTTGTGTGCTTATCTTCTTACAGCGGCGACCTTCTAGAAATTTGCACCAGTTCACCGACCCCGGTCCTCGGTCCACCATCAACCATCACGGTCCACCTAGGAATGGCGAGTTTTTGGAGCAAGCGAGAGCCTCATCTGCCACCGTACGGAGTACTCAATACGGAGTACTCAGTACGGAGCACACGAGGTACTCCGTAACCACGCGAGTCGCGGTCATCCTATCGCCGATGGCATCCCCTCTTTGACGCGCGATCATGTGCATGATCACGGCTGACGTCCTCGCGATGGGCGCTTATCGTCATCACGTGCCAACATGCAAGGCTAAGGTTACGGGCGTACTCCACCCCCCAAAGAAAGGAAAGCAAAGCCACGCCGTGATTCGCTTTCGGGTATCTTGCTTCTACCCCTATGATTCGCTATACGCTCCCGACCCTGGATCCACCGAATATTCTTTATTTAGGGGATGTAGAACCCCGTACAGAATACCGAACCCGGAGACACTGGCTCCGTGTCAATACGTCCGTAAGGTTACTTAATACTCGTTCGTCTAGCTCACCTAATAAGCGTAAGTAATTAGGGGGGCTAGTCGAACGAGTACTCAATACGCAATACGCAATACTCAATACTCAATTATTAATTCTACACTCAATACGCAATGCACAATACGTAATACTCAATTCTTAATTCTCAATTTTACACTCAATACTCAATACGTAATACTCAATGCTCAATTCTTAATTCTACACTCAATACGCAATACACAATACGTAATACTCAATTCTCAATTCTTAATTCGACACTTAATACACAATACGTAATACTCAATACTTATACTCAATTCTTAATATACAATACTCAATTCTCAATTCTCAATTCTCATCCTCGTATTACACCGAGTCGTCCAAGGTTCCAATTCCGGAGGACGCAACGCTCGCAGTTGAGATTTCACGGCATCTCATATTTCAAGAATCGTGGTCGGATTCAGCAAGCGTGGGAGTGTAGTTGAGGCAGTTTGCACGCCAGGAATCAAGATGTTTCTCCTCGCTCTCACGCATGTCGATCTGTCTTCATCTTGCCACGCATCATCCTTCTTTAGCGAACCGCTTGAAGTCTGCCTGATGTGGGTGGTGAGCCCCTTTCGGTCCTTCCTTAGTATGAGCAACGAAGGCGATGAGGTCGCATCATGAAAGTCGGGAAGGAAAGAGCAGAACCTTCCCCGTGAGGCGAACGAGGGCTTTCTCCAGTTGTCGCCGTGGAGGTCAACCACTCCTAGAACATCGTCAAATTTCACGTTCACTTTCACAATCATACCTAAACATTGTCAAGCCGTAGAGCCACATCAATACCAAGACACGGAGAGAAAAGGTGTAGTAGGCATGGCAATTTCACCACCTCACTGGGACTTTCTCCGGAATGTGACAGTGCGGTTCTCATATCCTTCTGAAACAGAGATATACTGATTCAACGCAGGATCATCGCGCCGAGAAGAAGTATCTTTATAAGTCCCGGCAAATGCTTCAGCACTGCATCCAGCTCACGCGGCAAGCCTCGCAGATCCATTTCAATCGGACCGGGAGAAATCTCGAGATTACAGAGGAGGCTATCTTCCATGGCCTATTCCTGGAAGAGGAGACAGGACCTGGCCTATTCAACAGGCAACGAACAAATGATCCTCATTCACTACCACCTCCCTATGTCTGTTCCAGTCCGCTGGCGGTGGCGCCATCTCTAGATGTTGGTCTGACAGATACTCTCACCGCGATGCCATCGTCGGGGATGGGAATGCCATTCGGCTCTCGCAGGGACATTAATGACAATCTGCTTTCGGTCCACCCCGAAGGTGCTATTGAGACAGAGAACGATACGAACTCGGCAGAGCCTGGGTTCCTCACCTGTCACCATTGTCATCAAATCTTCGATCACTGGAGACCTCTTCTTTACCATCAGGAAAAGATAAAGTGCACTCTCACTCCATTCACCACAACCAATCGTGGTTGGCAGTGCTTGCACTGTTGCAAGATCTTTAAAAGTTCGCTAAACGATTGCAATAAGCATATGAGTTCCGCAGTCTGCAGGATGTTTCCCTGTACCCTGCCAAAGTCTCCGATACTGTTAATGCGACCACGCTATAGCATATCCATGGTGCCATCTTCCTTGCCCCATAGATATCCATCGCCGATTTATTCCCTCTTCTTAGTATTTGGCTATATAAATGGCAAAAAGCTATCCTGGTCTTTCGTCTTCTCCATAGAGAGCCAGGAGGGAGATGAAGAGGTAGGTCCGAACGATGGGCTTCAAATTCGAGTCAGGGATGTTTCTGACAAAAAGCATTTGCAAACGATGTATCTGGACGAGAAGGATCCGCCACCGCCAATCCAGACAAATTGTTCCTATCAGTATCTTACCCGACGGCGCTGGCGTCCCGAACTTGACAGACACTTGCTGGCGGGGGTCATGAAGCTTATATCAAGTTTAACAAAAGACAGAAGAGATAAGGCTATCAAGGAGGTTGAAAGGCTTGTTGTAGAGAAGGGCTGGGAGACCTCGGACGACAGCCGTAGCGAGCAAATAGATAGTCAGGAATGGGCACTTCGTTGCCTCAGGTCTCTTAGTAAGCCACATTTCGCGTTTAGATTGTGGGATCTTCTAAGCAAGCAACCATAGAATTATCACCCGATCTTATTTGTTTTTTAAGTCGTTTGAAAGGCTACAGCATAAGCTCCATTGATCGAAAAGTGGACCAGATTCTCAGATGGACCACGATCACTCCCGATTCCGCAGTGGATATACTGGAATGGAAGCCTTCTGCTGTGCTTCTTAGAGCTGATCTGCCCGATCAAATGTGGCGGAGCTGGGAGGAAGTGTTCCGCCAAAGGAGACTGATTCAGCAGTTCGAAGAGGAGTGGATCCAGAAGCAACCTAGGGAACGAAAAGTGATCGGACAATTATCACGGCCAAACTTTCAAACCGGATCTCCGAGGAACACCACACTGCAAGGAGAAGAGGTGCCAGGCAACGACCAGGACCTCTTTGTTGATCAGCGGCAGCTACACGAAGAATTACTTGGGAACGATCACGCGATCGCAAAAGGACAAAGACGAGGGTTGGAGTGGAAGGTCGGGTCGCCATTGCTATTGCCATTGCCACTGCCATCAAGCGGGCGCAGTCATACGTTAATATATAACTCTCCCATGACGGCATCGCAGCAAATCGACGAGGAATCGGCAATGAGCTTAACGGCTGGGGTAGGAAGTGCAACAGAGCTTATCGACATTCAACCGGTCGAGGATGACATGGCTGACCCGACTTTTGCTTCCAGCGAATGGGATATTCCCGCCAGTGAGACCAAGGTAGGAAGCAGATTGAGTTTCAGTGTAATGGAAGAGTCCGAGGGAGAGGCGGACGGACTAAACTTCCAGCAGCCGACCAATGTGACGACTACTAGCGCAGATCCGAGCTTAATGTCGAACCATTGGGATCCATTGACTACGGAATCGACGGCTGAGGAAAGGAGCAGATCGAATTTCAGTGGAACACAGCAAATTGGACAAGAACTAGGTGAACCGGAATTTCAGAACCCCGCTAATATAACAGGTTATATGCTAGATCCGACTTCTAATCCATATGATTTCGATCCTATTGCCTTCGACGAGGAATTCTGGAATCCAAGCGATCCAGGAACTTAGATTCGCTCGTCTCCAATGAGGGCCTTTTGAATCAAGGCTTGAATACTGCTGGGTTTCTCAGAGGATGCCGATGGCAGGGTTGAGTCAGGATCTTGTGGAAGCGATGGGACTTGTATCTGATTAGGAGTGGTTGTAGGAACGAGGCGTGTTTGAGATTGACTGTGGAATTAGGAGATTGGGCAATTCTTATTTTATCCTTAATGGATGAATGGATTACGAGGAGATCGCCTGGGTTCCCACCAGTGTTTCCTGTAAATCGCTGTGGTCGTGAGGAGTGACGGGTGGTAAGTAGGAAGTTGAGATCTCGCTTAACCCCCTGAGTTTGGGGGTGGGGGGTTCTTGGCGAACTGCGGCTGGGGGGGTTGCGTCGGAAACGATCCGAGAAGCGAGAAGCGAGAAGCGAGAGAGTCACTCGTCCAATCAACGGCGGGGATTTACAGGGTGGCAGTTGGATATTTCAAGCGCTCTCGAGGGGGAGAGTGGAAGGGGGTTTATTATTTCATTTTGTCGTTCGGAGGGCCAGAAGGAAAGCGAGACCCTTCCCCCTCTTCTTGAAACTTGATTCAGAAGTAGGGCACGTGAACGAGATCCTCGCTCAACAGTTTTCGAGATGCACGAGCTCAAAATGATAAAACAATTTATCCAAGTCATGGCGCTATTCAGGACTTCCGTCTCAAGTTCAAAATCTCGCCACACTTCACCACCCCCTTCTCACCCCAGCCCTGCACGCCGTCTTGCACGTCGGGTCGCACCGCTACATACCAACTCCAGGCTCGCTTATCGAGGTCGTCTTTGCTAATCCAGGGCGCCCAGCTTGCGAATAGGAGATCTAATGCGCCTAGCAGTAAACTGAGATTCTCCTCCTTTTCTGCGTCGAGTCGCGCTGCGGGTTTCTTCTTTTCTTTTGTGTCGGAGGCGGTGGGGGGAGGAGAGGGGAAGGCCTTGAGGATGTAAGAGCGTGCGCCTTCCGGTCCATGGATGGGAAGTTGACCGTGCGGGAGACCTTGAGGAGATTCGAGATCAAGGCCCCAGAGGGGTTCAGTGGTAACGACGCCTGCGACACGTAGACGCTGGGAGAGGGCGTCTCGGGATACGGATGTCATGATTCGCCATCTGTCGGGGCCGAGCATTATGGCGCCGTACCAGCGGGAGACGACGAGGAGGACGTTTGTCAGGCTGCTGGATTGTAGGATGCCTAGGAGGTGCCGGCCACCGCCTGTTTCGCCGTCGTCGGAGGAGGTTTCGGAGATGGAGCCGGAGGGGAGGAGGAGGCGGGAGGCGGTTATGTTGTGAGAGGCGGTTGAGAGGGTTGTGTTTGTGTGGAGGGCGGAGAGGGCGCGAGAGAGTTCGGACGATGAGCTTACTGTGAGAGCGCGGGCGATGAATTTCGAGTTTTTGGAGGTGATGGGTGAAGAGATGGTCCATGTATTCGCAGGCGCCGGACGGGGTGGTTGAACTTGAGAGTCGGATTTCAGCCTGGCATCTGAGCTCTGAGCCTCCTCAACCTCCTCTTCCACTGTCTCGACTTCTTCCGTCTTCACAGCATCCTCCTTCCACTCATACCCACTCCTCTTCAACACACTAACCTCCCTCCCCATAACCCTCAGCTTCGGCTGTCCCATCCCCCAATCACCCTCCTCCTTCCCCCTCTCCTTAATCCCCAAACTCACAGCTTTACTCCGACTATTCACACTGACAACTGCCTGCGCCAGACTCAACCTACTGCTCGGCGGCTGCTCTGGCACCGTATATTTTAGCAGCTGGACGGCGAATGCGAGGACTAGGGGTGCGCGGTTGGTGTAGATGTGACATTTGGAGATCGCTTCCTCGTCTGTTGATGGCATGGGTAGAGCGAGGGAGGCCTCGAGCTCGGAGGGGGTTTGGGGCGTGGTGTCGGCGCCGTAGGTGGCTTTTAGACGCTTGGATTCAGGGGAGTGGTCGGTGGTGGAGGAGCGTTTGAGGGGTGTTGAAGCGGGTTTCTTGAGCTGGGCTTTGCAGGCTGCGATGAGGGATTTGGCGGTTTTCTCGTCGGAGGTTATAGCTGAGATGAGGGTGGGTAGGTCGGTGTTTGCGATGTCTGGGATGCTGTCTTCATGTTTAGTAGAGGCTGTGTAGAAAGGAGAGCGTATGTGGAAGTACCTCTTCAACCCCGCGACTTGAAGTGCTTTGACGCGTCCTATTGCTGCCATCATGGGCATTTTGTTGCGGCCCGTTGTAAGAAGGCGAAGTAGCTCTTGTATATCTTTCTGCGAGGCCATTTCGAAGGATGTGGTGGTGCTTGTTGCGGACCTTGCGGTGTTGTTACGATGTTGTCACTGGGCGCGATTTGGATACAACCATACTCGAGTAAAGGTTATGCAGGTTAACCGAGGATTTACGAGGGCACGGCACCCCCCTACCAAAATCGCTAAAATTTGCCCTGATATTGTAGTGCTACTAAATCATCGAATATATTCCCTTCCTTTGTGTTATAAACTTCGTATATTATAGTTTTAGTTGCACGCAAATAGTTAGTATAAATACAGGCGTATAAATCAATTAAATAATACACCTTTTAGTCGGCTAAATTAACACTATCGAGTTATCGATTCGAAGCTATTATGCCTACGATAAGCTAGTCGATTAAAAAGGAATTACTATCGCTATAGGATGTTCAAAAGCGGTAGTTTATTACTAAAAAAAGATTATTACTAGGATGGACAATGGAGGACTACCCGTGATTCAACGCCCCCCTTCAACCACAGAGATTCATCGTATCGTGACATTGGGGTCTAGCAACTGTCCGTACCCGGTAATCGTCGGTCCTCAATCAAACCTGACAATATCAGAAACCAGCCAAGGAGGATGATGAGAGTGACTCTTCCACGCACTGTTCAACTGCTTGCTCGAATTATTCATATGATTCCTGGCAATATTCGCCCTCTGCTTCCACGAATGAAAGCCAAAAAAGTTGTAGGCAAAGATTAGGAGAAACACGGTACGAACCACTAGAAGACGAGGGGGGCAAGAGCCTCAAAATTGATGTCCACTGGCATTCGCTCGCGAGTGACAAGAAGAACGTCGAAGATGATAATACTCCTCGCACAACCAGGCCTCCACCTATCAACAAATCAGATCGGGTCTCGATTGAGAATTCGCGGATATACGTGGGCGATCCGGGCAAAGAGACAGTTGTTCTGACCACGGGGCTGAAGGCATCCTTGAAGGATCCTAGACGCCTCCGTTGGACGTAACTTATAAGTCCTCGCAGCGAAGCCAACCTTGCTGAGACTCAAAGTCATTTACAACACGAGCACATGGGCTTCGAATCCCTCCAGCTAAGAGACGAGTGTGATCACAACGTTGCATCAGCTTACATACTTATAGCGACTAGTTCCACAAAGTGAAGGACTAGAAAATAACGATGTACTGATTTCCCTCCATTTACTTGTAAAGTTGCAATAAAAAGGACGAGTAGGCCCTTACATCCATAGCCACTACCTTCAACCGGACGTACTCCGTTGTAATTCCCACATAATTGGGGATGGTGACAAGCGGGACTAGGTTTGTACCTTTGTTAGCTTTCCCTATTTGTCGTTTTAGAGTTGTCCTTCTCCGTCGTTGAATGAGAGTTAAAATACCCACTCAGCTAGAGGTCCTCTTCAGACTCTCTATTACTCAGAGTCGACCAAAGTAAGATTCTCTCAGCAAGTTGTACGTAGCGCTCGGCCATCTGAGGGCGACGAAACGATTCATGTCTCCCAGCTTTGGCCTATAGTGTTGGGTTCTGGTAAGGCATTGAGATGACCCTAGCTGGATTACCCGATGTTGACCTTTCTGATTCAAGATGTTATAATCTCGTACTCTGTCATGCCACTAACAACGGGACGTGGCTACAAGATATAGGTTATTCCGTCTATTACCACGATACGAACAGGCCCTTCCTAATTACGCGTTAAAGATCCCCTTTCGCGGCCATTCGTTTCCACTCTGGATCAGTGCAAAACATGGTTCGTAATTACAACACTCTCTTTAAAGGAAACCCAATTTTCAGCGAATTTCACAACTCGGTCATTTCCTCCACAAATTCTATCTTAACCATCTCGTATACTAAGGCACTTGTCCATAAGCACGTATTCCTGGAGGGTGTCTGAATTTATTGGAAATTATCATCAAGAGAGCTTTTGGCTCCTTAATAGCTAGGGTGATATGTACTGTAGAACAGCACTCTCTCCTGCGATATCTAAGCACGGTGCTCCTATATCAAATAGTCTGGGAAAATGAACCATTGAATAGAGACGAATTTCAAGCCCTTTGCCACATCTTTGTATTGGATGACAGATCGTGTGCGGATATCTGGCAAGCCTGCATTGCAATAGTGTCCTGATGCAGAAACCACCGTAAGTACACCATTTCCGTACATATCTTCCTTTCTCGGGAGCCGAATATTGTTAACCTCATAAACGTGCTGTTGATCTGTAACTCACCCAAGCCCAGAGAGGAAACTTCGAAACCATGGTTTGTCTAGGTCAGTGGAAAGGAGTCGACTAGTTCGGAAAATTCTGCCCTTTCACAGGCTGCATACAACTAACTGGATGTGCTCCATACTACTCACTGTGTGATGCACAACGACGGCGATGAGAGTTGAAGCACGTTGCAAATTCCGGGTCTGGGGTGATTACTGTTGAGAAGCTTAGAAAAGAAGGCTCAATTTCCTTGATCTGACATAATCATGTTTTCTTCTTATTGGATTGGGACCTTATGGCATATAAGGCGATTTCACGTACCTGTCGTACTCGTTGATCTCCAAACAAATTAATAGATTGGGAAGACTATTTACAGAGTTTTCAGGAGTCCTCCAGCACCTACTATGACTCATAGTGGTTCTTTGTTCTCTGAGACATAATGACTTATTGTTATCTCGTAATAAGACATAATAAACTCCTTGTTATGCCGCAATGACGTGACATAATAGACTCAGTATACAACACTTCTTGTCCTCCTCTCCGATCTCCCCATCCCACAATCCCTCAACAATGGATCGGGTGTTCTAAGATGCTCAATCTTCTCATGGGCAACACCGGAGTAGGGATGCTATGGGGTGGATGATAGGGGCGAGGAGTACTGGGGTTAATGCTTTGGCGGTGGCGATGCTTGGTGCTACAGTTAAAGGGTGGTGGAAGGAGGCGAGTGAGACATGGGACGATTGAAAAAATTGGAGTGAAAGGGCGAGGGCGGCACTTAATGAATTGAGTTAAGACATTTCTACACTTACATACTATACTCTACTTACTTCCTGCCCAACTCCACCTCGCCAACAAGCACCAAACCCTCTCCCCCTCCCTTCCCCACCCCTTTCTCATACGTTTCCCCATTCTCCTCAAAGAAAGGTCTCACGGCTCTATCCATAACTCCCTCCCAAAGCCCCTCAACAACCCCCCTCAAATCCTCCCCTGTCTGCCCAAAATCCGGAAACGCATTAACCTCTAACAACCAACTTCTCCCCTCC
The DNA here is from genome assembly GCA_019669835.1 of Amylocarpus encephaloides. Classification (NCBI taxonomy): domain Eukaryota; kingdom Fungi; phylum Ascomycota; class Leotiomycetes; order Helotiales; genus Amylocarpus; species Amylocarpus encephaloides. Next base: position 63,613 of record MU251396.1, read on the forward strand.
CCATCCACCAAAAAGTCCACGCCAAAAACTTCAAACGCATTCGGTAGCGTTTGGAAATGAATCATCATGCCCTTCGCTGCAGCGATGAATAATTCAGAAATAGTTTCGCAGATTTGTTTGAAGACATCTTCCTTCTGAGATTCAGGGAGAGGGAGAGACCAAAATGCCGAGACGGGGTTATAATCAGGGGAGGAGCTGGATGAGGAAGTTTGCAGGCACGTGTTTGTGAGATGGGGGCTTAGATCTGAAGAGGACCAGGGAGGCGTGTAGGCGGTGCTGGCGAAGAGGGCGAGCATGGGTTTGTAGACGTAGATTTTCAGACTGCCAATTGCAAGGACGTAGGTTCGGATATGGAACTTGGTTGGCATGCCGGTGGGACCGGGGAGGAGGAGGGGAGGATGGATGTATGGTTGAGCGACGAAGTGGCGTAGGTGAGAGGTTACGATGTAGTCGTCTTTTTCTTCGCCTTGTGGCTTTTCTGGTGTCCCTTCCTCTTCCTCCTCGTCTGAGTCTGGTTGGTCGGCTTCCCATTCCTCAAAGATATTTTGTAGTTCCTCCTCAGTGCTGAACAGTCTGATTCCTTGGCCTCTGTCACTCATCCCAGGTTTCAAAATCCACCATTCTCTGTCCTCCGATTGTTTGCCCTCATTTTTCTCAAAGCTTTCTTTGAGCTCCCATGCTTCGACCAAAGCATCATCCAGAAACTCCGCATAATCGAGCTCAAAATCACAAGCTGGTTTGACATTCGTGGCTAGGATCGACGAAGGGTTCTTAGCTATCCAGTTGTGACGAGTGGTGCTGAGATAGTGTTTGCGAATTAGAGCTTTGCGAATGATGTAGGCGTTGACGAGAGAGGTGGTCGGCTGTGTCATGATATGTTCGAATGGCAGAGATTCGTACGCTCCAATCTGGAGGAAAGGTGTTGTTGGATTCGGGAGCTCTGATATTGAGGAGATCAGAATATACGAGTTTGCCGGGAGTCGTGTTTTAAGAGCATTGAGAATTAGAGGCTTAACGTATCTGTCTTCGTAATCGATCAGTGCATAGAAATGCCTCAGATTGGGTTGAGGAGACAAGGTATTTAGTTGAATATTCTCTGATTGCCTACCGAGTTCGTGGTCAGACTTTGATTTTGCAAATCGAGAAGAGAATCTGTGTATTGGTCTAACATAGTCTATTGCACAAACACTATGCACCTGTAAACTCACAACTTTAACTCTCCTTCCATCTGAGCATTTGCATGCATGAAATTCGCCTTTAGTGGAGTGACACTGATCAATGTGTTAGTCTTAGCTTAATAATAGGGATTTGTGTATGCTGACCTTGAGTAGAACTGTTTTATGGCCCATCCATCATTTCCTGGTGGGGCTGCCTCCACTGATTTATAAACGTCCACAAACCGAGGAGCCCATTTGAAGTGCTTGTGAGTATGTCGTGTAACTTCCTGCTCTTCGCTGGCACCATCTTCGCCTTCTCTGATTTTCTGCTCCTCCTCATCAGCATTTCCCTCGTCGTCCTCAACCTCCTTAAAACAGCTGCCATGTCCCCAGTAGTTCTGCAGCATGTTCGTCCACATTATCTTCCTCGACTCAACATCCTCCACAAGCGGAACATTGACACTGTACACATCGACATCCGCCCCCCAGTTATCATATAAGTACTGAATCAACTTTGTCGAAAGGCTAGTAGCGGCGGCAATAATCTCGGGATCATGAGCACTATCGATCTTCTTGGGAATCTCCATTGAGAAGAACGCGAAGCTCAGAGCTATAGCTTTCCTCTTGCACACCGCGGCTTCCAATGCACCTCCCAATGTCCCACTACTCAGACTGAACACTGCCGTAGAATTCCTGCCATAATTCGGGCCACTGACAACAAGGTCAATTGGCCCGCGATCATGGAAGTAATGGTAAATCCCAATTTGCACACAACTCGCTGGTGTGCCATCTACCAGAACCCATTCCTCCTGCTCTGATGAGCCAGCAGGTAATGGTCTCGAGTATGTTGCGCCATCATCCTTATGCAGTGTTCCAGGCCGAAAGTATGTTGGTTTGACCGTCTGGCCAACCATGTGGGCTTTCCCAATCCACGATCGCTGGGTGTGAGGTAGGACTACCGAAACAACATGTCCTGATGCCTGGAGAGCCTTGACTAGGGAGTGAACGTATGGAGATGATTGCTGCGAAGGAGGCCCGTCATCGTTTACTACCTGGCTACAATGTTAGTAGAGAGCGATGGAGAAAAGGGTGGTCACTGAAGGCAGTGTGGCTTACAAGTATATGCATTCTCGCTGTTGGTTAATCTCTATTGCGACCTACAAAGGTCTAGGGGTGTTGCGTGTATATGATGCTGGTATAAATCAAGTTTGTAGAGACAACAAGTTTGTACGAGTACGCCAACCGCTTTCGAAGCGTTGGAGGGGTTGTACTTGATGGCTCGCAGCGGCCCCACCTTCAATTCACTATGCAGGACTCGGAGGCGCTAGTCGTACAGCACTCCTCCCGCTCTCTAACAGATAGTCGATCTGAATATTTCTTCTTCTTTTATTATGGATATAAATATAATCTGGGCGATCGAATGGGCGGAAATCTAGTCCTTGAGGTACAAGGAATCGGCATTTGACGATTTGGAAAAGGGGCAAATTGCCGAGGGATTGAAATATCACCTCTAAATGAAAAATGTACCACTCATGTAATTTGTGTATTTGTATCAGATGCACTGATTGGAGAATGCCGCCTTTCAAGGAAAGTTGCATCTCAATCGTGGCCAAGCCCCTGTCTGAGAAGACAATGGTTCTGCTTCACGTTGACCTTCATGAATACGATGGACATTCAAAACACCCGTGTTTCCATACCAAACACCCAATTACCACCACCGCCATCAGAATGTGATTTCCCTCCAACCATGATCATGAAATCCCTTTATGCATATCTCGTGATCTCAAAAACGCTCGCTCCGGACCCAATGCATGAGAACGCCAATAACAAAACCAAGAATCTCCCAGAGCCGTAAAGGCGAGCTTAACATTCCGGCTGGATCTATGAAGGTATCATTAGTTGCGAATTCTCTTGCCCGATGGACCTTGAGTGGGGGTGTTGGCTTCTCGCTTCTTGGTGGCCTTAGTCTCGTCAACCTTGGTGCGTTGCCAGCCGTCAAAAGGACTGACCTTGTTAGAAACGCTTCGTGGCCCACGCGTAGGGGTGGTCGGAACCGCCGGAGCTTCATCGTCATTGCCATTTGGAGAACCGTTCATGCCGATCTTCTTAGACCTAGTAGTTCGAGTAGTTGATGGTGGCGAATAGGGAGCAAATCGTGGTGCGCCAGGAGTAGCAATCTGGTGGTCAAACTGACTCGGAGGGGTGGAGTTGAGCTGCGGTATGCCGTTCTTCTTGTCGGGAGTCTTCATGACGGAAGTTTCGACGTTGTTGGAAGTAGCCATGGTAGAGTCCTCGTAATCGGTATCAGCTTCTTCCTCCTCATTCGCCTGGATTCTCTCCTCTTTCTCCATCAGTTGTTGGTGGGATGGGAATAGTAGTCTTGGCTTGATCGAGGAACGAGTGATGCGGCCTTGAGTGACGGGCATATCGGGGTCAATCATGCTGGCATCAGCGCTCAATTCATTCGGATCACCAGTCTCATCAGCATTGGCGAGCTCAGAGTAGGGTTTAAAGATGCGTTTGCCCCGGCTTGTAAAAAGTTAGCAAAACAATAGTGCGCAAAGGTGAGATTGTAACTTACAAGACATAGATGATACCATCGTCGCGCCTATCGACTTCGTGGAAATCTAGTTCGCCCTCTCCAACAACATTGACCCTACGGCGCTTGTTAGCTCGTCGGGTAGCCTCAGAGGTAGTGGTGTTGCTCGGGCCGACGAATGGGTTGTCATCATTCATATCGGGTTCAGGACGTTGATCGCGAGAGTCGGTGAAGATCGTAATAGGCTCATCTTCAGCTTCGAAACTGTCCAGGGTAAATCCACCGATTTTCTTGCCGCCTCTGTTTTTCTTAGGCATCACCTCTTCCATAGTAACATCAGCACGGGACGGGAAAAGGTTCCTAGCAACAGATCGAACTGCTGGATCGGTGCCATGTGGGCGCGAGGTAGGCGTCTTAGCCGGAGTAGGAAGCATACCATTGCTACGTACGACAGATCGAGAAACGTCCATCTTCTTCTCATCTCTGGTTGGGGTAGGCAGACCAAGCGCAGCAGCTGCAGAAGCCGTCGAGTTGTAGTCGAGAGCACCAGACACTCGTCGTCCGTCCATCTTGAGATTGCTGGGCGGTACTTTTTTCTTTGATGCAGTCTGTGGGGAGGAAGGGGAGGTTGCGGAGGCTCTTTTGAAGGTGGATGGAGGTGTAGGATGTGAAGCTCGCAAATTATGCGATGGAGGGGTATGAGCTCGAGCGCGTTGCAATACACGGCTCGATTTTCGAGGAGAATATGGCTGGTAATCGTCGCCAAAGGTGCCAAATCTCGGAGTCTCTGGTGCGTGTATTGTGGAAGGAGGAGGAGTTGATGTATGATGAATTTTGGTTGCCATGGCGAAATTGAAGCGGCTGGTTAAGCGGCTGGTGGTGCGACTTGCTTGAAAGAAAACCCAAATCCCAAAGCGGTAGTGCACCCAATTGTTGATCTTTTTCCAGCAATGGCGAGAGAAAAGCCTTTCGATGGCAAGCAATTCGGGTTGCGAATGTGAAGTCGGTCGAACTAGGCGCTTGATGTTCCAACGACTCTGGATCGGATTAACAGAGATTGACGATTTGACAGCGACAGCGACAGCGAAACTAGCAGCGGCATACGTTATGTTATTGTATTGAACGGGGCGTTGTCTTTGCCAGGCAAGAATTGTATTAATATGAATTGAAGAGGAGAGGTTGGAAATAACCCAACCTCGTTTGTTACAGCCCACTTTCCTTAGCGCGAACAGCGCACGGATGTTTTCTGCTAAGCGAGGTATTCCTAGGTCGCATCGTCGCATCGTCGATTCGTCGATTCGTTGATCTATGTATCGCCAAGTAGACTGTTCTTAGTGCCTCAAAACAATAACGGCTTCTCGACGAAGGTCGGAAAAGTTATACAATGCTCGCGTAGATTCACATAAAGATGATGTTCTACACAATAGGGACGCTCTGTAAGAAATGTTAATTATTTATTTAGAATATCTATATAATTCGGAACAATAACAGCTTCTCGACAAAGGTCGGAAAAGTTGTATAACACTCGCGTAGATTTACATAAAGATAATGTTCTACATAATAGGGACGCTTTGTGAGAAATGTTAATTATTTGTTTAGAATATCTCCATAATTCGGCTCGGTGTTGAGAACTCGTAAGGGGAATGTCATCAGATCTCTACTGTACAAGCAGATAAAATAGGTTGACTAATTCTCCTTGAACCCTCAAAAGAAAAGATAATTATTCTATCAATATTAAACAAAGGATTTATTTTACCCCAAGTATGAGAAATGTCCTAAAGTGTTAGTGAATGTGTCTACTAAAAGCACCCCGCAGAGGTCGATTCGGTTAGCGGCATCTCCCATTCCCCCCTCCACCACAGCGTCATCATATTTACACTACAACGAAACCGACGCGTCTTCACGCGTCTCACGCATCACAGTTGTAAAAGACGATTTTGACTAAACTTCACATCTCTGTTACATTATCGTTTGACACCGATCCCCATGTCCACTCCCGATATAGGCAGGCTGGACCTCTCTGACTCCGATACTGAAGACCTCTTCGCATCACCCACGAAAGCTTCGAAATCAAGCAAGAAATCTACTGCGAAAATACAAGACGGTGGTCATGCGACAAGTCAGAGGAATGGCGAGTCGAAATACGATGCTGAGGAGGCGAGGGATGCGGCTTTGAGAAGAGAGCTGCAGAGCGTGCGGAGTATCAACGAGGTTATTGAGGGCGTATTGTCGAGTTTGGAATGCGCGAAGGGGAATATGGAGGTATGGCATCCAAAACATTCGAAGAGTACAGCGCTTATTTGAGGTTTGTAGACAGTTTCGAGGACGGTCACATCGGCGGCTACGTTGCTGGATACTTGGACGCACATACTATCGCAGACCGAGCACAACCAACGTTTGATACTAAATCCCAATTGGAAAGGCGCGAATCAAGATCTTGCAGATGCGGAGAACGAGACGGTATTGAAAGCGCAGGCGGCGCAGAGACGGGCGGCTGAAGAGGAGCGGAGGCGCGCGGAGGCAATACGAAGAGCAGAGGATGAAGAGAGACATCGTCAGGCTACTGGAACTGTACGTGGGGCAAGAGGGAGAGGTCGGGGGAGAGGAATAGGAAGAGGGGCATCGAGCAGTGGATACGGAACAAGCAGTTACAATCCTGCGGCAGGATCGAGTATAGGACGAGGCACATCACAGACTTCACGAGCTGGATCTGGATCTGGCATTGGTAGGAGTAGTGGGAGTGTGAGGGGTAGGCGGGGTACAAGATGAATGTCAAAATCAAAATACATTATAGTATTCTACGAGCCAGCGCCAGCCATACAGTATCCATCAGGCCTACTTATCCAGGTGAATATTCCCTTCCAACGCCTTTGAATGCACAACTCCGCGTTGAACAACATCATGTCTTCTTGAAGAAGTCGCTCATTTTCTTCATCCCACTGACGTTGACTTTCTTCAGCTGTTGCACGCCTCTGCTCTCCCCAGCTTTTTTCCTCTTGTCTTCCTCGTCCTTCTTTCGCTTCTTCTCAGCGCGGCCGTCTATGTCATCATCGTCCTCAAACCCTCTCTTCCTGGAGATGTCACCTAGTGATCTTGCGGCAAGAGCCTCTTGTCGCTGCTCGGCGAGCTGCTCAAGGTGTTTATCGAGTGGGGCGAAATCGGTACCCGTGGTTGCGGATGAGGCCAGGCTTTTGATTGTCTCGCTCAATTGAGGTGAAAGATACTTTGAGCAGATGAACGACAGAGCGGTTCGGAGTCTGAGAAGATCAGCCACGCCTTCCGGAGCGCTGATGGCACCTTTTGCTGGTTTTATGGTGGCTGTGGACTCGGAAAAGGAAGTGGCTGCTGTTGAAGCCTCCGAAAACGAAGATGTGGCGCTATCAGTAGAAGCGTTTATCGATTGACTATCAGTGTGAGGCGTTGAAGCTCCAGAACTGGCAGGGTTAGTATCCTCCTCTTCAACAATGTCCTCAGCAGCAATAGTGAGAGTCGGCACTTCCAGGGCTTTTTTCACAAATTTCTCCTCCATGCTAGGAGTCAGGCCCTGCTTTGCCATCTTTCTCGCTTTCTTGAGAAGCTCAGTTAACATCTTGTTTTCACTAAGTCGATACATCATCTCGTCACCTGCTTCGACTGTGTCGCAAACACTCGCCATTCTCCCTTCCAGAGATGCCCGCAATGACTCGACCCTCAGGAGGGGGTTGATGTCAGAGGACGCAGCTGAAAGCCTTTCTAAATAATCTTCTGCCGATAGAAACAATTTCGTCTGCTTGTCTGAGTCTTTAGAGGCTGCTTTCGAATCCAGGGCCGGTAGGAGGAAGAAAAGGGGATCGATGGGTGTAGCAACCATTAAGTTGGCGTTCCGTAAAACGTATCCATCATCAGAGAATTTGTCCGCTTTTTCATCATTCTTGGTTGAATCTGATGGAGATGAAACTTTCTCCAATTTGCTTGAGTTCTTGGATTCTGAAGAAAGCAGCCAACTTCGAGGCGTCGTTCTTGTTGTCGCAACTTTTGTGAGCTCAAAAATCCCTCTTTCAGGACAGACGATATATGAACTATCGGTGGAGTGGCGTGGGTTCTCTAGTTGAAGTATTCGAGCTTCCGTACTGAGGTTCTCCGGCAATATAAAAAGCTGTGGAGGATTGGTGACTTCGGTACTTAATTGAGATTTCTGCTTAGAAGAGGCTGGTGTATTTTCAATTTTCGCCTCCTCTGACCTCTTCGACAGTCTTCCTCGAGTTTTCGCCATGTTGTAATGCTGTTGAGCTGATATTCCAAAGCAATTGTATCATTTTGAGTGGTGCGCGTCAAGGCGCGTGAAGTTACGCGTCGGTTAAACCGCGGGAAAAATGACATGATGTTCTCCAGGATCGCGACATGACCCATATGTACTGTACTGAGAGGACTTCAGAAATGTGGAATGCGACACCAAAGAGAGGCTATGTGAGAGTAGTGCAAGTCCGCACTACGAACTCAATTCAGCTACAGTACAGGATATCCCAACTCTTTTGCTTTTGTTCATTCCACAACATAATTTCCAGAAGACTGTGGACTCCCGTTTGTTGTTGAATCCGCATATAGCATCAATCTGGTAAACCCCTGCACTGCATGGATTAGGACCAAAGACCTTCGTCGAGGAGCATCGACCTCTGATGGCTCGACAAGATTCTCATACACAATGTCGAAAGGTAGGTGTTTTTGTGGAAAATGAGACGGCCGCTAACGAAAGTAAAGATGCGGAATGGCCTCCTAGATCCCCTCACGATGTGCTGTTGAGCACGCCAGGAGGTCGTGACCGATTGCGACGCTTAGCAGAACGCGCTTCTCCCTCTCCTTCGCCAATCAAACGAACGACTTCGACGGCTTCGATCCGCAGGCAAGCTCGAGACTTGCTTGGATCCAGCATGGACGGTGGTGCAGACTCGGAGGACGACGAGGAGACCCTCCAACTTCAGCTGCAAGAAATCCAGGCACGGCTGAAGCTGAAAAGGCTGCAGAAGAAGAGCAAACACGGTTCTGAGAGCGAGAACGAAGTCAAGCTCGGCGCACCATCACTCAGTCGAGCAAACTCCGTCGCGGCAGACAGGGCGCAATCGAGACTCGAGGGGATTCGTGAACGGCAGTTGCAAAGATCCAAATCGCAGACCAATATCGAGGTTCCAGTATCGCCAATTAGACGTGCTCCGCCAGTCGAACCGCATAAGTCACCACAGAGAGTATTGTTGGGTATCGATAAGGGGTTGACTGGAAGAGACATCTCTCTTAAGAGGGCACCAAGTCTGAGGAGAAAGGACGAGACAGACGCGCCGGATCGCAAATTAGGACCATTTCTTCAGAGACCAATATCACAAGCAAGTGGGCGGCAGAATTCCACTGCAGCCTCAGCGCAAAATGACGATCGACCGAAGAACTTTAATGAGCGTATGGCGGCCATGCGATCGCAAGATACAGAACGGCAAGAGCGTGAGGCACGAATCAAAAGGACTAGAAGTATGGCGTTTGATATCGACCATGAGCAGCTAGAAAGATTCAAAGAGGCAGCTGTCGAGTTACCGGAACAACCACACCGTCCAGTTGAGTTTAGTAGGGAGGATGTTTTAAATGCTTACAACAAACCTAATGGAACTCTGCCTCGTAGTAGTACAGTACCAAGCCTTCGTTCTGCAATTAAAACCCCGAATGTTTCCACAGATAGCCCCGCCACTTTATCTAACAGGTCAGATTCTAGGACGTCTGTAGATGTCCCAACCAGGAAGCATGCTCCTGCCAAACGGAAGGTACCTCCAAACGAAGTCACAGAGGCTGATGCTTCACAATTCGAACCATACTCCGCAACGCATCTTTCAAAGCGAATCATACCGCATCAGGTTCTCACACGAACTTTCACGGGGAAGAAAACATTTTTGATACCTGATCTTCTTAGGACTGTCAAAGCTCCCGACTTTTTAGGCCCTGATATCGAAGAAGATGTGGTGGTACTAGCCGTCGTCGCCAAGAAGACTGAACCGCGGTCACATAAGACAGACGGTTCAAAACGTGGAAAGTACATGATTATGGGGCTAACAGATCTCAAATGGGAACTGGATTTGGCACTCTTTGATTCGGCATTTGATAAGTTTTATAAGCTTGCCCCTGGGACAATCATTGCTATACTCAATCCTAGCTTTATGCCTCCTCCGAGAGGCAGGACTGATACTGGCAAGTTCAGTCTCGTGTTGAACTCGGGCGAGGACACAATACTGGAAATTGGCAATGCTCGAGACTTAGGATTTTGCAAGAGTGTTAAGAAAGATGGAAACACTTGCGAAACCTGGGTAGACAAACGACATACCGAGTTCTGTGACTTCCATGTCAATCTCACATTGGAAAAAACTCGAGCTCAGAGAATGGAAGTGAATACCATGAATTTCGGTAAAAAGGAGGGTGGCCGAAAATGGAATTCGAAAGACATGACGGGGCATTTCGACTATAAGAAGAAATCAGAAAAGGATAAGAAATCCTTCTATGATCCGGAGAGTCACTCGAACGTCTTTGTGGGAAAGCGAACGACGGCGAATTTGCTGGATGACAACAGTTATGACCCTGACGCTTTTCACCGTGGTTCGAGTAAGGAAGAGAGAATGACTCGCCAGATACTGGCACAAGAAAAGGAGAGGGAACTTGAAAGAAAGTTGGGGAAGTTGGGTAGTGGCCTAGGAGCCGACTACATGCGAGCCAAGCAATCTTTTCGAGCCGGCGCAAGTCGTCGAGAATCCGAGAACGAAATTGTTCCTCCCCCTCCCCCAGAAGCCGCTAAACTAGGCCTTCTTGGAGGCAACGCACGAGACATCCGCCTAAGTCCCATCAAACGCAAACGAACAAACACATCTTCTAGCACCGCAGCGCGAGGTTGGGGTAGCGACTTGTCGAAAGATCTTGGCCGGATGAAAGACGGCAAGAATTTGCTACCTGTCAAGAAGAAGACGAGATTTATCACTGAGAAAGGGATTCGAGAGGCGGGAAGAGAGAGTATCGGTGGACCTGAGGCGAAAGCGGTACTTCATGACCTTGATGACGATGATGATAGCGAGCTTGACATTGTACGGGAATGAAACCTCTCATTAGAACTGTGGAAAGCAAAGTCGGATTAGACTTGGGAATAGATTCCTTGTGTGAAGATTGGCTGTTGTATACGATATGTTATAGGCTTGTGTAGTGAGGTATGAAGCCCCTGCCACTTCATGTTTTTGATTTCCACCCTCCGCCATCTCCAGCACCTAGTTCCATAAGTTCTCGGTCTGGCTTAACCCTTCACTCATTCAACCCTCTCAAACCACACCCTCCCCTCCCTCCCCATCTCAGGCTCAAAAGCCACGCCCACCCGTCCCACCACCCCATCTACACCAACCGCAAACTCCGCTGGCAACGCCTGTTTAAACACCATGCCAGGTGCCGTCGTGCTGTCGGCGTATGCCATAAAGTAGTTCCCGCTTATGTGCGAGAGTTCGAGGATGATGGGCCAGGTGAAGGAGCGGCGGGAGGCGCAGAGGGTTTGCTTCTCCTTCTCCTTCTCCTCTTGATATTGGTGCTGAGATGGTGGGCCTTGGGATGATGGAGATGGTGATGAGGAAGGGTAAGCAGGCGGTGTAGCAAAAGGAAACCGCGGCGATGTTGGATCAGAAGGCGAACTTGAGTTACAGAGTGCTATAGTCAGATTTTGGTACGCGGGATGCGTGTAGGTTCCTGTGTAGTTCTCCAGCGGGAGGGGGAGGGGGAAGGGTGGTGAAGGGAGGGAGGGGTAGTAGATTGAAGGTGCGTTTTCGTAGGCGTGTTTCATTTGTTTCCAGGCTTTGAGGTTGCTTTTTGGATGTTAGGAAGTGAGAATGGAAAGGGAGGGAATGGGAGGAGAAAGGGGGAGGGAGGAAGACGTACGATTGGTTCCAGTCAAATCTCTTCTCTGGTGGGATTCCGAGTTTCTCGTCGATGAGGTGCCAGACGAGACGTTGTTCCGCGGCATTAGATGTTATGCCTGTGTTGCCAAACGCCGTGACGCCGAAATTTAGAGCTGGGAAGAAAACTATTACGCAATCATTAGTTCAGTTCCCCAATCCCTATCCTGTCAGCATGTTCAAATCACTTACTAACTTCCGTCCCAAAAGCCTCCAGTCCCCCACTATGTTCAAAATACTCATACCCCCCATAACTCCCCGTCATCCAACCCAGCGCATACGCCTGCGGCCCCGTATTTGCCTTCTTCCCATCATCCTCCATCAACATCCGCGGCTTCAGGTATTCCTTGATCTCGGGCAAGGAGAGCGGTCCGTCACCGCTCATGAGGAAGCGTAGCCATTTGGAGTAGTCATGGACGTTGGAGATGATGCTACCGGCGCCTGAAACGAGGGTTAGGTCCATGTAGGGAACGGGGAGGTAGGTGTGGTTGGAGGGGATATAGACGTAGCCTTGGGCGAGGGGTGAGGGGGCGTGCAAGGCGGAAGGGGTTGTGAAATACTATGGGGAGATGTTAGATGAGGTTGATGAATTTATGGGAGAAGCATCATAAAGAAGCAATATGATGAGATTGTTGAACAGGAGCCTTGTCGGTTTCTACTCTCTGTGTAATGTCCTCTGGCTATTCGCTTGAGGTGACAAGAAGAATCGAAGGGTGAACGTAAAGAGAACTTCTTGTAGCATGCACTTACCAGGACCTCGAAGAGTCAACAAGAACTAGGGTAAACTTTGAAACCGATTCCTATGACTTCGTTGAAATGAATGCAACGAACAAAGTGATCAAAATTCAGACCCGACGGGCAAGATGAGCTATAAAAGCACAGCTTGGAGACTTGAACGTTGGAATAATTCATTTAGATTTAACAGCTTGAGGTGCTTGAAGGCTCAACTTTGACCCCACTCGAAGCTACTGTATCTTAACGAGCTACCTATTTTATGAGAAGAGCAGGAAAGGGGCCATACCCTTTTTGATATAGGGAAGCTTAGAGACCCGAAAGAATAGATGTTGATGGAACGAGTATTTGCTCGCTGGAGCAAAGTAATGCCATTCAAAGAGATCGGGGACAACAAAGCTCTGCCAAAGCCCTCCTTTTCCACTCCCAGAAAAGACCGAAGGTTGGGAAGAGACCTATTGACCGAGCACTTGCTCATAAGATCCCCAAATCCCCTTCTCAAAGCAACCCAACAACAATCAAAACCCGAATCACTCCCAAAAAGTCACATACGTAAACAATGAATAAAACTCACCGTCCTGTCCATCCCCAGCACCCCCCAAACCTCCCCTGCCAAAAACCTTCCTAACTCCCTTCCACTCAACTTCTCAATCACCGCACTCGCAACCACATACATGATATTGCAATACTGCCACCTCTCCCTCAACCCCGCCGTAACGTCCAAATACCTAAGACTCCTTAGAACATCTTTGATCCCTTTCTTTCTCTTCTCCTCGTTACTACTATTTTTGTTTTCGGGGAAATCGTCTTCATGCCTAGCCGTACTCCCATAACTCAAGTCATGTCTCGGCACCCCACTCCTATGAGAGAGTATATCCTCAAGCGTCACATGCTCTGTGAGATATCCGTCGTTGAGGATGAAATCGGAGCCGAGGAGGGAGCTTACTGTGGTTTTCCAGGATAATTTGGTGGGGAGGAGGGAAGACGAGGGAGGCGAGGGAGGGATAGTGTGATTGCCAGAGGAAATCAGCAAGGCGAGAGAGAGAGCTGTAAAGGCTTTTGTGGTAGATGCGCCGTAGAAGAGTGTGTCTGTTGTCACGGGGATGAGGGGGTGGAGGTTGGAGAAGCCATATGCCTATACCTAGCTAGTCAATAAATCACCCCCTTTTATATATATCCGTATATGACAGCTTTTCTTTAGTGTGGAGATAAAACGACATGAGAGGAGGCATAATGAGAAGAAGGCCAAACGAACGCTCGTCCAAGTATCTTCCCCATCAACAACCGCAACCGAAACCCCCGGTACATGCCAGAAATCTAACGTCTCATTCGCGAGTTTCGCGAATCCTGGTGTGAAAGGGTTGGTGTTGTCATCTTCGAGGATGTGTTGTGACGCGGCTGTAAGGGTGAGGAGAAGAGCCGAGATGAGAAGAGACTGCATTGTAAATCCCAAGATAATATATCCTCATCAATGAGCGGAGATGAAGAAGGATACAGTAGGTGCTCCGTATTGACGCCTGAGACATCGAGTTTTTAAGGTTAGTTGGAGGTTGATAGCTTGCGTGTCAAACGAAGATGCGTAAGCTCTTTAAACTGCTGCCTTATTCATGCGGGTAACGAGTACGATCCGCAATCACGCTATTAATACATATTGTTTGCCGTCACAAATGGAACAACACCAAAAATATATCCTATAAAGGCGAACCCGCTCTATTAAATTGCCCTTACTATCAGGGCATATGGCACAATTGGCCGTCACCTCGGCGTGCGCCGGAGGGTATTTAGGATCTGTACAATGCTCTTCACGCTCACCATGCTCAACCCCGTTTGCTCCCCTTTTCTGTGCATCTGGTTTCCTTAGTCCTGATATTGTCCCAACTTCCCTCTACCGGAAGTTCTGATGGAACATAACTGCTTTCCAATCACCGAACAGAAGCATTAAAACCCAATAAGCGGCCTTATATTCGTGTTTCCTGCCGCATCCTTCACAACTCCTCGTCCTCTTCAGTCTGCCTCTGCATGTCGGGTGTGGCTGTGGTTTGACCTGATTCAGCCGCTGTGAGGGTATCTCGTCCAGCCCCAAATCCCATTCCCAAGTGTTTCTGCATCGTGTCACTTTCCACACCGTTCAGACTTGCTCGGTGTTTCTTCAAGGGACTTCCAACAACACTGTCATCCGGTAAACTGGAACCAAAGATACCTGCTGAGAGCGTATGATCTGGGTTTGGATTTCCGTTGGTCTCAGCAGGTGGTGTTGATGTGCTGCCCACGGATCCCGGCGATCTACCGGCATTAACGGGTTCAGCGGAGTGTGCTCGCTTCAACTATAAACTTTGTCAGCCTGCACAAAGAGAGATGGATATGCATGTAGGATACCTTCATTGTCCGTACACCATCCGCCAACTCGACTTGAGACTTGGCGTCATCTGGGCTTAAAAAAGCCTTCACGTCCTTGTCCTCAACATCTTCCAGCTTCGATACTGGGTCGGCATCATCATCATCTTCCTCACTATCCTCATCCATAGCAACCCCGATACTTCCATTGCTCTTCTTCCTTGATTTGCTCTTTCGAGATGACCCATCATTGTCTCGGAATGCGGAGAATCCGACAGTACCGCCAGGTTTCAAGGGAGTCAGATGTCCAAAGTCAAGCTGGGCAGAACGTCTCTTAGTGGTAGAAGCCGGCGTGATCTTTTGGTGCTTCGAGGCTAGAATACCCATCTTTTGAAGTTGACCTAGAATGATTTAGTAAGATAATATGTTTGGGTGAGAATTCTTGTTTGGCTTACGATCGCCTCTGTAGAAGAAGGTAAAGACAGCAAAAGGCTTGTCTGGTCCATCTATGCCCGTGACTGTCTGTGTACTGATAGATTTGGGATCTAGAGTTTTAGGTGTGGCGAAACTGGTGGTATGATCAATATCCCCTCCATCGTTCCCATCTTTGATCTCTTTCGAACCCTCATCATCATCGTGTGCATCAAATTGTGGCGAGTATTCTCCTCTCTTGATCTCACCAGAGGCCAAGACACGGAACATAGCAACTTTGATTTGCCCAGCAGCTTCAGGGAGAGCATCATCATCTGAGTCGGAACTGAAATCGTCATCATCAGACAGCTTCTCCACAGTGTCCACTCCATATCGCAAGACATTCCCAGGTCCACGACCTCTGCCCGAAGACATCATCTCTTGGTCATCATCACTGCCCTTCTCTTCCTTCTTTCGTTGACGGCGCTTCTCAAATTTCTGCCTACGCTTCTCTATCTTGGCTACCGCATCTTGTCCGTCCAGATCAAGCCCGTTCAGCCATCTCTCTAAGCCCACTTCTCGGAACAAGAATTCTCTTTCTGCGAGCCCTCCACCTTCAGAGTCTGGAACTTGAACCCAACGTGAATTCACCCATGTCTCCTCGCCCGGCCGCAGTAGTGTAGCTACTTCTTCCTTTGCACGACCGTCGAAGTAAATATAGGCCGCAATGGTCTCGTTCTCGGATTTCGTGATGGGGATGTAGGGACCAATCATGCCATGATAATTTCCTCGCTGAGAAGACATGCCAGAGAGCCCGCCGACGATCTGTGGCTGCGGGTGGGGAACGGCGGAGGTTGGCTTTGGTGTTGAGTAGGGCACTGGGAGACCGGGGGTGAGGAGGGTTATGGAGATGGCGAACTTGGAAGGCTCTGGTCTGTTTGTGTATAATTCGGAAGGTATTTTTGGCTTCGGGACTGGGATATATGTGTTAACACGCGAGACTCTTGACTGCTTCTGCACTTGATGTTCTGGTAGAGGAGCGCCCTCCGCGTGAACGCTGACCGCAATACCCTTGAAGCAAGGCATGTTGCTCCGCTTTAAGCCGCAGATATGTGGTTTGCGCAGGAGAGATCAAGGAGCCAGGAATAACTGAAGATCGGATGAGAATGTACTATATCGCAGAGCCCGAGGTTGCGGAACTATGCTTTGTGTATTTTTCAAGTTGGAAGAGGCGGGAGGAGGCTGAATTTCTGCAAGCGCTCAAGATGCGGTGCGGAGTGGACCAGACAAGTAGCGAGGTCCAAGCAATGTTGGAGAAAGGAGGAGGATGGGAGTGGAGCCGACTGCAAGAAGCAGTGCTCCTTGGGCACAAGTGTTATTTCTATCAGAATCTGTCAGAGTTGCGCAAAGACAATCTGCGAATAATCAACGGATGTGTGATGGGGTCGCCAGCCGGGCGTGACAAAGTGATGGAGAGACGCGGTCTAGCGCCGCTTCTCGCTTCTCGCTTCTCGATCACGGCGGGTAATAATGTGACTCAACGGCACGATCTACAGTGGGGTGCAAACGCTGAAACTACGATGCACTATTGGATCGCTTGCTTGCATAAAATGGACATGGGGTGCAAACTTTTTGCACCCTACTGTACAACGTACAAGAGCGCACAAGAACGAGTCAGGTCACGCAGGAAATCATATCACCGGTTAAGAATGGGAGAGGGAGTTCAAGTCTTCAAGTAATGTACCAAGTCATTTGGTGGATTTATATAAGGGTTTCTCAGGCGGTTGATGGAGTCATCTCGGACTATTCGCAATCCTCCCAACTCGATGGACATGGTATGGTTCAACATCATTTCAACATCATTCCCGCCGCGGTCATGGCGCAGTAGCGGTGAATCCTCCTCTGGACTCACCTTTCGTATCCTAGATCCATCTATGATGCGAGGTGGCTGCACTTGCATTGGCTTTTCCTCTACAAAGCCATCTTCCACACTTGGCTCGTCCGGCATCGCATCCTGTCTTGGAAAGTTAGTTATCAGACTTCCAAGGCGATGCCAGTGCTTTGAGATGGTGGAAGGAGAAGTCAGACTGTTGAGCTTGATATATTGTGAATCAACATGAGGTTTCAGTTGGCCGTTCTTAAGGGCAGAAGTGTAGTCATCACGAGAGGAAGGGAAGAGAAAGAGCGCAACGTCTGCTACGTACCATAGAAGGCCGGAGGATTCGTAATGATGATCTGAGCAGGCAACATTGTCGACCGCATTGTTAGTGAGGACGATGTTGATGGTGTCGCAGTCAAAGCGTGCGTGGTTGGAAAGGAAAGTTGGCAGAGTTTTGGAGTTCAGGTGACAAGGAGTTCAGAAATTTCAAAAGTAATGAAATCCGCGCTAAACCGCTTTAGGTCAAGGGGATTCTGCCATATCACATGACCAATATTCCCCTCGATTCCTGCAACGCAGCAAAATTACCCCACCAACCTCTCGACCATAACACAGTCGTTCACGACCAGCTCAGAGACCACCACAAAAAATACATCTTCACACCCCAACAAGATGGCAAGTACGTGCCCCCGGACTACGGAATCTGCATTTCCCCATATCCACTCTCTGTCACATTCCATGAGATGAGCTCCTTTGCTTGTGCCTGGCTAATTCCTCTTCCATAGACTTCCAGGATATTGCGAGTGAGTAATATATCGATTTTCGCCCATTCAAAGCATTGACACCTGCAAAATATCATCTTCCACCCTGAAGAGATCGACTAGAACGATCCAGATGTGCATGCGCCGTGCTGACAATCTTCCTAGAGCAGTTCACTGAGTTCTACTACAATCAATTCGATCAAGACAGAAAGCAACTCGGTCCTCTCTATGTAGGTTCGACAGACCTCTCAAAGTACACCGATTAACACTGCACCAGCGCGATAACTCTATGTTGACATTCGAGTCCGATTCTGTTGCCGGCGGAGCTAACATTGTCTCAAAACTCTCTGTAAGAAATTCGGGGTTCCGCGTGCCCTATGCTAATAGTTCTAGGGACTTCCCTTTGAAAAGGTCAAGCATGCCGTATCAACCTTGGATGCGCAACCTTCTGGCGAAAATGGTGGAATTCTGATCCTTGTCACTGGCGCTCTCTTGGTATGTATCCGGCCCCAACTTGCACAACCTACAGAGCCACGAAGGTGATGACTAATGCATGGCGCTATAGGTCGACGAGGAACAGCGACCGATGAACTATAGTCAAACTTTCCAGCTCCTCCCTGATGGTTCTGGAAGCTACTTCATTTTCAACGATATCTTCAAGTTGGTGTTCGGATGAAGTGGACGAACGAATACAGGAACGAAATTTGGGTAGACAAGCGGTTTAGCGCTGAAGGATGGAGGTCAGAAATGGTCCATCGACGGATTTCGCGGACAGGACGCCAAACTCCAGGAGGAGAATACATGTGTGATGGGCATTATAATGTTTCATATACCTATAAGGAGTTTCCCCTACAATGACAAGAGTTTCCATCTTCTTCCAACGATTATCGAGTACATCAGACCAACCATATTCTGGAGCAATCTGGCCACGTCGAGGCTCTATATACGCCTAGAATTAGGCTTCCGAATCACTTCTTCTATTGTGGAGCTCCGGAAGGCTGGTGTATTATCTCAGCGGTGCTCATTCCCTTGTGGCTAAGAACTCAATCCTGACGCGGCACTTGAATGATGTTTCGAGATACTTCACACCGTGTAACAGATACGTATCCCGGAATGGACAGCTCCCGAATGATATCTGAGCCTCTTAGGACAGACCAGACCGGGAATTTTTATTGTGCATGTTGCGATATTTGATGAATGCTGTAATCTGGGAGTTGATCCTTCAATTACTGTAAGCTCGAACAATTGTTCGTTTAATTACAAGATTATTCGTTTAACTACAAGATTATTCGGCTCTCGGATTCACGGTGTTGCCTACAGTACCGTACGGACAGTAGGGTGGAAGCTCTATCAGCCTCGCAGCTTGCGAAGGCGCTAGTGACGGTACGTACTGTATCTCAGCCACGTACTTCTTTCTTACAACGTGTGTGTAAGGAACACCAATTGCGACCTCAATACCGGAACAGCATCTACCATCAAAAACATCACATCTCTCCGGTCTGTGTAACAAGAAAACAAACAAACTTTCCACAGCGCGCCGCCAAACGAATTGTTCGTGGACAACGGGCGCATTCACACGCCAGCTTCAACCGGACGAATAGCTCCTATTATCAACCAACCGCAAAGATGACGATCGCTGAGGAGTTTGCGACGAGGAATTTCAGTACGCAGCCTCTGGCGGATGGACGTTTCTGATGATGGATGGCTAACAATTGTTTTTAGGTATCTATGGCCAATGGTAAGCAAAATAATGCTGCTCTCCTTCGATCTATGCCCATGTCGGCAAGCACCGGAACAGTAAATTCATCACAGCAACTGCGGTCTACTACCGCTATGCACATCGAACAAAGGGGCGAGTGGTTCACTTTCGGCATCTTGGACCATGGCAAGTTTGACATTCGCTGAACATAGCTAACGAATTGGTTAATGAAAGGACGGGCGTAATATGTATATTCCTCTGCTTCGCCCTCGGAATCTCCCATCTCTTCCACGTCAGTCTCATGATTCTCTTCGGAGCTTTCTGCCTGTACGTCCCCCTTCCGCCCCCTTTCATCCCCTTCCTCAAGCTAACCTTTCCCAGCGCGAGTTCCTTCCTCATAATCTTCATCGAGATCCCGCTCCTCCTTCGCATCTGCCCAACCTCATCAAAATTCGACACCTTCATGCGCCGCTTCACCACCAACTACATGCGCGCCGGCATCTACCTCTCGATGGGCATCGTCCAATGGCTCAGTCTGACCCAGGGCGCGAGTAGCTTGATCGCGGCTGCGGTGCTGTTGACGATCACTGCCAGTTTCTACGCGTTGGCGGGGATTAAGGGGCAGGGTTTCGTGGGTAGCAAGACGCTTGGAGGGCAGGGTGTTGCGCAGATGATCATTTAAGGGGAAGCGAGGGGTGTGTGAATTGATGGGACAGGTGGTGGTGGTTGATGAAGCGACAGCTTGTGGATGAAGACTATGCGAATGAAATGGAGGAAACTTGCGGAATCGCAAGATGAATCTTACGCGATGCGCCAACGGGGAGGAAATATGGACGTGGAAAATGGAGTGTGATGAGAGCATGCAATCTGGGTTTGGGCGTTCAAGGGAAAGCTTAACACGCTGGTATGGTCCTGTTAGCTGGGCTTTTCTCGCGCGCGATTGAAGCATTGAGAAAGCTCTAAGCCGCAAGGGCGAGATTGTTGTGTGTAGTTTTATATGCAGTTCTTTTCTCACTGTTAATTAGCGCTTGTGTATTGTGTGACTGTTTGTTTGGTGGTTTGGTGGATGAAGGAAGGTAAGCTCACGGTGTAGAAGAGCGGAGGGGAATTTCGGCGGAGCTATTCTTGAAAATATTTGAGCACACTAATCCGACAGTACCACTAATCGGTCAAATTTTGAAACAACTAGGAGCGTATTACTAGCTATATAATCACCTACGACCTAACCTCCCGATTCACGCTTGCAACCCACCCTCCTTTTGTGTTCGGACTCTATATAGGCAGCAACACAAGGGAGGGGTACAACTTCAGCTCATTATCAAGCGGTTAGAGAGCGAGAAGGCAGGGATGGAGTTGATGCACTTGAAAGAGAAGATGGGGATATATCGCGGACTGAGTTTCTAATTAGGTTAGGCTATTGAGATGAGCTTGTATCCAGGGTTGTAGGTGCGTGAATAAACGGTGTGTTGCTTATCGAGGTTATTTCTGATCTCGCTCCTGACCTTTTTTTCCGTATAACCAGAGTCTGTCTGGCATGAATGCTTAGCGAAACCTCTCTCCAACGTCTCCAACTTACTCGCTATCATACAACCACTGTCGATCAAACTCCGCTGGCGCTCGACGCCGGCACATAGCTCGAACAGGCAGGCGGTTTCCCTAGGACTATACTCAGTAATTCGTTGTCAGAGACTCTATATTTATAGGGGAGATTGGATTGGATTATTGTTTAGAGATATAGGAAAAGCGGGTTGGAAGTTATGTTCGCCAGTTGGGAGCGAGATCAGTGGTTTTATAGGAGATGTTAGGTTACATATCTCCTTCCTAGATTTGAAGACCTGATACCTGTTTCATTCGCGTTTTTATGAAATTATACATGAACTGAGGCGTTTAAAGCTGTCATTGAACTGACTGAACTTTTCAGCATCGGTCGTCGCCATAAAAGCAACGGTTGGATAGAGAAGCACAACTCCAACTCATCACATCATATCGAATCCACGGTAATCGACGTGCTTGTGGCGGGACCGAGTTTCACCTTTTTCACCTACTTGTTAATGAGATAAGGGTCAAAACTCTAAACACGATTCGGCCACTCACGATAATCTTTTGTGAGAGTATAGGGTGTGTTTGTTGTCGAACCCATCACCTCGAGCCTGGCGTGAATCACCTAGAGCCAGCCCTTCCAAAGATTGACGTCAGCCAACAACAGCCCTCACGCATAATATCCAACTGAGAGAATGCAGGTGAGTGGTATTTAGTGACGAGAGAACAATTATCAGAGGCAAGAAAGATATCTACAGAACTCTAGACCTTAGAGGACAGGTAGGAACCCTTGGGCGCCATATTGTCCTTAGTTGTGACGAATCTGAGATCCTATTCGCCTCTCTCAGCTTGGACTTTCTATATATTCCGTAGTAAGACCTCCTGAATCTCCCACAGCTCGTTAGACCATGTGTGGATGCTTGTATGGGCTTGGAATCAGCCCTGCAAAAGGCTTCCTCGTTCGAGATATTTCCTAATTGTTGTTGAGGTGAATGGCAGGTTTTGCAGTGTAATAAGGGTGGTGGGTGCACTGTGAAGTTAGAGCGTGGGTTGTTGTCGAGGGAGTTATTATTGTCGATTCCTCCATCACCATGGTATTTACAGTTTTCGGAAAGTAACCTTCCTGTATTAATTCTAGAGAGTCGACATGCTTCGGGTGGCTGGCTCAGCGCCGAGCCGCTCAACAACACACTCCTCATGTGTCTTAGGAATTGAAAAGGTCGCGGAGAGAATGAAGAAAGGTGGGATGAGGTAAGAACATGTCTGAAGTAGGAAGATGCAACGAGAAGATCATTCGCGAAATATGATGCGAATTTAGAAGCCTAATCCACAACTCAAAATCAATATTTCAAACTCATACTTGGAAGTTCGTGTCCAAGATTTATAGCCTCGGGCTTAGATATACATATACTTTACTTATAGCCAAACACTGTTGTCGCAAGATTTGCTCAACATCTCGCTAGGACAAGAGCAAACGTCGAGAGATGACCTCGTGTGAAATTGGAGTAAGTAATGCTTCGGGGAACATATTTTGGAGAGCTAGGGAGTGTGATTTCGTAGTGAAAGAGCCAATACGGCGTTCACAAGGTGAGTATGGAGAGTGTGTGTTGTGGAGATTAACTTTGCTGTCCCTTTTGGCCCTCGACCTTTTCAAACCCAGTGGGGTGGAGGCTAAAATTTGGATGTGAATGTTCCACGATCCGAAAGAAAAAAAAAGCTTCCGCGACCTCAAAGTGTCAGTCCAAGATTTGAGGGACTGCCTAAAACAGGTGTTTGAGGTTGAGTGTAAAAACCGGGTTCGGCTAATATTATTAGATACTACAAATTATAAATCAGAAAGTCGGCCATCGCTCAATTAACAGGCATCAGCTACCCTTTCTTTTCAAGTGTCAGTTTAGAATCCCTATATAGTTGGGGATAGGCCGTTCGTGCAAATCTACCGTGCACCCACTTCTACAGAGGGCAGCAAGGAGTCTTCGAGCAGTAGGAGCTTGGGTCTTTGCTCAAGCTTGGGACCCTCGCTATGTCTTTGGGAGGCTACCATTCCCTTCCTCTAAATTATTTGAAGATGTCTCGGTCTACATACAATGGCTCTGAGGGTGGATATTCGATGTGGTTGTTGTCGACGTTTTTGTTGTCGAAGATTTTATTTTGAGATATTATCGCCGGGAGAACTAAAAAAACACGTTCCGCCATTGTATCACGGACAGAGTAGGTTACATCTGCAGGGTGAAGCTGGAGGAGTTAGAGTGTTGGCCATATGTACACCGAACTAGTTAGAGGCCTTGTTTGGTTGATAGTTTTATTGTGAGAGATAATAGAGGGGAGTTCTGAGACATGATGAAAGCAGTGAATTTGCAGATAGAATGCGGATGTAAAATTAAACATGGAGGGCCCCCACAGTTGAGGTCTTGTCATTACAATTCTCATATTCCACAAATTCGCCCCGAGGAGTCCAGCACCCTTTCCTTTCCCTTCCAATCCTCCGAATCCGTTCAGATGTCGTAGAAATATCTTTTTGCACTTCAAAAGCTTCTTAGAAACAGAGACTGAGAGAAAAGTACACCGCGGTGGATATCCGGAACCCCATGTCAGAAAGAGGGGGAGAGGGCTACAAGGCCAGTTCATTGTCAGAGTCCTCAAACGAGGAGTTCCTGGGAGTGGAGGTGCTGATGAAGGATGGGTGTGTTGCTGAACGGGAGAGAGCGCAGGGAGGACTTCTGCACTGAAAGAGCGACATGGTATGGATTTCTCTGCGTGTTGTGTAGGGTGAATCTAAGATGGTTTTGTTGTCGAGGTTACTTTTTATTGTTGTCGATGCTTACCTCCCTATCCGCTTGAAAACTAGATGTGAATGGCTCACCGCATGACTTCGAAACTGATACAGTTAGACCAAAGAGTAGTCACACATAAACTTGGCGGCCCAAATATTGTTTTCTCTTGACGGAGAAGAGGTTAGAGGGTTAACTATCGGCCTATGTAGGAATAAGATTGGTAGCAGGACCGAGGGAAGATTATAAGAACAAAAGACGGAAGCGTTCCCGCACTTATCTTTACTAGGAACACAGTCCTCACTTGCATCCCAAGAAGCCAATGCTACTTTTCTCTGCCTCATCCATGGTGGCAAACCTATATAAGCAGTAGCAAGGTGTTTGTGTACTTTAATAGTTTCCTAAGAGAAGTGACAGAAATAGGGAGTGGAGTCTCTAGAACACCAAGAATTGGTTCTCACCTAGTCTGGTTAACCTATATAACCTGCTCTCAGGGGCTCGTACCCCCCCTCTACATGTCACGTCACAGATGACCTTACGTGAATGAATGTTGGGTTATGGTTTGTTATCGACGTCGGTTTCGCTGTCGAGAATCAGAAATTTCCTAGTTATTGAAAAGTACGAGACGTGAATGGTTGGGAGAATCTCACTTTCCAGAGGATATTTATTGACTTTCGCCGAACATAGGATATCCCAGGCAGCGCCAGGCTGGAGCGTCACTACGGAAACCTGTGATAATAGAGGATGCAATGTTGCTAAGTAGTATCGAACACGGCCGTCTGCCTTGTTGTAGAAATATATATAGGGACAAGCCTTCGTTGAACTCTAGCTAAAACAACTTTGGCAAGGGTTTCGGATCACAGACGGGGTTTCGGGACTTCGAAACCCTCGAGCTTGTTTTTCTTCGAATGGGAGCTCCGCTCTATATAAAAGCCAAGGTCGGACACTTATGTCTCCCACATTTATGTTCATCAAGAGTTCTACATGCTGTAAAAAGCACCGTGTTCCTCTTATTTTGGGTAGCTACACTCACCGTCAACTGATATTAGCCGAACCTCGTTTTCCCACCAAAACTCAGCCTCAACACTTCCTCAAATAGCTATATTACCACCCACATCTCAGGAATTTCTTCGGTATATCTTTCTATTAGATCATTTCCAGTATTTCCTCCAATGTACTTTTTTTCTCTATAATGTCGTTATATAGTTACTCCGCTATAAAGTAAAAAGGAACCGAAAAGTAGCGGTTGGCCAGGCCATATAAAACCAGGGTTAAATTTCGACCTCGTGGCTATAGCCTTTACACTATAACCCTGATAACTATGATCTAGCTCAAATCAATATATAGTATACTAGAATATCGAAAGGCTATAGGAATAACTTATAGGTAGTTTAGTGCTATCTTAAAGAAATAATATGTGTTTGTAAACTAGGCAAAGGTGATACGTTTGAGATGTCACGTGCAGGACAGACGGCACGGACATCACATACTTGTATTTAGTCCAGAGCAGTAGTTTCCTGATAGGGGACAGCTTTTACAATGCAATCAGTTCTGACCACAACAAAAGGGGTTGTTGTTGGTGTGGTTTTGAGAAGCGACTAATATCAGTTGACTAGTACTGTATCGTGGGAGTGAGCGAATTTGCTGTCGAGAATCAAAAGTGCCATGGCAATGTCGTGAATGATTTAGATTATCCCACTTTCTAAAATATACAATTCTTGGCCCAGCATAGCATATCTCACTTAGCACGAACCTCCTCGAGCGCCACTATGCGACCATTCCGCAACTGGACACTTCGGTTGGCTGGATGTAGATCGATGCTTCTTAGGATCTCCTTCCTTCCTATTATATAGGAACAAGCCGTCCTAGGACTTTGGGAGCGCTTTTTACATGGTATGAGTATATCAGACTCGCACCGTTCCTTGCGCTGGTATTTCTTGGACAGGGAGTGAGCACACATATACCATAGCTAGAGTACGCATCCCCAATTCAGAAGAGAACAGACCCTTTCCGAAGGAGATGGGGTTAAATGTCGACGTCTATCGAGATTCACCTTTCAGGTTTGTATGTCTTTGTATAGATATTTCGTTCATCTAACTTTAAGGGGCGACGAATCACGGTATCTAATATCAGGGCGTAGGCGAATGTAGGAGGATAGTTTGATGTCCAGAATGCAAAGGTAGTAGATAGTTGGGAGGTCCTCTTCATGTGGATTGCTATAGTGATATATGGCCGATGTCGGAGTTGGGTGGGGATTCTCTGGAGTCGAAATACCTACAAGTGATATATATAGCAGGGAGTTTCTGTCTATTGTCAGATAAACCTCGTTCTAGTACTTCACTAAGATATAAAGAGCTCATTTGGGGTTGGTACGGTGACGTGAAGTAGCCTCATTGTTTTGATTAGGACACCCAATCCGGCAGCTCCTCGACCTTCCCGGTCTCCAACAACTCAAGCACTTGAACGCATATACGTACCTGGAGGGCAAGATCTCAGCTAAGGATACCAGTCACTCACTCACACTAAGGTGAGTTCTCGGTTACAATCTAAGAAGAGGGTAATTCACCCTTCTCCCCGCCTATAAATCTCCCCTTCCACACAGCCCCTGAGAAGGCAGATAGTTGTTGTCGAGGGTGCTTTTGTTGTCGAGAAACGTCAGTAAGTGCAAGGCAATGGCATGGAAAATGTGTTATGTGTGTAAAGCATGTCTCATTCATCTCTCCTGCTAACGAACTATGTATATGCACAGGAGGCACGTGGGCCCCCAGCAGGCAGATGCGTACATTCCTCAACTGTAGCAATATGTTGCAAAGCGTGATGTTAGCGAATGTTGTTTTGACGATTGAGCATGGGTTTGCCCTGGGTGTCACACCAGCCATTGACGTTTCACTTGCTGTATTTGATGAGGTTGATCCAGCCTTCTGTCGATTCGTCGTTGATTTTCTTCAATGTCTCCGCTATCTTGTCTAGAGTGGTTTGTTTCATCCGCAAACTGTCATTAGTATTTGGGGGGACTTTTGCTTGGAGTATAATAACAGTGGCATCCGGTGGTTTTAGGGTTGATCGCGTTTTTGATAATGTCTAAGCAAGAGGGCGGGAGAGAATTGGTAAATCAAAGCGAGACCTCCCAAGCGAAATCCAATCCAGCGCATGATCACAACAGACCATCCTGGCATCCACATGACTGAAGGTGAGATATATATGGAACTCTAATGGAGGCTTTTCGCATCGTGCTTACTCAGTCTCTCGGTTGCGCCCTTTGCATTAGGTGGCATGGTGTATGTGGAGCAGACATCATGTCTGGCTTTATTGTTTTGACAACTTGACAGCACATGCATGGTTCGACACTTGTAAGGATTCCTCAAGAAATCCTTTTGTTTGTAAGGAAATCTTGGTTTTCTTGCTTTGTTGGCAAATATTTTATACTGTAGGGTTGTGCGTGAATCACGGAATTGAGGTTGCTATCGAGAACAAATTTATTGTCGCAAATGTGTGAGTTGTGGTTGGCTGGGAGTCTCTACGCGTGAGAGTGTCGTCCGTAGTTTCTCAACATGTCAAGATTTGTACAAGTATCTGTGTGCTAGGCCTGTACAGCAGTCCAAAGAAAAGTACAAACGTGGTTATTGCTGGAGCTTGGTTGACAGTGGGGGTGGTGTGTGGATAATCGGGTGCCAAACCATAATATATAGGCGGGCCAATCTGGGTTGTGCTTTGGCTTTGCACTGTGTTTCTGGAGGGAGGCGGCATGAATAGCTTCATTCATTCAACGATAAGTATGGACGGTAGCGGGAAAGGACCACAAACACTGTCTTGACAACAGACTCGCTTCCTGCTTTGATAGATATTTCAGATGAATGAGAGGCACTCGCTTATTTCTCAAGCATCAACTAGACGAATAAGCTTCACAACACAAAATGCTCTTCTATAAAGGCGAACGGCTCTGGATGAGGGACGTCTGATATCTGAATTGCATTGAGCAATTCATGATTGGTTGAGGTTTTAAGTAAGCGGAGAAGAAGCCGTCACTGAATACGTTGCTCCAGATGCCATTCCCAACATATCGCTTCCTGCGGGCCACAATCTACCGTCTCCTTTGATTCGAAGATGGAGTCAGTACAGTAGACAGAGCCTTGAAGGTGATAAGAGTGTATGGTGCGGGACTTGCTGCAGGCCTGTGGATGGGCAGTACACGACTCGGGTGAAAGCGCAGGCTTGTTTCATCTGCGTATTCCGACACTCGATTTGAGGGTGCCGAGGATGCTATAGAGATTGAGCTTGATTGACTTTGCCAATAAAGCGTCCCGACTCCTCTCTCATCGTGTTTCTATTTTTGGACCGTTACTGTACTTTCAACGGACCAGTGGGCGCCCCTTTGAACTCGGCAAACTTTTCGAGAGAAAGGAGCGAAGAACATCAAAGATGACCACGAATCTAGACGTCATCACGAGCACCACTACTGTACAGCTCACTGTACTCGTGTATCACATGGTTTGGCTAAGCATCCACGAACCCATGACCATGGCGGGGAAGCATGGAAGCCTGAAAAGGGGCTGGAAGGCCAGGTGACGGTCCCGTGAACATGCGGATTTTCTTTCTGTGTGACTCTCCCGTTCGCTTCGAGTAACGAGCAATGGGCTAGAGCTTAGACGAGGGGTGAGGTGAGGGGGAGGGGTGAGGGTTGGAGGATTGAAAACTTCTCTCGTCGTTGAAGGGAGGCTTGCTGAACGCAGATGGAAGAACATGAGATATTGATTGAATGATTGATTCTTGGGTTTATGGTGCTGTCTGAGTCTATCTGACTATATAACACATATGGTAACCCCTTACCCCTAGCTAGAACGTGAGAGAGAATCGCGCAATGCCATAAATTTACGATCTCATACGATCATGCTCTGCTGATACGAAGATGACAGGAAAAGTCAGAAACCCACGGAAAATGGCTCAGGATATGCACGCATCCCATGTTCCCCATCGGACACTAATGTTTGGGATCACGATTCGCGGTGTTCTGGGGTGGTGTCTTGTTGAAGGAATGCTTGGAGGAGCTTGGGGGGAAGGGGGAAGGGGAGGGAAGCGAAAGGGGGAAGGGGGGGAAAGGGGGAGGGGTTGCAGACGGAGGGAGCGATATTGGGGAACCAATCAAGAGCAGCCGGTTAGTCACCGCTGAATCAGCGAGGGATGGATCATGGAAATAACATATAACAAAAATACCAGCTGTATCTATTTATCTCCTCCGCTATTTATCTCCTAGGGGAGTAAATACTTGGTGTCCCTTTTATATGGTAATACTCGGTAATACACGGTAATACACGGTAATCCTTAAAAGCGAGCTGTCTCCGGCTTGGCAAACATGACGGAACCAGTCTCTAGCGTGCATTGACCTTGGACCCAGCTGCACAGTAAAGCCGGCAGCTCTTGCACTCATTCTTCTCTGCAAAACCCTCTCACCAACAACAACAAGAACCCAACAACACGAGAGCGCGAGATTGAAGATTTAATGGTTGATCTTTAAGGCCCAGTCTCCTTGACACCTCACCACCCGTAAGTCCCTCTCCACAAACATCCGGAGGGCTGAAGCGGTCTGGTATCACCACTTGCTACCGCCACGCTTCCCCGTGTTCGTCTCCATCATTGGCACAACGTTATCACGTTGTCAGCACTCTGCTTGAGACTTGATAACGCCTGCAGAAGTCCCTTGGATGACCCTTGGATGAACCCTTGGATATTACTGCGGGACTCGAGGCCTCAATTTCTCCTCGGGCCATTTGCATCGGCCGTTGCGTGCCTCGCTTCAGCTTGGAGATTCAGTGTAATGACTGACAGGAACATAGACAAACGAGGCTACTGCAACCCTCACCGCATTTTCGTTTCCCTCCCTCCACCATGTCGACATCCATTCCCCAAGTCCCCCCTCGTCCTACCCGAGCTTCCAAAGAGACATCGACAGCTTCCAGTTCCCTCGCTCCCGACATGCCAAAGATACCTCCTCGTCCGGCTGGTCGTCGGATTGACCGGTCCATCTCACCTGGACGTGAGAGCTTCGCAAGGTCACCTCTCAACCAGACTCCTTATCTGTCGAACAAGAACAAAGGACATCTGGGAAGCAATGGCCACGGAGAGGTTTCTCCATCGGATCTACCGCCACGTCCACCCAGTGTCGTCCTCCCATCCATTGGGCAGGAAGGAAATGAATATGCCGAAGTATTCTCGAGGCCAGAAGAGCTAGGCACCTCTCCTACACAAACCAGGAATGTCGCCAATGATCTCAAGCTCTATGCGCCCAAGCCATCTCTGTCAACACAAAGTGCCAAAGAACGAGTTTCCACCGTTACTCGTACCGACTCAAGTCAAGCAGCGGCTTTTGGAATTGGCAAAGCTGCGAGCGATGACAAGGACCCCGCGACCCGTCCATTGAAGGCA
Organism: Amylocarpus encephaloides; assembly: GCA_019669835.1. Taxonomy (NCBI): domain Eukaryota; kingdom Fungi; phylum Ascomycota; class Leotiomycetes; order Helotiales; genus Amylocarpus; species Amylocarpus encephaloides. The sequence continues at coordinate 93,786 of MU251396.1, forward strand.
AAGGCCAGCTTTGCCAGCCACGATTCCGAGGTTTCCAATGGCACAGAACGTCCTCCTTCCAGTCCAGAGAGTGAACATGGCATACCAGAGATCGGCCAACGAGTGCCAATGTATCCCCATGCTGGCGATGTGCAAGCTCCCTCTCCATCCCCTTATGCTCAGCCATTCACCCCAGGCATTGGCTTCCACAACGACGGATCGAAACCCAGACATCATGGTCGTAAGCACAGTGCTCGTGAGCACGACGTTCCTCTTGAGGCGTATGGCAGACACGGCCACCACGTCCTTCCTCACCAGCACGGTCATTTCGAGAAGGCATACTACGAGAAACATCCCGAACTTTTCAAGAAAGAGCTTGGTCAATATGGAGAGGGTCGACCTGAGTGGGCGATGAGTAGTGATGATTTGAATCAGATTGTGAGGGATACCGCTAGCAGAGGTGCTGGACTTGGTAAGGGATACAGTTATGCTATTTGCACATAACCTATCCGAGTTTTCTAATACAATCTAGGTACATCACCAGCCGTGATGGGCACTCCAAGTGAACAAATCGGTTTCGAAGCTTCAGAAGAATACGCATCTCGTATCTCTTCGCCTCGTATTACCTCGACGGGAGGATCTCACCAGAAAGCACATTCGAATTCTTCTCCGACTCCTGTCGAGTCTCCATTGAGAAAGGCTTCATTCCCTGCTGAGATTAGTGGCGAGGGTGGCTTCGATAAGAATAATCTTGGCAGAAGTCACCAGGCCCTGTCCGATCTGGCTTTGGAGGAGAGCGAAGTTGAAGGCGACGATGTGATTCATGTCGACCCGGCTCGACGTGTGAATAAAATCCACGGAGGCGCAGGCCATCTTGAATCGACCGAGAACCTTGGACCGACCGCCGAGAATGACGGTATCCATGATGAGCACCATTACTCTACGCCAATTTTGGCTTCTGATGAGGTTGCCAAGGAACCCTTCGGCTATGAACTTCAACCAGCTGTCTCGCCAATGCATTCTCGCAGAAGTTATCACGAAGATGGCGCCTTTTATCAACACAAGTCAGACAGTCAGACTAGTCTGCCAAACAGCAGATCATCAAGTCGACCAGCAAGTATTCATGGCAGCCTTGCTGGTTTCCGTCTTCCATCGGAAAATGCAAAGTTGGCAGATTTGGAAGAATATGAGCCTCTTTTCCCTGAGGATGAGAAACACGCTGCCGAGGAGAGACCTCTGACTGCGGCAGACAGGTTGAAGCGACCAGAATTGAAGAATCGCAAGTTTCCAAGTCAAGATATCTGGGAAGACAGTCCAGACAGCGTGCATCACACTACAACTGTTTCCACGCCCCAATTACCGAAAGAGTCTGAAGAGCCCAAGGAGGCGGCTTCCAACGAGACAGCCGCCCAGGCCTTTGCTAGACGACAAGAAGAGTTGGCGGAGAAGGAAGCCAACGACAAGGATAGCTTCTTGCACAAGGAGAAGAAGCCATGGGAACATAACGCACATCTCTTGGCCGAGACTCGACCAGGATTACAACAACGATTTCCTAGCCGGGATATTTGGGAGGATACACCTGATAGTTTACAACTGCAAACCACAGTTGACAAGCCTCAATCACCGGACAAGGACCCTCTGAGCCCAGAGCAGCAAGAAAAGGTGACAGCTGGCCTACCGTTGGGTGGTGACGGGCAAGAATCGGCCGAGGCCGTACCTATCTCGAAACCATCCATTCCTGCTCGCCCGACGAAATCAGATTTATCAGCATCACCTGAGAAGGCTCAGCCTGCTATTCCAGAACGCCCACGGAAGACCGCAGATTCAAATCCTCCCGTACCAACCAAGGCGAAACCCATAATCCCAACTCGTCCTTCAAAGCCGCTTGCTCGAGAGTCCTCGGAGAGCATTCCTTTGTCGCAAGTCAATTCGAATTCATCCGCCAAATCTATTGGCTCGGATACAAGCGCTGCGGCAGCATCAAAACCCAAACCACCAGTACCTGCTAGATCTATGGGCGGTAAGATTGCGGCTATGCAAACCGGATTCATGGCTGATCTCAATAAACGTCTCGGACTTGGTGCCCCAGCTGTCAAGAAGGAAGAGCCCGCACCGGAGCGGGTTGAGGAGGTGAAGGAGAAGGCTCCCTTGGCTGATGCACGAAAAGGAAGAGCGAGAGGTCCAGCGAGAAGAGCTCCTGCTGCTAAGAGCCTAAGTCCTGGTGCAGTTCCTACTTCGAATGAACCGGTAAAACCGACTCTTACCCTCAACTTCTCCACGCCAGCCACTCTCTGGGAGATTGATCCTGAGGAGGATATGTTGCATGTCTCCGGGAATAAAGATCTTCCTGGGGTCGTTCCAGATACTGAAGCTGCGAATTCAGAAACACCAACCTTGGCTACCAGCACTGCTGGCGAGTCGTTACATGACAAGGCAGAGATTGCTGAGGGTGCTGGGAAAGCCTCAAGTCCGCCTTCGAAGCTCGGTGACAGTGCATCAGAGGAGTTAGAAGAAGTTCAAAAGGCAGCAGTTATCACAGAGTCCAAGGGTGTAAATTCGGAGGTTACGCCTACTAAGTCATCTGATGAGCCGCCTGTCGTCTCCGAGGCTAGTCTTGCTGTGCCAGATGCAGACGATATAGCAGGGCCGATGGGGACGCTCAACGCTAGTGATGAGAAGGCGAGTGCGTCCATTGTAGAGTAGTCCAGAGCCGGTATACTGTGTGTGCTTCTGAAGTTTCGCTGGTTGGGGTGAGGTGGATGTCTTGGCAAAATCAGGAGCAATCTTATTCTTCGTTGTGTTTACCTTGATTTCCTCCCTGCTTTTCGATGTCGTGCTATGAAATTCTTTTTCGGTAAACATGTCATCTACGTCTCTTCTGTTTGAATATCGCAAGTTGGATGCTATGTTTACGTTTCTTATATGCCGCACACTCCAGACACGAGCACCCTGGGTCTATATCCCTCTGCCGTGATGGCCTTACCTAGGTGTCCTTGCCGCTAGCCTCTATTTGACAGGGAATTTCAACTCGCTGTCATGGTAATGGTGGGCATGATAGTACTTGTCAACATTTGGTACCCAATGTCGTGCGTCTCGTCTGTGTTAGCGCTAGGGTGTGATTCCTGTCGCGGGAGTTTTGGAGGATTTCTTTTGGTAGAGATGACATCTCGCTACGCACGAAAGGGGGATGGATGGGAGACCGAGAGTTTGGGACCGTGGTTTGTTCGTCTACGCACAAACTTTGTATTTATGCGCTTTGTATACTAAATGAGAATCTTTTGCTTTTGACATTTCTGTTGGCCTATGAGATATTTTCAGGGCGATGTTTTCGTTCGGTAGTGGCTCTGTGAGATAAATATAAGAGAAAGCCTATAGGTGCTTCATTGGGTTATGATGGTGGTGATGGTGGTGATGGTGCTGTTTTTGATAGTAACGGTGAGATGGTTGCTGCAGGGTGTTGCAGAGGATGAGAGTGCGAGGAGGGAGGTGGTGGGGTGTTTTAGGATTGAAAGAAAGCAGGAGAGGGGATTTGGCGCGGGTTTGGGGTGGTGGGAGGAGGAATGTGGTGTGGGGGGATTTACTGATCTACTGTTTCCCTACGGAATTGTTGTATATGCTAGATATAGAGATTGGATAGATAAACTGAGAAGAGAATGAAACACCTGGCATGGAGGTCGCAGAATCACTCGTGACGATTGCCAGCTTCTCTAGAGAGGGGTAGAAGGAGTTCGGAATTTGATGTGGGAGGGGGGTTAATATATAGCGTTTGTGATGCTATGATTGCTTGGTAGGGCGAGTAGAAGAGGAATAGATGTGTGGATTTTTTTGATGCCTTCTCCATCTCTAGGCTGTCTTTGTTTGAAGGGGCACTGTGTGGAAGCAAGGAGGATAAATGTCCCCTCTAAAGAGACGCGATTTTTCTCCTCTCCCTCTGATGCATCTCAGCACCAGCAACGAACTGAGAAAGGATCAAGTTGTTGCTGATTTGACTGTGAGACCTGCTTCAAGTATAGGGCTATTGTGGAAGGCATTGAGAATGCTGCTGGGAAGATTGCTAGCCATTGACTGAACCAGAGCCACCTGTGTTATATATACACCGCTTACAAAGTAATTGACTATCCTGATTTTCAATTTCTCTGAGGAAGAGCAGCGCGAGATGTGTAGATGGACGAAGACTGCACCGAATATGCCGAAAATTCCCTTTTAGTTTAAATGTTGTTTGCCCTTTCCAGTGCGCTTTGCACTTTGGGGTGTACTATGACTTACGTCTTTTGGCTTATGGCAGACGGGTTGTAAATGGAAGTGTTTATCTTTGATACGGAAGAGTAGTGGTTGGGTTGTGTATATGTCCGCACTATTCTAGAGCTGGAGACATGGGAGAGGCTTATAGATTCATGGTAGGGGGTGATATAGATGACTGGAATTCATTCTTATTATCAGATGAGATAGCCGTTCAATAGACCATTTTCATGAATTGGAATGTTCGATACTAGTGAATTGCGAAGGCATGGTTTTGGGACTATAGAGGATAAAACCAGTGTCGTCAATATAAAAGCGTTATGTTTTACCTTAATTGAGTATACTTCTCTGCTTTTGACTCAATTACACATGCAAATTATATGTTTCGGGTTATCTACAACTGCTATGGTTATAATGTCACAATAACATCACCAAGCCACTATAAATAGACCTCTTCGCCAGGAACTCTTTCTTCTAACACATCTTCAACAGCGGATCAGCGATTCAATGCCACCGCTTGCTGCAAATCCACGTAGACGCCGTGGGTGATACTTCTCTCATCTGCGGACCGAGAGAAGTGAGTGCCTCCCTGGTAACACAGCCTCTGGAGTTTGTATCCGTGCTACATCGTGACGAGGCTAACCAATAATAATAGCTACAAGCCGACTTACTGCTATATTCATCGACTTTTTATTCTCTGTCTCGTCTAAGATTAGCGGTACACAGAGCCGGTTGTCATTCTTACCAATAGCCTACTATCTGGGACTAGAATTATCCCGAGGAACATCTAGATTAGGGGGTGATGGAGAGGGGTCTTTATGGGAGAGTTTTAGAGTAGAGGGATGGATCGGGACCTGTGAAAGAGAGACTCGTTGTGGTGGATACTCTTTTCACATCCCGTCAGAGAGATAAATAGGTTATTTAAACTAGTATCCGGGCCCTTGCTAATAAAGCACAGCTTCCGAAGTTTGTTAATCGAACCGGCCTCTGTTGTCGAAGTTCTTTTTGCCGTCGATTCGACTGTTGGTACAATTTCTTAATACATCATACATAATACATCCTCACATCCCGCCGAAACACTCTAGCACGTGACGATGAAATATCTGCTCCTACTGAGACTTGCTTCGATGTATTTAGGTGCACAGCCAAGTCCTCTACTCCACTGTAGTCTTTTCGTTGTGTATTGGATGAAGAAATTAAGGGGGATTTATAGATGTATCAGCGGGGATTAGTGGGGTAGAGGGATAGAGGGGGTTTGATCCGTGTGGTAAATTTAGGGATAGAGACATGGATTGAAACCGGCTGATAATAGGTGGAGGGAGGGGGGAAGGGGTCTCTTCAAATCTTTTAAAACGGAGGTTCAAAAAATATTTGAACAAATATCTATGAATTTCATCTTATAAAACGCTTCCTCTAAAGTTTCGCTGTCGAGTTCTCCTTTGTTGAAATTCCCTTTGCCTGCCTCTCTCCTTTCAAATACCAATTACTAGCTCTATTAGTAACAAAGTACAGATACTTTGAACTGATGTCTATTAAGCGTCCTTGCTCTCTAGCCGCTCGATCTCTGGCAACTGGAATGACAGAGCCATGTGTAGTATCTCGCAGGATGTCGGCGTATTTGTACCATCATACAGCCGAACTGGAAGGATAAGAGTGGCTAATATACGAGGTAATGGATAGGAGAAGTTATATAGCAAGTACCTAAATAAGAAAAAGCATACCCTCTTTTTCCACGCACATGGAGGAGGAAGGTATAGCCGTTACTACTAATCGTATCTAGTAGGTGCTTTATCATAGACTCTCCATGCCTGCCACTAGGGAAATCGCTTCCCCACCAATTACAACCAGTCACTCACACAATGGAAAGGAAGCTAATTAAGGTAATTAAGGGTGCCCACGAGGTCATAGACCAGACTATCAAACAACGACCAAGGGAGTAGAGAACTATGAAAAAGACGGCATAATCGAGGCAAATGAAGCGGATTTTTCTGATGTCATAGGAGTCTCGTTTGCGAGGATGCAATGGCATTTGGTAATAGGATGGATTGGCTGAAGAGGAGTGCGGACTGTGGTTATTAGATTGCTTTGAGAGAGGGCTAAGTAAGAGAATGAAGGAAGATTTGGGCAGGCGAAAGCGTGAAGGGTGTGAGTGGTTGTGAATATAGGGGTATGTGCGTGGTAGAATAATGCCCGCTGCGCCCTGTAACATTGCAATAATCGAGATCCACCCACGAAATCCTCCCAGTCTGCGTGTATTTTGTTCTTCCCAGGTACGGTATTCCACATCTCGGTCTGCCGTTTATCCTCCTGCTTTATCCCTTATCATATACGACAATGTTGCTTTTTGAGGCTTGGATTTACTGCGGGTGCACCGTGGGCTTCGAGAGGGACGAAGATAGTGGATCCTTTCAGCATGTGTCGTCGGCAACAGTGCTTCCTAAATACAAGGTTTAAAGAATGTATGGGCAGGTATTCTCCTCGACTTGATGTTACTAGTCATTTTAAAGAGCCCTAGGTGCTCTTCTTGTGAGATCCTAAGGAACAGAGGAGAGAGACAGTGCTGAGTGTAAGTAATACTGAGCTGAGTAAATGTCGAAGGCGCTTGATTGTAGGTGAAGCCAGGTCTTGCTCAAATCATCACGTCACAGAATATTTACGTGTCTTGTTCTGAATGAACCCCGACTGGAGATTCTGGCAGAATAAAACAAGACAAGACGCGAAAGACAAAAAGGGGTAAGTCAATAAAATCACAAAGGGGGACCGAAGAATTCGAGATTCCTTGCTTCCAAAGAGAAACCAATCATATTATCACTTTATAGAACCAACGATATGCCCTCGAGCGCACACATCCCACTAGAAAGACAACAAGAAAATGGATTGAAAAGCCCGTTTGCATGTACTATACTATACCAAGACAGCCCCTTTCCATCCACATTCATCATATGAACACTCAGCCAAAGACCCCAGTTTCCCCGTGCAGCGCTTGCCATTTCATAACTCCGCAACGCCAATTTCGTAGCAGCTCTAGTGACAGGTCGAGAATGATGAGGACAAGGGCTCAAACAGTGTAGCTCAAGTCAAGTCTGGTATCAGACTGGATTGGAAACACTTATTCGCTCCGCCTTCATCACGGGTGCCTGTACTAGAGAATCCATGTGAGAGGCGGGAGACGGTCACTTCTTCTTTGTAACAGCGACCTTGGTCTTGCCTCCAGCTCCGTCTGTGCCCTTGATCTTCTTGGTACCGGCAGCCTGGGGGAAGATGTGTTAGCAGTTGATTAATTGGCCTGCCATAGCTGATATCTAGATAGTAGAAGAATACGGGGAGAGCTTCAGCTATGTCTTCATAGAAGCTCAATCTCAAGAGCAATGACATGCTGAGCGGCCAGCGATCACTAGGTGGGTCTCCTCATGCTTCTTGACTTGTTTCGGAAGGTTGCTTGGAGACAGGGGTGCTCGACGCGTCGAGGCGCCATCACAACGAAAGGACTCCCTCAAACATACCTTCTTCTCAGGATTGGCGGTAACAGCACCTTCGACCTTCTTGACAACACCCTTGGCCTAATGAACATGTCAATAATAATCCAATAAAAGTGGTGGCAAAATGACATACCTTAGCAGCGGGGGAAACTTTCTTGGCCGGAGCCTTCTTAACAACACCAGTTGGCTTGCTGGCCTTTGGCGCCGCAGTCTTAGGACCTCTCTTCGCGCCCACGTTGGCAGTAGTCTTCTTCTTTGTCGAGGTAGTGGTAGTCTCCGGGACCGTAGGGAAGACTCTTGGTCGGGAGTTTCCTGTTTTCAATCTTCAGCAAAGCTCCTCCACCATCTTTCCGCCGCAACGATATAGAGGGTATAGCAGCGGCGGCAGAGGGACATGGTGCACACGAACCTGTCGCTGATCGAGTACCTTCACGGGCCATTGCTGCCTGCAACAAAGTCAGCGGGAGGAATTGTTGTTGTTGTTTGCGACAATTTGGCGCATATCCAGGCGCGTCTTCTGCGGCGGCGATTGCGACCGGGAACGAGGTTGTAGACTTACGGTTTGAGACGGTTGTTTTTGTTTAAAAGTGAGTTTTATGGGAAGGTTGTCGCGCGTGATAATCGAAGAAAACGAGAGATTTGGGAAGGGAATTTGTTTGTGTTGATGGGTGGGTGGGAAGTTTAGACGGAAAGAGAGGTCGCAAGTGTGTTGTTGATGCAGCTCCTCCCAGTTGCGCTAAGCCACGGAGGTGTAGATAGCCGCACGGGTAAAACTGTATGATTTTAATCCCTTCTCCTATGTAATCCTTCAAGTTGATAGAAGAGATGAGTAGTTTAAATGTCTATCTATAATGTAGAACAAACCAAATGATATAAATATCTTCTGTTTGGACAAGAATCATGTTTGGATGAATCACGTGTCGGACCTGGCTGATGAATCTAACCCCTGGAACAAGCGAGTACCCCCATGAATCATTCTATAAGATTGCGTGACGGGTCGGTGACCGAGTCCAAAGACCTTTGATAAATAAATTTGTATTCAGAGTGTATAGTGCAATGTAGATATATCACCCGAGGCCGAAATGACTCCATGAATCTGTTGACGAGCACCGACTAATCAAGTCGAGACTCCGGAGAATGGATTGTGGTACAATGTATAGAAGGGGCGCACCTTCTATTTTTACGAGAGTGCTGAACACTACCCAAGGTTGAATTAGAAAGCTGGAAGTTATGTAACATAGTGCAAAGGTGTATAGCTATGTGCTTTTCGGTTTCCCGTCAGCGAATAGAAAATGTCTAATGACTAGAGCGCCATGAAACGCACCTTATGAAGCACATGCCCTATGAATCGGGAGCCGTTGGTTCTGCAACTATAGCAGAAGCGATTGATCTTCCAAGGATATTCTTATGTAGGGTATCTTGTATCAGCTCTTCCAAGCCCCAGGCTGAGAATGGTTATTAAATGCTCAGGTAGTAAGTGAAATCGACAGAGATCCTTCCTGGATTTGATGTAGAGTTTAGAGCCTCGTCTCACAAAGAGCTGCCGACATTTTGAGCTTCGGTACATCAGAAGATCAGTATGAAACACAAATATTTGGAATCAACGTTATTTGGTCTTATTCTCTATGTTCTAGGACTTTTCGAAGAGATACCGAAGAACATTCTCCATGCTTAGCAAGTGTCTAGAAGCTATGAAAAGATCTTTATATGCCATGTTTCCTTCTATAAATGACCCCAGAGCGCTGGTGATATGTACAATGGAGTTTCGGTATGCAACTGGATAAATCGCTGTAGCAGAATTCAGTTATTGCTCTAGACATCCCCTCTCCACTTTTTGAAAAAGTCCATGACTCCAGTGAAGACAACGAGCAAGATACCTCCACCAGGGCCTAATCTGAGTACCTTAGGAGTAAATCCTTTGTACAATGCACCGAATCCTTCCTCCTTGAAGACAGTTCCGACTGCTGGCCAAGCCCAGTTGTACTTAGGTACCGCACCAGGAATCTTTGGGCTGTTTTGGATGCGTGATTTGACAACATCCATAGGAGTGTTCAAAATAGTACCGAATATACCTCCAGTAGCACCAGAGATCAAATCATGTCCCATCTGAGTAGTCTTGTTGTCTGCTTTTGGAAGTAGTTCACGGACTTGGAAAATGCATCCAAAGTAACCCGCATTCCATAGAATGTGTCTCCACATGGTACTTTCTAGTCCGTTGTACAATGCTAGTGGGCCTTCTGCTTTGACAATCTTGGTGACCGCGTCGAGGGTCGAGGTGTATTTTCCAGCTGAAGCCTTGTCTTGAAGTCGAATCTTAACAAGCTCGAATGGGACGACGACAATAGACTCGGTGGCACCAGCAGTAGCTCCTGTTAGGATTGAGAGGGACTGGTTCATCTTCTGGATTGCGAAAAGATCTCGGTAGACCTTACCCCATGCATCGTTCGCCGCGAATTTAGTCGCTCGTTTTGGGGCTTCCATCATGATAGGGGCTTCGATACCGCGGTACAGCCGCCCAAACCTGACGTACCATTAGCTTGGTTCCTAGCCAGCAAATGAGCTCCGTACCCTTCATGCTTAATTATCTTTCGAAAGCAATCCACCATGCCATTGTATGAGTCTGCCCCAGTGCCTTTGCCAGTTTGCAGCTGTCTGTCTTGCAATCAAAATGGGTTGTCCCAATTTCAGGTGAAGAGGAATCCTTACACTCGCGTCTTGACAACATCCAATGGGTACCTGTTGGCAACTTGTTAGCATACTGTCATTTTACATTTTAAGAATGGGATACTCACATAACCAGAATCTACAAGGCGAGGGATTTAGTAAAGCCGACATTTGTAGCTCAAAGAGGCGGCAGACTTACTTCAGAGACACCGGCGACAGCACCTAATTAATGATGAGCTTCAATTGATAGAAAGACAAAGGCTATGTAACTGACCTGCTGCGAATTGGTAAATAAGTGGTAAAGGCTTGTCGGCCGACATGGCTGCGATCGATCTGGGATTGTTGACAGTCAGTAAGGAATTGGCACTTCGTAGTTGTAGATGAGAGAAAGAAGAACATGAGCAATGTACTGACCTTGATATGCTAGCAGAAGCTCTAGGAAGAATACGTTGTTTGGCGGGGAAAGCTCACGAGATAAGATTTCCAACTTGAGCCTCAGTTCGGTTATCGGGAACGCAGGGGCCGAGTTACTATGAGCAGGGGTTCGCGTGGGGCCCGGATAATGACATTATGTATGTGCATTTGCCGAATTATTACCGGTGGGGTGGCACCTGCAACGCGTCTGTTCACAGTCGCGTCTCCGAACATTTTGTTAACAACATTCGAAAACTGTCACCAACGTTGAGATTTTGGAGAAGACAATGCCTCTTCAGAAGTCATTCTCGGATCAGAACCATTCAGCAAAGGCTAGGGTAAGTTGGCTTTTGAGTGTCTGTACTGATGGATGCTAATTATTGTTTAGCAGCAACAACAAAACCGACCACAATGGAGTCGGAATAAGAGCTTCCAAGGACACCAGAATCCAAAGCAGAACTCGCAGTCGAAATCCCTACAAGAAAAGCCCGCTCTTCCAGTGTCTACTGCAACAAAGAACAAACTGAGCGCCTTCCAGTTCGATAGGCGTTCCACAGAAAACGGGAAAACCGGCATCGATTTAGTCTCCTCGGATGATAAGGAAAACTCAGGACCTTCGAGGAAGAATTCTCAGAAGAAGTCCCAAGGACCAGGAAAACCCATAGGGAAGCAGGCAGAAGTAGAGAAAGTGCATGAACAGCTGGCAGAACAGGCAGCTAAGCCGGAGCAGGCAGAACAACCTCTACTACCGTCACTGCAAAGGAAAAATGTCCCTTCGACGCCCGCAAGCAGACTTGCGTTGCCAGATTTGATTAGTATGAGCGATATCCAGAGAGCGGTACAAATCATATCTCCGGACGAGAAAATCGAATGGGATTGCACCAAGGATGATAGCCAAGCTTCCACCCCTTTTGGAGGGATTAGAAGGGCCAAAAAGAGAGCTAGGAGTTCTTCTCCTATGAACTCATCGCCCGCTCAAGTCTCGGTGGGCTTCTCCGCTAACAATGAAAACCCGCAACTGGATCCTGGAACAGAGTTGTGGGGACGATACTCTCTGAATGGTCCCAATGCAGCAACCCCACATGGTCCATCAGTTCCGGCGTTGGCACACTTGATGCAAACTTCTTCTCCACAGCCTTCGAAGGATGGGTCGACTCCAAGATTAATATCCTCATTTCGGAGAGCTAACAGCTGTGGGAACCAGTTTCCAAAACGACGAAAAGTTAGGCACTCGGATGGTGACGTCTTCACGGAGTCAGAAAACATCGAACCTTCAAAATTATCAGTCTTGATAGAGCAAGTACAAGAAGGCATGTCGCACCGTAGTCGTCCTTCACCCCAGGACGAGTCGTCCAGTTCGTCAAGCACATCCCCGAATGAAGTTAGCTCCCCCAAAAACCGAAGGGAATGTCGAAAATCCGGCCTTGCCGAACGAGAAGAAGTTCCCGCAGCGCCACCTATGAGAGGAGACTCTGCCACCCTTCGTGATGATGATCCGCTAGTAGATTTGAATTCTTCTGATTATGGCGAATTTGACGATAATGAGCTTGATGTTACTATGCTCGTTGCGCTGGAAGCCACGTCGACTCAAAAGCCTCCCACCATCGTAGCACAAGCGGCTGAGAAGCCTTCCACGACATTACAGCAAGCCTCTAGACATATCTCTAATAGAGGGCCGACGTCGAAACCGCTGGTCAAGGACGTCGAAGACGATGAGTTTGGCGATCTGGATGACGATGTATTCGATATGGAGTTACAGCAAGTAGCGTCTCAGTTTGATAGACATGCGCCTATATCAAAACCCTCAGAGGGACTTCCTAGATCCCCAGGTGCTCAGCATAGCGGGAAGCTGAGATCTAAACCTGACTCGGACGATGAATTTGGAGGGGATGGGTTTGATGACGATGATTTTGAGGCCGCCGTTGCTGCCACTCGGTCAGCGCACAAAAATATGATACCTGTACGTACACGATATTCGTAGCGTAATATAGAATTAATAATTGCTAAGATTAATTTAGGCCATCCCTAAAGTGCAAGCCATCCAAAGATACTTAGTTACTAAGATCGTAGACTCTGAATTTGTGGATGGGAAAGGGATTTCTCGGAAAGAGAAGGTTAGTTGCCCTTTCTAACCATCGATCATAATTAATCGCATGTCTAGATCCTTTTCCTTCAGGTTGAGACCACTAAGACTTCGGTTGTAGTCAATCTTCGTGGTACCTGGCGAAGCACTCCTGCAACGGAAAAAGCATATGTGCATGTCATTGGGCCCTTTGTAAAAGGTCAATGTATTATTGACGATGACAACAACATCTTGATCCTCCACCCGGACCATCTCGTTTCATCCACTGTAGTAGCAGACTCATTCGCCTGCACACGCCGCGCCGTACTACAAGATAGAGTCAAAGCAACTGGCGATCCAGCGGCGCCAATGGCATACGGTACTATTCTACACGAGATATTCCAAACGTCGCTCGTTGCCAATAGATGGGATTCTGAATGGCTCTATGAAGTCATTGAAGATATAGCAACGAAGCACGTTGAGGATCTGTACACTATCAGAAAGTCCTTGCCCGATGCTATAGATTATCTTCAGAGTAAAATGGCGGAGCTTCAGTCGTGGGCGGAACTGTTTGTTGCTTCGCAGCCAAACGTAAGTTATAGCTTTTGCTTCTATTCGGGGCCCCAAGCTAACCATGAATAGCCCAAAGCCTTCGTCAAGGCTGGCAATGGTGCTACCGCAAGCATGTGTGTTAGTAAACTCCTGGACGTCGAAGAACATGTTTGGTCGCCTATGTACGGCCTCAAGGGCAACATAGATGCCACGGTGCAGGTTACCATGCAAGATGGCAATGTTCAACGAACTTTGACTGTGCCTTTCGAGGTGAAGACTGGGAAGAATCCAAGCGCATCGCATCGCGCCCAGACTGCATTGTACAACCTCCTCTTATCAGACCGATATGATGTGGAGGTTGCTTATGGGATCTTATACTACATGGAGACTTCTGAGACAATCCGAATACCCAAGATACGACGCGAACTTATCCATATGATCATGCAGCGGAACGAGCTTGCTTGTTTCGTGCGAGAGCGCCATTCTCAACTGCCACCTATGCTACAAAGCGATCATATGTGCGGACGATGTTATGCAAAAGTGCCTTGCTTCATTTATCACAGACTGGCAGATGACGGCAATGGCGAGACAAGTGGTATGAAGACGAAGTTCGATGATGTTGTCAAGCATCTCACGCCAAAACACAAAGAGTTCTTTCTAAAATGGGATGACCTTCTCACCAAGGAAGAGAAGGAGAGTATGAAGTTTCGAAGAGAGTTGTGGACTATGTTGAGCTCGGAACGTGAAAAGCTCGGACGATGTTTCTCTAACGTTGTTATTGAGCCGGGCTCGTCCTACGAGGATCTTAACAATCCTAAAATCAATCGCTTCCACTACACTTTGACCAAACAAGAAGCGATCACTGGCTTCTCGTTCCTCGAGTCGCAGATAGTTGTCGGCGAACCTATCGTGATATCCGACGAAAAAGGACACTTCGCCCTCGCGAATGGTTATGTCACCAAAGTAGCGAAGCGAAGAATCACCGTTGCTGTTGATCGTCGCCTACACAACGCTCGGATACGACAGCCAGGATTTGATGAAATGGATAACCAGGTGTTCACAAGCATTATGCAAGTTGGAGTGTCTCCAATGGAGCTGCTGGAGCAGAAACCCACCGAGGAGCCTGTTCGCTATAGACTCGACAAGGACGAATTCAGCAATGGCATGGCTACTGTCAGGAATAATCTTATCCAAGTGATGGCAGATGGCCCATTCGGTTCTCGTCAGATACGAAGCTTAGTAGTCGATCTCAATGCCCCGCGATTCAAAACACAATCGACTACATATGTGTTGAAAGATCAAGACCAGCTGAATGATGACCAGAAAGGCGCAATCCACAAGGTCATGAGTGCCGAAGACTACGCCCTGGTTCTTGGAATGCCTGGAACTGGGAAGACGACCACCATTGCTCACATTATTCGAGCACTCGTAGCCCAGGGAAAGAGTGTTCTCTTGACATCATATACACATACAGCAGTCGACAACATTTTGCTGAAGTTAAAGGAGGATAATATGGGGGTTTTGCGTCTGGGCACGCCAGCCAAGATCCATCCAGTTGTGCGCGACTTCGCTCGACTTGCGGCGACAACAAAGACAACCTTTGAAGAGATCAGGAGCGCCTGGCACGACAATCCCATAGTTGCAACCACCTGTCTCGGTATCAACCATGCGCTTTTCCACGAGCGAACTTTCGACTATTGTATCGTCGATGAGGCCTCTCAGATCACGCTTCCGGTCTGTCTTGGGCCCATCCGTCTAGCGAAGACTTTTATTCTTGTCGGAGATCACAACCAACTTCCTCCTTTGGTGCAAAATGAAGATGCTCGAAAAGGGGGACTTGACATCAGTCTCTTCAAGCACCTTTCGGATACTCATCCAAACTCGGTGGTCTACCTTGAGCATCAATATCGGATGTGCAAAGATGTGATGGCGCTAAGTAACAAACTAATCTATGGCGGACGACTCAAGTGTGGCAGCGAAGCGGTCGCCAAAAGTGAGATTGTTATTCCTAATATGGATGGACTTCGAGCTCATCACTTCTCGCCATCAACCATCTCTCGAAGCCAGAAGAGTATGTGCCTCGGACCTTCGCCTGGTCGCTGTTGGCTCCGAAATATGCTCGACCCAAAAGTCAAGGTAGCTTTTCTGAATACTGATACTCTCCTGCCAGAGTCTCGTGAGCAGGCCAAAGGAAATCGTATCGTCAACCCGACCGAAGCAACCGTCTGCACGCAACTTGTCGAGTCTCTCCTGAGCACCGGTATTGAGGCTGCTGAGATTGGTGTTATGACACACTACCGTTCACAGCTTTCACTCCTAAAACATGGCCTTCGACATCATGGCGATGTTGAAATGCACACAGCTGATCGCTTCCAAGGCCGCGACAAGGAGGTCATTATTTTGTCCCTCGTCCGTAGCAATGAATTTAGGTCGATTGGTGAGCTGCTCAAGGACTGGAGGAGAATCAACGTTGCGTTCACGAGAGCAAAGACGAAGTTTCTCGTCATCGGAAGTCGAGAGACACTCAAGGGGAATGGCAAAGATAATGACGGCAAGGAAGAGATGATCGCGGAATTCATCAAACTCCTCGAGGAAAAGAAGTGGATCTATGACCTACCGAAAGGTGCACTGGAAGACCACTGTTTCGAGGAAGGTGGAACGCAAGTCACCGCCACGGCTGCCAGTCGTCCTAGCGGAACACAATTCAAAGTCTTCGAGGGTAAAGAAAATAGACCAGCCGATGCCCAAACTAAAAATGGTCTTGGACTAAGTAGTTTGGGAGGGAAGGAGAATCGGTCATTGAGTGGTGGGATTAGGAAACCGGTGAAAAATGCGGTTGGGCAGAAACCATTTAAGATGCCGACGGTGGGGGTTATGAGGGATGTTTTTAATTGTATATTAGGATAGTGTTATTGGATAGTTTGGCAGGGAGGATATTGATTTGAAGTATGAGCGAGGCGTCCGGGATGGGATTTTGGGGGTTGGAGTATTATATTGATGAAGCAGGTTTTGAATATGGGGAGGGGGTGTCGGTATAGAATTATGAAGGGGGAGGGGTGACACCAGGAGGGCTTTTAGGCGTTGGGAGAGTAGAATGAAAATTCTTCTTCCTCATACCATTCTGTCACTTGCAGTTATCACTTACAAGAGAAAGGTGTCACGTAGTAAAGAGGTGGTGAAGAACGCTCTGGCTGTCTATATATGGGCAGAAGTAGGTGCCTCAGGCGTTTATCTCGCATCTAGAGGCCCCTAATCCCGTATATTATGATTGTGATCTCTATCTATCAGTCAATTCCTCATCTTGTTATCCATCCATCTTGGCTCTCAGAAGATATGCTCTCATAAACATTTTCCACTGATTAAGCGAACCCCTAATCAGGCGATGACTTCTCTATTATACATCTAAAGAGCTATCAAGTCGCCTAGGTGATAACCCTTTCACCCGCCAAATCCTTAGTTAAATGGAAAGCCGTACCGAGAATATTCGCTAGCAGAAAGATCCAGTGGCCCCTCCCTATTACCTCTGAACCACTCGTAATAAGAGCAAGTAGAATTTCCATCAGCACCGTTTCCTCCTCCATTCTTGGCACTTGGACCTGCAACGCTACTCGAAGAAGACTTTCCAGCAAACACCTATGCAGAAACTACAGACTTGGCAGAAGCTTGAGCAGCGGGTCCGCCGTTTATTATGTTGTTATTAAGCCAAGTGAAGAATCCTTTGTCTGGCGGAGGGAGGCTTGTAGAAGATGTAACTATTGCTGCATTCCCTTGACCATAAATAGTGCTTTCTAAATCATCTCTATTAGTACTAATGATAAGATTCCAATTCTTGTTGCTACCGCTATCGATTAAGACTGCCGAAATGACAACCGACTTCCCACTGCGACGCAGATCGGCGGCTTCAAGTCTTTTGTATGTATACCTGGTGATACAAGGCTTAATTGATGAAGCTGTCGGTCTAGATATTCTAGCGTGTCGGTACTTTAGTTTAGTTCGGTGCTGTGAACTTCTTCTCCTCACTTTAAGCTACTAATTGAATCCTAAAAATGGTCTGGTATGGTCTGGTCTTACTGTACACCGAAGATGTACTATAAATACCGCGCACTTTCCTAAAAGCGCCCTCTTTATAGTCTAGCGAGATCGTCCTTCCAATTATATAAGGGAGATACCTCAGAGAAAAAGGACAATGAAAATCAGACCTTTTTACCGCAACTCTCGAGACTCCACATTATCAAGTGTCATTTACAAGGCCCTCATTCCAACAGAATCAGTACTGCTAGCTCGTGAATTATGGCACTTGCAACCTGTTAGGTTCCGCTTGGACTGTTTCTCCAAAAACTAAGGCGTTTGCTTTCTTCCTTTTGAAAGGAGCTTGGATGGGTTGGTCGCATGGATATATTTGCATAGCGTTCTGCCAGACGTGCAAGACCGCAGATTGCAGCATGAGGCACATACCGGATTGGAGATTTATTTAAGTTGAGTTAAGAAATCGTTCGGATTTCCTTACCGTGACCGCATTCCAGGGAGCCCAGTGCGCTGCTGCAAGTCGAGTCACTCCGTATTTTGTACTCTCAAATGTTTGGTAGAGGCCTCTGGCCTCCTAAGCCACCCTGCGAGGCCGCCTTTGAAATAGCATTCTCCTTGGAGCTCGACGAACCTTCTATAAGAGATCTCTTGTGAATAAATTCCATCACGCGTCTCTTATATCCATGGACCCCTTGGCGACCTTTCGTTTATTGAGTGCGCTAAGGGGTAGTTAGATCGTCAATCTTAAGCCGCCTTATTCTGCTTTTAATCTAGAGGTTAGTTATCCCATTCTCGCGAATAAGTCGTAGTATTTCCGTTGTTGAAGAGTTGTTGAAAGAGCATATCCAGAAACATGATGCAGCAATAAAACATGACACCTAGAGGGGTCTTGGTGATATATGAGAGTCGAAACAAACTTAATGAGTGCCAGCAGCCCAAAGGGCGTAGAGGGTATCATGTTGGAAGTCATCAGGTATCTCTTGTCTGTTCGTTAAGGCCGATACTCGCTTAGATTAGTCCGACGGTGCGTTCTCCTCCTCCACTTGCGCTTCTCTTTATACAACCTTGGAAGCATATGAAACAAAATATACTCGACAGGAAATTGTTTATACCAAACCTAGATCCCACGACTTCCAGATTCTGAGAACGTCCTAAATAAGGACACTTGAGATTTGAAGTGAGATTTGTCCAACACAATTTCTCCCCTTGTTTCTGAACTAAGAACAAGATACCCTCGTCAGAGCAATGAGATACTATCTACTATAACTCTCACAAATCACGATCAACTCGGTAAGGAGCCTGTCGCCACATCGACCATCCCGAGCTTCAACCCCGCGTCTGACTTAACTTACTCGTTACCCCACCTTCAAGCCCCCGCCTTATATCCGAACAATCAATACAAAAGACCGCATCGATGGTCATTAAAACCTCCCGTCTAGAGAAATAGACAATAATTAGGCAAACACCATCAAAATATTTAAGATGCCTTCTCAACTTCCTTTCAAGGCTTGTCATACCACACATACCCGAGCATTTTGAAATTGATTGGAATGCTAACTGTCTATTCAGCTCAACAACCCAGATTTGTTCAAAGACAAATCATATGTCGATAGCAAATGGGTCGAGGCTAAATCAGGCAAAAGATTCGACATCATCGGTATGCTCCCATCCCGAACATCTCATCATCATCACCACAACTAACCACCTCACTCCAGACCCAGGAAGCGGCAAAGTCTGGGCCTCCGCACCCGATAACAACGCCGAAGACGTCGATATAGCCGTCAAAGCAGCCCACGAAGCCTTCCAAACATACAAGAAGACAACTCCACGATCACGTGCTCAATGTCTGCTGAAATGGGACTCTCTCATCCGCCAGAATAGAGATGATATCGCTAATATCGTGACTTATGAGACGGGCAAGCCTCTTTCTGAGTCACAAGGGGAGTTAGATTATGCTTTGGGTTTTACTTGGTGGTTTGCTGGGGAGGCGGAGAGGGTTCAGGGGACGATTCAGACGCCATCTATGCCTGGAAGGAGGGTTTTTACAGTTAAGCAACCTGTTGGGGTGGCTGCTGCTTTGGTTCCTTGGAACTTTCCAGTTGCGTAAGCATCTCGATTCCCTTACCGATTGACCGGAACTTGGAGTACTGACGATGTTAGGATGATTTTGAGGAAAGCTAGTACTGCCTTGGCTGCTGGTTGTACTATGATCGTCAAGCCGTCACCTGAGACACCACTCTCCGTTCTTATTCTAGCTCATTTAGCCGAACAAGCTGGGTTCCAAAGAGGAGTTCTCAGTGTCTTGACGACCAGTTTAGAAAACACCCCTCAACTCAGCGAGGCGCTCTGCCGACATCCTCTGGTCAAGAAAGTCACTTTTACTGGATCGGTGAGCTCAATGATTGTCTCATAAATAACCACTTACTGACCGCCTCCCAGACAAGAGTCGGGAAGCTCGTCGCGAAGTTGTGCTCCGATGGACTCAAGAAGCTCACGCTCGAGTTGGGAGGAAACTGTCCATTCTTGGTCTTTGACGACGCTGACTTGAATCAAGCAGCAGATGGTAATTTTCCCCTGCTTTGAACTTATGTGTCTGCAACTAATGCCACATCAAGCGCTCATGGCCCTGAAATGGCGCCACGCAGGTCAAGCCTGCATAACCGCCAACAGAGTCTACGTCCAATTCGGCGTCTACTCCAAATTTGCAACCATCATCAGAGTCAAAACGTCCAAACTCGTCGTCGGCCACGGCGCCGAAAAAGGCACCACCATGGGGCCCGTCACAACGCCACGCAGTCTCGACAAAGCCACCAGCCAAGTCGAAGATGCGAAGAAGCATGGTGGAAAGATTGTGCTTGGTGGGGGGAAAGTTACGGGGAAGGATGGGTATTTCTTTGAACCAACGATTATTCTGGGCGCGAAGAAGGAGATGTTGATCACGGAGGAGGAGACGTTCGCGCCTGTTTTGGCGCTTTATCAGTTTGAGACGGAGGATGAGGCTGTGAAGGCGGCTAATGATACGAGTGTAAGCTCTATTTTCAGAAAGGTTTCTCGCTACTTGCTAATTTGCCGTAATAGATGGGACTTGCTTCCTACTTCTTTACAAAGAACATCGATCGTACCTGGCGACTTCTCGAGAATTTGGAGGCTGGCATGATTGGCATGAACACTGGTAATACTTCAGCAGCCGAGTCGCCGTTTGGAGGCATCAAGGAATCGGGCTACGGAAAGGAGTCTGGGAAGGATGTTGCTATTAATGAGTACATGATCACTAAAACTGGAACTTTGACTTTGGACGGTCATTATTAGGGAATCAAACAAACCACAAATCCGTTGCTTAAATCATAGTAGTATGGTATTAGCTTGATCCAAAGGAATATAATGTGAAGAATTCGAACAAGACAGGAAGAGAAGAGCTTTCATGTGACAGTCATACTAAAACCCCACCTACCACTCATCATCCCCTCCAACCATTTCCCCAACAACATTCTCCATCAGAACCCTCACCCGCCGCTGATACCATAATGGAAGCCCCCTCAAACCCTCGCCCCCACCAAACTCCCAGACAGTAAAATCGTCGCACTCCGCCCCGCTAGAGCTTGAGCGACTGCGGCTTCCATAACGAAACTGGCGGAAAGTAGGGGTTGGCTTCTAGTAGGAAGAGGTATAGAGGGATTCGGTCACGGGGGTTCGGACATAGGTTGGGTGGAGGAAACTGTGTGGGTAGGGAAGTGCGTGAAAAAGGGAATGAAGTGGAAGGGGGCCAAGTGGAAAAGGGTAAATGAACGTTGTTCGGACGTTTGGAGGGATGCATCTATTGACTAGTTCTCCGGAGAGACCTTCGTGGAAGGACAGGGCTGCCGATTTGGTTGCGTCGTAGGATGTTAACTTTGTTCGGTTTTAAGCAATGATTTCAACGGCGATATCTGGGGTAGAACAAAATTGAATCGAAGTCGCAAAGCTTGCGAGGCTTGCGAGGCTTGCGAGGATGACTATGTGGCCGTGATTCATCTTGATAATATGTGGCTTACAAGAATTAGTAGATTCTCTCTACCAAATCTGTGAGTTGGGTGATTTACGAGGAATTCCTTAGCAAGAATGTAATGACTGCTAGCTTTGACTCTCAAGCTTTTGCCAAATCTGCTATTTTTCGTCGAGGATTGTGTTGATCAGTGCGTTGCCAGCGTTGTTGACAAATGCCATTACTTCGCCAACTTTCTCTCTGATGTTCAATGTTCATCACGATTTCCTAGATCCAAGTTTCAGATGCCGCGTCCGGAGTGTGGAACGAGACATTGTGCGCTACATTATAGAAAGTATTGGCATGAAAGGTCTTGTGAGGCTGGTATCGGAGATTGAACTCACGAAATGTCTTTTTCGGCTGATGTTAATTCAACACAACGACTTTAATGCCCTTCGTTGCGAACTTGAGAGCAATCAGCCCTACAATCCCACTTGATCCCATCCCCGGGCAGCGTGCTCACCGTTTACTTAAAAGGTTGAGTTGAGGTGAGGATGAGTAAGAGCTGTACTCAACTCAATTTTTACACTGTTCTCCCGTGATAAGAACGACGGCCTTCCCCTCCATAACACCCCTTCCGAATCCCGTAGCTTTGAAGTCCCAATTGTTCACGGCCAAATCTGAGAGCTTCTCGCTTGTCTTTATGAGCCGCTGGAAGCCGAGATATATCCCTAAAGCCCCTTCGAGTGCCGGGGATAATATGCATTCGCGATATTGGAAGGGAATGAGCTCGAGGAGTTGAGAGGGTAATATGATAGCGAGGATATGAGGAGCGCTGTTTCTGTCAATAGGGACTGTAAGGAGTTTGAGTGGAGATGGAGCGATAGTTGTGATATATTCAGAGCATCATGAGCCCTGATAACGGTGAAAGAAAAGCGGAGGCAGAGTCAACTCCAAAGCAGATAAATATAATGTAGCGAGAGCAAAACTTTGGCTTAGCCTAGAGTTGCGAGTAAAGATACCCGACGCCGAGGATTAGAAGGTGGTAGCGGGGTTTGATCTGGTGTATAGAAGGATGATTCGTATATTTTTCGAGGTATGAAGTAATAAATCCTGTTCGGATAATGTAATGTTCCCCGGGTTTTAAGCATTTTGGCATTAATATAGGGCTGTCATGTAGATGTAGCTGCCCGATCGGGACATCTATAAGTAGAAAACTGTCTGGCTATATGAAACTTTGCCTTCCTCCGAGAGAAGAAGAATACCAGTTGTAGATACAACGTGCAAGAATAATTAAAGCATGAGATCTCAAGTTTTAGAATGTGTACAAGACATCTACAATAATCGGCAATTCAACAAGTGTGTGCGTGAGCCCAGAGCTAACAACATATGGAGCCAAACTAGGGGTATCGGATATTGCTTGTTCTTAGGGAGTATCTGGATACGCAGTTTAATCTGACGCTGAGGACTTCGGGGGGGGGGGCTTAAAGTCTCTAGATGTATGGAGCGTGATGTTTGATGAAACTAGATACCTAAGAGAGCGTGGATCGGGACATGATAACTGGAAAGCGGAAATTTGAAGATACGAAAGATGATATGTACTGTACTGTACTGTACAAAGCCAAATTGAGCGTTACTTAAAGCATTAATAAAGTGTGATCTTCCGCATTCTCGAGAAACTTATCAATGGTTGTGCTCGTAAGGTTGAAAAGAGACCCGAAAGGAGGCAATGAAGGGGCAATGTGAATTCAAACGGGCCCACTTTTGCCAAACCAAATTTGACCAATCAGGGCTCTTCTTGCCAAATCTCAACTTTTCTCTCGAGTCTCGACATAAACTTCACCATCTCACCATCTCACCATCCCAATGACAACATGAATGGAAATCCACAACCCTCGGACCCGCCGCTCCGCAATCACGACAATTGGCATCATCAGCCGTCGCCGCGTCGGTCCTGCATCTGAGATTCTGAGATTCTGAGATCTCGCGACTGCGAGGAATGCGTCCTGGCAAGCCGTTTTGCGCCTCCGCCTCGAGGCTTTTTCTGGTCCCGCCAATTGAAACCATCAGCTCGCGTTGTCTCCTCTACTTCCTCCAGCCGGCAGATAGATCCATGGACTAGCCCAGCCTCAAAGTATCTCGGCGACCAAAACTTCCTATCTCGCATCGCGCGGTAATCGCGCAACAAAATAATAAAAAATACCCGGCGAGGATATCAGCCATCACTTCTTGACTTTGACGGAGGGACCACGTCAATCGTCGCACTGCTTTCGATGAACAACTGTTCTCGCTTTGTTCAAATGAGGTCGCGACATTTGCTGAAGAACGGTGGTACAACCAGGCAACTGACCCATCTTGCACCTGCGATAAATCACATTTGTCATGTCAACCCGTACGGGCGATGAGGTTACTCGTTAGCCGCTAGAAAGCAGTTCGTGCCTTACGAAGCTACTGGTCTCGACGAATCCCGATCTCCGAATGCATCATAAGCCGGGTATTTCCTTGATGCGAATTGCTGCTCATTGACCTCTCATAGGCCACAAAGAGGCCTCTTCCGTGCACATTACTCGATGTGAGATATCATCCCTGCCTACCTGATCTAGGCTTGGAGCTACGATTCACGCTGGCGGTCCCTCCATAGCCCCGAGTTCTGTTTCAGCGGGGAAGACTATCGTGAGATGGCCACTCGGAACCCATTCCAAGGCCAAGCAGCTATTTGAACCGGACTACGGAACCTTCTACTGGAACGGCTGTGGTCGGGCTAAGTGGCCATCAAAGGTTTCAACGGCGGAAGATTCGATATTTGACGCGTATAAGTTTTACCTTTGCCTTCCAAGTGGAAGTACGTACATCAAACAAGAAAAACGGGTCTCACAGCTTTCCAAAGTTCAAGCATGTCGATATAGAATTGGCCTGCAAGGTGAAGTATCCTCCTGTGCGGCCACGAAAGCACTATCCTTTTGCCAAGGTTGTATTTTGACTTGCTGTCCGACACTGCCTGACATTGGCTTGAGCTTTCAAAGTATATATTGATCAGCTATCAACCATTGGAGTCTCGATAATTCCATGATTCCATACTCAGAAAAAAGTTTCCTCTTTGACCACAGGGCTAGAGAACTTCAACCGAACTTTTACCATGGAGCTATCTGGTGC
This sequence comes from Amylocarpus encephaloides, assembly GCA_019669835.1. Classification (NCBI taxonomy): domain Eukaryota; kingdom Fungi; phylum Ascomycota; class Leotiomycetes; order Helotiales; genus Amylocarpus; species Amylocarpus encephaloides. The sequence continues at coordinate 118,315 of MU251396.1, forward strand.
TCTTCTCATTCTTGCATTCTGCGTTTCTGCGATGGCCAAGATCCTATACAGCAATAGATCCCGACAATGGTTCCAGAATCGGAGAAAATCGACAATTTTCTACACCAAGCTAGAAGCAGCTTCACCCCCGCCGAGTTCCGAAAAGCAAATCCTCTTAAAAGATACACCACAATACGTCTTTCCATCTCTTCGACCGACAGCGCCTTCATCGACTTCCATGGGTCTCAAACGGCTAGAAGTGGACAACTGGCTCACAATCGACTCGCAATACTATAATGAACATACCATCCGAAATTCATTACTTATCACACGTCATGCACAAGTTGTGCAATGCTTACGGGGCTCCGAGCAAGCTTGCCACGAAGTCCTCGAACTTGTAACGACATTCATGAGCCAGCGATTTCCCGACGACTTTACTATTGTGCAGACTTCCCACGGTCCTGTGATCCGCAACCACATTACCAATGAAAACTTTCATATTGGTGCAGATTGTCCCAATCCATTGGAAGTTGCCGCGAGATTAGCCATGGAAGATTTCAATGTCCTGATGAAACACACGGAAACCGGTCAATACCACCTGATGGCTTCGGCAACACTTTTTCCTGCTGGATGGAAACTTCAGGAAAGGATTGGGACGAGCATGGACAATCTGCATAAACCAGTTCCTGAGTGGAAAAAGAACCTCGGTGGTAGTGTAAATCGGTGAGCAGATTCTACAGTTAAGATAGAACGGCATGGGGCTGATGTGTTCCAGATATTTCGACCATCTCAATCCTCGCACCGCGATGGAAAGATATAATTTATTCATCCAATCTAGCTCGCATCGCTTCGTCGACAGTCCAGAAGTGCCACGACCTGGACTTGCACCAGAGGATTTGAACATTAGACGAGAGCGCCAGACTTTTAGAAGATTAGAGAGGAGTAATGCAGTCCTTTTCACGGTTAGGACGTATATGGTTCCTCTCGTGGACATCAAGGGAGACGAAGAGGCTGCGCTCAGACAACAAGTTGGGAGTTGGGAGGGTGCTAGTAGGGCGTATAAAGGATGTAAGGTTTGGGGTGAGCCGTTTGCTGCTTGGGAAAAAAGAGTGGATGCCGCGAGGCAAAAAGTTTCTAATGGTAATACGAATTTCAAGAGTTTGAAAGTATAAATTTCGATTTTGTTGCTTCGTTTGGATGATAAAAAATGTATACATTTTCAGTGTAGAGCCGGGGCTAGATAGGTTGTATAGTAACCGTCAATACGAGTTTTTGATCCATTGGACGTCTAATTTATCAACAATACGGAATATACGAATTGGATTATGGTGTTGGCATATAGGATATAAAATCGACGATTAAAATAAGAAAGACATTTAGGTGGTTTAGAAGTAAACTCTGATAATTAGTGTGATAGATAGTAGTGTTTTTAGGTATAAATCGTATACTTCTCGAGGAGTAATTCCATATCCTTTTTAGTGTCGCCGTAATATAACTCATAGTACCTTTGGTAGGTCTTGTTTACTTCTATATGTAATTAACATTCTTTTACGAATAGAGCTAATTTGAGTACGAACTAGTATAATAGAGGCCTTGATAAACACCCGTAATAATATTAAAAGCGTCCTAGGTACACATGGCGTATCGAATGACAGAAACCCAAAATATGCCCTTGACTAACCTGTGTAAAAATATGTAATGAACTAATATCGGGAGTCTCTCCACAACGGTCAATACTGCTCTACCCGTGTCTAGGCTGGTCTAACGATAAAGTCAAAAGCCAAAGGCCAGCAGGCCAGCAGAGGTGGACTCTAAGTGTCCAGCCCGCGGCCAGGCACCACAGTCGACTCCTCCAGCGGGGATATTGAACTGTGGGGCGCAAGTAGGAGTTCACGCTTCGTCTCTTAGTGGGCTATTTTATTTCCGTGACATGAGTTGAAGTAGGGAATCGACAACAGATTTGCGTACTTAATGGTGAGGCCTCGATATCTGGCTGGTGTGCTTCTAAATTGGGTGCTGGGGCGTTGTGAATTGGGGGGGGGGGGGGAGTGCGAATCTACCAATTCAAATTAGATCTAATAATAACTCGATTTATCTCGTGGTCTGAGCTTTGTTATATACTCGGGATAAGCAAAACAGCTTCCTATGCAAAATAGCTTGTTTCGGCGATAGCTTCGGATGTGATTTTATGCTAGAATCACTATACTAAAATCTTACTAAATTCCAACATTTAGTAAGGAATAATTAAATTTAATAGAATCCTGTAAAGTTCGACTATATCCGTGATATCGAGATTATTACTCGATAGCGTCATTATTCGAATCATTTTGATGGAAACCCTCGGAGGGGGGACTGTTGGTGGAAGTCATCTTGCTCTCGCTCCGGGCGCTTTTTTTTATTTTTATTTTTATTTTTTTGGTGAGCAGGCTTTACAACCACACGAGAAGCTGAAATATTCCTCAATATCACTAAGAGTGCTCGAGAGGGGACAGAGAGCAGAATCGAAGGCTCGTAAAACTCCGTGGAAACCACTGGTTGGCAGCAAAGATAATCACAAAATTATGGTTGTGATCTCACCGCTTCATAGAAGTTTGGAATTTTCGTCAGTCCAGCTCATCGCGGTGAAAGGTCTAAACAGATAATGAAACCTTGTATTCGAGATGGGGGACTCTATCTGCAGCTGCGTATGAGAAGGCTGAGCTTCAAGCGAATCAACGTATGCCTTGGTGAATAGACACACACACACACATACACGGCTGCTTCTAAGGCATCGATCGATGCTTGCAAGTTGGAACACGTTATTGAGGTTGGGCGTGGACATTATATATTCCCAACAACCGTGTTTGTGGGTGAACTAAATCTGCATCCTATGTCTAGAAGGAAGAAACATCCTTGTGGAAGGACCTCCTCTTATAACCGATGGCTATGGCAGAAACATTTACAAGTTATGCCCGCTGGCAAAGCCGGCTTAATCCTTGTCTCCATAATTTGTGTCAATTTCTCGGTCAGAATATTAATAGAACAGAGAACGAGTGCCGAATTACCAGCTTAGAGTTTTCGTCAGAAAATGGATACCCCCAAAGAACCGATATCCAAACTGAGAGCCTATCATCACTGCTAGAAGACGCAAAAAGCGTCAGCAACCGAACTGGTTGTATCCTTGTCATGAAGACTAGGATCGTGATGCTATAGAGTTCAGATGGTCGCTCTTCTGTTAGAAAGATACCAAACAATACCATTTTCATATGGTCTTATCTGCTAATGAAGCCTACAGTAGATAAAAATCCCATCTGTTCCATTCTCATACCCTGTGACACGTTTGAGTTCTTCCTGATGACGTAATACTAATCGACACTTTTATCTCAACCTCTAATTATCGATTTGCTCGCCATCACTAGGCTGTGGCGCGAATTTATTGACAAGAATGCACATATCGTTATACGCACTGGAAATGAGAACTAAGTTAGCAGACGATTCCTTGAGAAGCATATGACGGACAAACTCACGTTTCACGATCAACCCCTCCAGCATGGTGAGCTGAAGCCCACATGTTCATATAGATGCAATACAGTCTATTGCGATCATCAAACATCTCCACAGGCTCACTGACGCCAGCATTCCTTAGGTATTCCTTCAGGTACACCTTTTTGTTAACGAAGCGATGGCGTTCACATCTCCACATGCCCAACTCCATCTCGTTGTGCGCGTAGTACGCGCCGGCATCGAAGATGTAGACGTTGCCACTCTCGCAGTCTGTGCCAATGTTTCCGTCCCAGAGGTCACCGTGGATGAGAGAAGGCTTTACCGTGCGGCCTTCCGACTCGAGGGGGCCGAGGAGGAGAGGAATCACGGCGGCTATCAAGTGATTGGAGATTGCGGAGAGCGGCTCCCAGATACCGTTTTCTTGTGCATCGATTTGGATGGAATGTTGGAGCATCTTGGTGAAAAACGATTGCCAACTGGGATCCCACCTGTGGCATTGCGTGTCAGCGTTGTGGCTTGATGGGTTTCTAGTCCAGTTGAAGGGTTTCTAGGAGAAGGGAGCAACGATTTTAAGTGAAAAGTCTCCCGTACTCTACAGCTTGGGGGAATTTCCCTTGGTTGGTGGCAATGTGAAATCCAAAGCAATTGTTCGGGGATTTGCTGAGCTTGTGCATCTCTGCTACACGGGAGCAGAATTGTACAGGATCTGGCATATCGTTCACCATCTCGATGTACTCGCATAAGAAGAAGTATGTTTCTGGGTTGGATCTTTGGAATTTTCCCCATGCGTATGGTTCTGGCACGAAGGAGGGCATTGTTTTGTAGAGCTCAGTCATCGAATGGAATTCTCCTTCTAACATGAGCCTTCCTGAGTGTTCCGTTGCGCATTTCAAAAACCACCACTTTGGAGAACCGTCTGCCAAAGTTGTCGATATCCGCGCAGTTGCTGTCCATGCGGAAGAGCCATAGCTATGGACCGCGACGATTTTCGTGCCAGCTGGCAATTCTATGCTCGCTGTTAGTTTTGAATCTCCAGACTTGTGAGCAAGTTGATATGATTGATGAAGTCCTAACTCTCAACCACAGCCTGGTCCAAGGGGAAGTCCCCTTCAACTCCTGAGTCCGCATATTCTGAATTATGGCCATCCTTAATTAAAGAGTGCACTGCGGTTGACATATTGATTGGAACTTGGTGAGAGGATAGATAGACTTTGGGACAAATAGAGATGTTGGGAGAATAGCAATGGAAGTCTGATTGATAAGGTTACTCGTATAGAGCGGGCCGTCCCTCCCATAAGTTTAAAGACGGTGCCAGCGCTGACCTCTAATTATAGATTTTACTACGCTTTGTACAGTACGGAGTACGGCTTGTGTTTCAGCATTCCTGTATGGCGCCTATTCTGCAGCACGGCAAGCAGAGGAAGGAAGTTCTGCGTTGCTGAGGAGTGGACCCGTGTATGTGGCCGGCCATGTTTTTCCGCAGGGGATAAATATAAGCGGGACGGTTTAGTGCACAGTATAAAATTTAGTGCGGCTGTAGTCAGGTACTCGGTACTACAGAGGTACATTAGTATACGTCGGCGATAATTAAATATGCTACCTACTGTAGCTGAACTAAACTTTACGCGGTGCCACTAAAATGCCCGCTTATATTCCGCCTCCTGCAGAAAAACATGCCCAGCCATGAAATTATCCGCGTTGCTAAGTGGTCGGTTAATCTGTCGTATTTCCCAACCCCGGGCAATTCGATGGTAGCCAAGTCCTTCACGACACGAATTCATCACCAAGCATGAACTCTAGCTTCTTCTTGCTCGTTTGTGAAAGTCCAGTCGGATTGTGTGTTGTCAGATCTCATGGAACGGATAGGACAATTACCTGATGCAGATTGCATTCGCAGCTTTGCATATCTGTATCCTTTGGGTCCATAGTGGGGGTTGGGTATGACCGGAGTTGCCAGAACGGAAAGCATTCTCAAGTGTGCGGATAATGGTAAGCAGCATGTGTGTGATTAGATGATTCTTAAGCTCATAATTAACCCGAAATTCATTTTAGTGGAAGTTTGGCTCTAGGCACAAGAAAAAGGCTTCAGCCCCGGTGGTGGAGACCTCAGGACCTACAATATCTTCAACATCGGCGCCGATTCCCGTTTCTCGAACACCTACTGAATCAACAGTTTCCACTTTCGAAGCCCTTTCCACACAAGTCAAGCAGGCCAGCCTTGCTCCTCAATCCGAGTCCTCCTCCTCCAAACTACGACTCCGTTCCAAATCCCCCTCCGCAGACCGATCCTTAGATCCCCTCGGTCTAAGTGTGTTATATGAGCCAGACACAGATCCGTCGTTGGACATCGTTTTTGTACATGGTTTAGGAGGGACTAGTCGTGCAACATGGTGTCACAACCGCGATCCAGACTATTTCTGGCCTCAAAAATGGTTGCCATCTGAACCGGACATTCAGAGCGCTAGGATTTTGTCTTTCGGGTACAATGCCCAGTACAATGCCCCGGGGCCTGCCCCCATATCCGGAATTTCGGATTTTGCGAAAGATCTACTGTTTGCGATGAAATATGCCAAGAATGACCGTTTGGAAGAACTTGCTATCGGAGAGGAAAGTAAATCTCGGATGGGGGGGGGGGGGGGGGGGGCACAAGCATTAAATGTGCAAAATGCAAGTAGAGACCGATAATTTTAGTTGTACACACAATGGGTGGACTTGTATTAAAAAAGGTGTGTCCAACCGGGTGTCAATA
>MU251396.1:124535-164697 GCA_019669835.1 Amylocarpus encephaloides
CGCCCCCCTCCCCCCCCCCCCCCCCCCCCCCCCCCCCCCCCCCCCCCCCCCCCGCCCCCCCCCCCCCCCCCCCCCCCCCACAAGCATGAACTGTGCTAACTGCAAGTAGAGACCGATAATTTTCGTTGTACACTCTATGGGTGGACTTGTAGTCAAGAAGGTGTGTCCAACCTGGTGTCAATAATGTCCGAAGCAAGCATTTAATGAAAGGTCCTAGGCCTATATTCTTGGACAAAACAATAATGATTACGAAGAAATAATCGCATCCACCAAGGCTATCTTGTTTCTCGCCACACCCCATAGAGGGACCTACCTGGCAGAATTGCTAAATAAGATTCTATCTGTGTCTATATTCAATCATACTGCAAAACAGTATGTCGCGGAATTAAGCAACACCTCACAAGCTCTTGAAGATCTCAATGAACAATTCCGCTACATCGCACCAAAGCTACATATTATGTCTTTCTACGAAACCCTCCCCACTCGCATTGGACCCAAAAAGATCACTGTCCTTGAGAAAACCTCCTCGATTCTCGGGTATCCATCAGAGACCTCAAAGCCGCTAAATGCAGATCACAATCATGTTTGCAAGTACGAGACCATACAAGACTCAAATTATATTAGTGTGCGCAATGCGCTAAAGACGCTAGTCTCTACACTCCGGGCATCGGGACAACGAGCCCTTGGTGCTCAAGGGAAAGAACAACTGAAAGATCTAGAATGCTCGCTTGCTATATTCGAAAGTGTTAGCGAGGATTTAACTTTCTTTCGAAAACGTTGGACGCCAGGAACCTGTGAATGGATATTGTCCAATTCTGAGTATACCAGATGGGTTGCTGGTGACTCGGGATCTAAAGTGCTTTGGCTTAACGCCCTTCCCGCCACCGGCAAGTCGATTTTATCTTCATTCATCATCAACACCTTGGTAGATGAGGGAAAACTATGCGCGTACTACTTTTTCAGATTCGGCGATAGAACGAAGCAATCATTAAGTGCTTGCTTCCGCTCTCTCGCGTTTCAAATTGCAGAGCAGATGCCAGCTTTTCGCAAGGCACTTTATGAGATGAGTAATACTGGCATTAAACTCGAAAAATCCGACGCAAGAACAATCTGGCAGAAGATTTTCATATCTATCCTCTTCAAATTGAAAGTTAATGACACCCTTTACTGGGTAATTGATGGGCTTGACGAAACGGACTCCCCTCGATTGTTAGTTGAACTGATCCAGCTCGTGTCAACCTCCACGCTCGCAATCCAGGTCATACTTGTCAGTCGTCAAAGTCGGGAGCTTGTATCAGCATTCGAGAGACTCGCGGCTGCAGCGCCTATGCAGAGTTTGACAATAGCCGGTAACAAACAAGATATCCGCCGCTACGTAGAGCAAGAAATTGAATTTATGCATGCTTCTCTACCATTGAAAGATCAGGTAGTTCAGAAATTATTAGAGCGAGCCAATGGAAATTTTCTGTGGGTCAATCTCGCCCTAACAGAAATTTTACAATGCTTCACACCAGCAGATATCGAAGAGACACTTGAAGGGCTCCCAAGCGGTATGGAGGAGCTATATCAACGAATGGAATCTTTGATTTTGAAGTCGACCAGAGCCAGAGACAAAGACCTTACGAGAACGATCTTGACATGGGCTTCTTGCTCACGACGACCACTTACACCCCCTGAGCTTGAGCAGGCTTTAAAGCCCGAGTTCCCCGTTTTACTTGACCTAAGCTTTACCATCCACCAAGTTTGTGGCCAATTTGTGGTCATCAATTCGTCCAAACAGATTGTAATGGTTCATCAGACAGCAAGGGAATATCTCGTCAAGTCGACAAAATCAGCCCTAGCAATACTTCCAGCTGATGCTCACGCAAAGATGTTTGCTAAATGCATCTATAGTCTTCAGAATGCTGGCCAACAACGTGGGTCCAAGACCAACAGTTACGGTCCTTTGACTGCTGATACTGAAACGTTTTTGCATTATGCAGCAACGTCATGGCCGTATCATTTGGATCTAAGCTGTGCCACTAACGAAATTCTCCTTTTCATCGCCAAATTCCTCCGCAGCAATTCTGTTCTGACCTGGATATCTTCACTCGCATCATACGGTGAATTAAAAGTTCTCGTCCATGCTTCAAGGACTCTAAGTACATTGGCCCGTCGCCGACGGAAGTTCGATATAGGGTCTAACCCATTACTCCATAGGCTGGAAGATCTGGAGCTCGTGGACCTTTGGGCTACAGATCTAATTAAGCTCCTTGGAAAATTTGGCCCAAACTTAACGACAGAGCCGGCCTCCATTTACAAACAGATCCCACCCTTCTGTCCCGCTGACTCGATGGTTCATAAACAATTTGCCATGGACAAGTCGGTGCTGCGTGTTAATGGAATTTCCAATACCTCGTGGGATGACAGTCTAGCAAAGATCTCTGTTTGTAGTAGTGCCCAAGCAGTTATGATAATCTGCTCTGATAGCCACTGTGCTATTCTTACCTCTGTGGGTCAGATAATTTTCTACAATACGACTACCTTGGAGGCTGTTCATAAGTTATGCCATGGGGAGCGCGTTTCTACCATAGCATTCAGCCATAGAGGCGATCGATTGGTATCCTCGGGGTTTCGTACGACGAAGGTTTGGTCCGTGGCCGCCGGTAAAATTACCTTGCAGATGCCAGGTCCGGCGAGTACGAGAGCACTAAAAATTTCCTTCTCTGCGGATGACAACTCCCTGCTTATTGGCTGTGCTGATCGTAGCATTAGAATCGCTAAGTTGGGTAGCTTGGAGCCAGCCTGGTCACTCATTGACTCACGGCTCTTGAAAGAAACCAATGCTCTTGATATGAAAGTCGCAAACTCGCCATCTTGTATCTCCTTCAGTCCAGAAGCAACCCACGTCGCTGTTGCTTATCGTGGCTTCCCGCTTTCTGTCTGGAGCATTAATCCACCTGAATTCGTTGGTCGGTGTCAACGCAATTCTACTACCTCAAAAAGTCTTTGGACACCTGTCGACCGCGTTGTATGGCACCCCTTTTCAGGGGATCTTGTCGGAATCTATCTTGGTGGTAGTATCTTCAAGTGGCATCCTTACCGTGGAACACATCAAGAACTACAAGCCTCTGCCTCAATCGTCTCCTGCAGTCCTAATGGGAAGTTCTTTGTCACCAGCGACGGAAGTGGCACGATTCGGCTGTACGACTTCGACCATTTTGATTTAGTTTATCAACTCTCCTGCGAAAATGTCGTGAATGACATCTCGTTCAGCCCAGATAGCCGACGGATCTACGATTTGCTCGGGCAGTTTTGCAATGTGTGGGAACCAAATGCATTGTTACGACTAGAAGATACCGAAGAGGAGCCGCGAGATAGCGAGGTAGGAAGTGAATTAGGCAGCCTCCCAACAGCAGCAATCTCAGAAGTAGTGGCAGAGGTTAGAGCGCCAATCACTGCGATGTCTGACCAAACCCAAGGAAATTATTTTGTGGTAGGCGACGACTCTGGTGTCGCAAGTATAATTGACAAGTCCAAACCAGGATCCACAACCCAGCTCTTTCGTTCGGCGAGTATGTTGACTGTGGAACATCTTCATTGGGGTGAAGATGGACGACATATTGCTTGTGCAGAATTAGGAGGCAAGATATCGGTACAGCTTGTAACTGCTACAGGCTCTAATAATGAGTGGACGGTCAAATCTGTGTTCGATACCAAGATGGAGGTTGAAGTTGGTGGTATCCAGCAAATTTTGTTGAATACTGACTGCACTATACTTCTTGTTGCAGATCAAATCACAACAACTCTATTTTCGCTTAGGGCCAAGCTCGATTCTTTGTCACGGGCTCTCCCCGCGGAACTCTCAGGACCTCGATGGATCAAACATCCGACTGACCCAGACTTGGTGCTTGCTTTCAGCTCCCAATTTGTATCGATCCGGAAGTGGAAAGACCTAACTCAGATTGGCTTATTTGATATCGAGGATCTAGAAATGAAACCTCTAGTAGGTAAAGAGCAATCACCACTTTTACAGACAGGGTGGTCAAACGATGGCACTGGAGATGACAACGAACGCGTTAAAATTAGAGTGCTTAAAACGATGGGAACGCACATGATATTTCAATATACTATCACGGCACGTGGTGTTAGGTACGACAAGACGAACATTTTCGACTTATCCTCCTTCAAGTCTAGCCAAGAAATTGCTGCCCGTCAAGATTTCGCTACTGGTCATATCAAGGCTGTCTTTCTACCCGAAGAAATTGCGTCAACAATTGAGATGCCACTGGGAATCCTGTCGAAAAATCGTTTTGTCTACCTCAACAAACAATTTTCCGTTTGCTCCACACGCCTCAACACTGTGAACGGCCAGGCAGCGCCACAAGAACATTTTTTCTTGCCTCGAGATTGGATCAATAGCGATTGTCTGGGGCTTGGGAGATTGCTTTCTGACGGGACATTTGTTGTTCCTCATAACGGTGAACTTGCATTCATCAGGAGTAGTGTTAGTTTGGAATGGTGAATATCATCGACACTTCAAGCGGGGGCTCAGAGGCGTTCAGGGGTTTATTCAGAAGAGACTGCTTTGTTCTTCTTCGTACGGCAAATGTTGGGGGGAGGAGGGGCTTCTGAGCAAATTGGGAGAGTCAAATTAGATCTTGGGTAAAGGAGCAATTTAATATGATTTCATGACTCTCAAAAGATAATTAATTAAGGTGCAGACGCAACTCGGGAGGCGGTAATTTGAGCTTTTCTCCATATCATGCCATATCTGTGCACAGTCCAGATTGGCAGCAACATGCTTAAGCAGAGCCCTGCAAATATCGTGAAGCACCACCCAACACCCACTCGATCGATCACAAACTGAAGTAAAGCTAAGCCGCCGGCCGAGAGGCTACATCGTACGATGTTGAGCGCAGCTTGTGCACTAGCAGGAGATTTTGGATGGAGATCAACAAGCAAAGTGCCGCACATCTAACAGGGAACGGTATTAAAGATTTGGAGATGTAGAGGGGAAGACGACCTACATTGAAGACCATCGAAGCGGCTGATCCTAGCAAGAATTGCAGTATCAAGGAGACTGCGACGGACTTCACTCAATCAGCACTTCTAAAATATTCCTAGACGAATTAACTAACTCACAGTATGGGCCTGGAGCGCCCAGCCGTAACCAACAATGCAGGCACTGCTTAAGGTGACTGCGTAGGAGATACTTCGAAATCTAGCTTTCTCAATGGGAAACCGCGTCAAATCATCCCCCGATACCTTGTCAATGACAAAGCCATATTCACTCGCGGTTCGACGGTAGTCCCAATTCATAATGTAACCTAAGACCCCGTTAGCCCAAAAGGGCGTCTCGTATGAAATGCGGAAGAAGGCACAGACCAGAAACAAGAGATGCAAGGGCACACCCAACCCCAAAGGGGAGGTAGATGAGCCCTGCCTCTAGCTCATTGAAATCGTAGAGCTCAATGAATAGCGAGGACATCGAAGCTTGGATGCAGCCATATGTCATGTAGTAGATGCCATTGACAAGGATAATGAGAGATGTGCTTCTGTGAAATAACAACTTCAGGCAACTGATCGGGTTAGGGACGTGGAAGTTGCGTTTGGGGGGCTCTTGTGTCGACTGCTGCTTTTGGGAACGCGGCCGCTGTAAGAGTGACCAGGCAGTCTGGTGATACCAAGCCGTTGGGATACTTCCATTCCCCACGATATGCCGAGAGGTTTCTGGGAGAAAGATTCCGATCCATAGAAGGCAGATGCCCGAGAGCAAGACTAAAGTCCAAAAAATCCATCGCCAACCAACGAATTGTGATAAAACGCCCCCAAGGACAGGCCCTAAGCTAGGAGCAACGTTGGGTCTGACTTAATGTTATTAATCTTTATCTTTCGAAGTCTCCACTAGGTAGTTGTCGAGTAGGACAAATACTAACCCGCAAAGAACCGCTCCGACAAAAGAACCTCGCTCGGCGGGACTTGCAATATCTGCCACGATACCATACGCAATAGAAATCGTCGCTATGCATTGGATTAGCAAAAAAAAAAAGGATCATTCGAGGAGCATATAAGGACTGACCCGAGCTTCCAACGCTTTGCACCATCCTCAAAACCAGCAGAGCAGACCAACTTCGCTGTAGGGCCAAGCCCACATTCGCTGCACAATAAATCGTCAAGGTCAAGATATAGACCCATCGTCGACCTGTCATATCCGCCAAGTCACCAAGAATTGCAGGAGCAATGCCAGATACAATCATGTAACTGGTGATCGTGAGATTGATCATCTCGATCGAGACGTCCAAATCTTTGGAAAGTGAGGTGATTGCAGGGTAGTAAATGAAGCTGCTCAGTGGTGAGAACATGCCGGCGAATGCTATCAAGAAGACGATAAGCCATTTCTGACTTTTGGTGAAAGTAGAATATGGTATCAATTGTGCTGCTTGGATTTGTTGGGAGTCGACTAGTGGTTCGAGATCTTTGGTTGTAACAGTCTCAATGCCATCAACTTTCTCGCTCTTCAATCTAGCGGCCATTGAGAGAGAATGGTCCTCGCCGGGTTACTTAGGGCACACTCAAGGAGAGTGTCGAGCAAGGCGAGATTATTTGATATGCCTGTTAGATTCGTTCAGGTACAGCATACCGCGATAAAACTTGCAACAAATGAAACTTCCTGGAACGGGCAGTCAGTAATGCGTAAAACAAATCACACTAGCTCGTATGTAATATGACTCTGCAATGCTATATTTGAAAGCTGGAAAATGGTGTTTAAGATTCTTGTAGAGCAACCACCTCACCGAGGGCTTTGTAAAGCGCTTCTTAGGCACTTCTTGAAGAGGATTGGAGATGAGTATAGGACCTATCGAGTCGATTCACCCAAACAGTTTTCGGGTGAAAGTTCTGGGAACTACAAAGGAGACCGCTTACTTTCCGTGCATTGCAAGAGTGGGTAAAGAAAGTATGCTGACTCATATACAGTACCAGACGCTTAAGCGAATCAAACGATGCTCTCGTCCACTCGGCCACCTGATCGATTTGAAATAGGATGATTTAGTGTGAATATTCACAACAAATCCATGTTTCGGTTAGGAACCATATTCACCCTTTGTAGAGGAGAACCTCACTTCATCCAAGACACGGGAAGTTTTGATGCATTGTTACAGATCCTATTACCACCTCTTCTGATCGCCACTCCCGGAACTGAAATCTTCCCCTCTGCGTTCTCTTTCAACCCTAGCATCGAATTCATTTTGTGCATCTTCTCTCGAATACTTTCTCTCTTCGGCAGATTTCGACGAGGTGAAGGAAGTTTCACCCGTTGCTGAGCCCTCTTCCTGCTGCGAAACACTTTGTCGCCGTGTCCAAGCACCTTGCTGTGGCTGGGTTGTTTGCGTTCCTCTTCTTAATCTATCCCATGAAGAGCCTCGCATTTGTGGTTGAGGAGCTCTTGTATCCGCTTGCACGCCCTGCCCATTTGTAGGTGATGCCTCATCGAAGTAGTCGAATTGCTGGCTCTGAGACTCTGGTACTTGTGCGGGTGGTGGAGCAGATCTTTCTCTATGGCGACCGAACGCTGGCACTTGTGGTGTCGGCACATCAGCAGCATCGCTTCGACGCCCGCCGCTAAAATCTTCCTCTGTATACATGTCTCCAGTGGGACTAGCATCATCCTCGACTTGACTTGAACGATTCCTTGTTTGTGGCATGTTCTGTCCGTCGACCGGTAAGCCACCTCTTTTTTGCATTCCCACCTTCTTTATTGCGCCAATAAAGTCCTTCAGCCTTGGATCTGATGCCTCGCCTACAGCTGTCACACTCATAGCATAGCTTCCGAAAAACAGCTTCGCTAGGAAGTTCCCAGCAGCGCCATACCAGAAGGCTCGCGCAGTGTGCCATGCCAGAACTGCTCGTTGTCCTTGGAATAGAGCCATTCTTGGATGAGGAAATGTTTCTTTATTGAACGTCTGCATGTCTGGTTGGAAAAAGGGAAAGCGGAATCGATTAGCACAGCTATAGGCCCGATATAGACCCCCTGAAATGCCCACTCCTGGGGCATATGACATTATGGATATCTGATTCTTGGACCAGTATGTAAAGGAGAGTATTTCGTCCGTAGTCAAATCTCTTTTCAGGATTTGCCGTGCTTGATTTAATTTTGGATGCAGGGCGCGAACGAGTAAGGCATCGTTGTATCCAAATAATGGACCGATAATAGGGAGTGGCTGTGGCATGCCACCCAATTGAGCGTCTGTTAAAGAGATGTTCTGGCCATTGCTACTGGAAGAATAAGGATCGACGTCCGAGGGAGGGTTGCTTTCGTTGAAGTCGGAGGACGCGGATGTTGAGGGATCAGGGAAGACCATTGTGTTAGGAAAGTGCTCTAGCAGAGCATTAATATCGTGAGATACCTTGTGGGCAATCGAGTCTCGAGGCAGAACGTTGTCGGGGATGGTAGGGGGCGAATGAAGCTATCGTGGAGCTCGTCGAACGAGATATGGTGATGGTGACGTCTTGAGCCTCGCTTTTCTGGAGAAGAAGCTTGGACCACAATGCGCACATAGCAACCTCTCCTGATCTCCTCTCGCCTCACAACTACGAAGTACCTTGTATACTACTATGTACTCCGTACTTGTCTGAGGAACGCAATATCACAAGGGGAACATAACTTATAAAACCCCGGCAGCACAGAGATGTGTTCATCGTCGATCAAGCTGGTGTGGTATATGCCTGTCGAGATTTGCATCCACTACCTGAGACATTCTGAAGGCAATCCAGCTTGAAGGTCATTCGCCAACATCACCCCTCTATCCAGGTTCGTATTGCATTGGTCCTTATCAGCTGCATGGAGGAATCTGTCTCAGACGAGGCATCATGTGAACTTCACTCCCCTTCCACAGTCAGTTCTAACCGAGGTGTATGGATACTCGCTCTGCATCATTCTGGTCTCCCTCACAGCGTTGTTTACTGGCCATTTCAATATCATTTGTTGTACTACGTATCAAAGGGCTCTTTCCGAGTGAAACATCCCTATAGTCACGTCTTGTTCCTGTATTGTCAAAGAGCGTTTGGGGCGTACCTTTTGTGTTGTACGACAAACCGCACGATTGGGCACATATCTATATGTGCCTTCACTGAGCCCAATTGTAGCTTGAAGATTGATTGCGATTCGGGCATCAGCTGAGCATTCATTGGATTACGCGAGGACCTTGGAAGCAAGGTTGTACCACCCTCAGGGTTTGATCTGGGTTACCACCAAGGGTGGATGTTTGAAACAGATTTCACGCTTCAGAGCTTTATGCTGTGCTAGTGATGCTAGGAGAATTGCTCATCGATCGCTGCCAAGCTTTTGCCGTCTGACTCGTTGCATGTACGCATTACACTTACTTCTAGGTGTGCCAGCAGCATGTTGTCTACGCCCGGCTGTTGCGTAAGCCCAAGTATCCGGACGACTGCATTCATTGTCAAAATGTCTTATCGGTCTGGTTATTATACGAAGCCTGGCACACCAAAAGCTCGGAGAATGGAGCTTTAAGGTCGCTAGTTTCCCGCTTATCCTCCGAGGAAGTTTACCATCTTAGAAGACACGCAAAGGAAATTAACCAATGTCAACTATTCTCAATTTCAGCATGCCTTCTTCAAAGAAAGAAAAGAACGATGCTAACAGTCGGGCCCGTCGTCACTCTGGCACGGTTGTTATCTCTCACAGCAAGAGAGCAAGGAAAGACAAAGACACCGACACCGAGTCCTTGTTATCCTCAGCCTCGTCTACGAATACCACAGTCGTTGAACCCAAGAAATGCCCACTTCGATTCATGATGGCTGGAATGTTCGAGGCCGATACTAGTGGGGACAAACAGCCATCAGGTTGTCCTCTTCGTCGAGTTCAGTTGTGGCATACGATACCACTATGCATACTAGCGATTATCAACCTTCTCCTCGTTATCATCGCCCTTCTTGGCTTGGCTAGCTATCGAATAGCTGTCGGACTTCAGGTCTTTGTTCTTCAGGCTGCTAAGCTTGAGCTTAATCCAGGCGTTGGGAAAGATAATCCGACAAAGATGGCCGATGGGCTCGGCGCTCCTGGAGAGAAGTAATACTATTGAGGATAAATATATTTCGGGGTCTATTTTCGAACCATTTCGAGATTATTATTGGGATATAATACATTGTCGACTACGCCCTCATTCATCAACAGCCGCAATAAATAATAAATAATACACGTTGATCGAGGGCCGACTTCAGTGTCGATCACAATAAGTCATGAGTCCACCCACGTGGGTTTCATAGCTCACAAGAGTATGGCTGTCGTCGATCTAAGGCTTTCTGCGGGAGTCATTTCTTACGGATGATGGCGTGGTGGTTGTGAAAGCACAAGAAAGGAAATGATTGGTGGATTCAGTTTTTTTTTTGAAGAACTCGGATTAATGAAGTGATAGAACATTGGTAAACTCTATAATTAGCAATAATGGTGGAAGTCTTGATATCGTCAGGGAGTTTTGACTAGTCAAGGCACACGTGAACTTTTGAAGAGCTCTTTATTGGAGTCGGGAGATGCTCGCTTCTTTTCTATTTTCGAGGTAGGGTAGGTTACACTTTAGAGACCATTCTATCTCTAAGTGCTATAAGCTACTCTGGCAAATAAGTTTTTGGAGATGTTTGCTAATCGGTGCAGTGATTCTATTCTGGTACACACCCAGTGATTTGGTCTATCCAATGAATAAATGGATATGACTTCTTGTATCCGTAATCCGTACATATCCACAGTGTTATATCCGTAGATATATCAAAGGATACCAAGGGTTTCGACGGATCATACACCTAGTACCTACTGGTATTCAAAAGTATTCATTTTATGAGTTCATATCTACTTATACACATTCACATAAAATTGTGGATTTATTTATTGTGGCAAAAGCGCTGCTCGTTCCTAGTGTGGGGAGGCCCGGAATATACCTAGAAAGTACTAGATTAGGTACTAGAAATACGAGTATATATCTATGAAGTAACCTACGGGTTATGCTAATCCATGGATTTGTCTCCGCTATCCGTATCTGTCTCCGCGGTAGGTATCACATCCGCGAATATATCAGTTCCCATAGACCAAATCCGTGATGAACACGGAATATTGTCAATGCCACGTGACCGATAGTCCCGGGTCACGCTAAAGCTTATTTGCTCTTACCTCTGTAGATAGTCAGTCTCTCCGGGCCTGACTTCAGACATCACAAATTACACACAAAGGAATAGACACACAGTCGCTTTCATCCTCCTTGCCGGAGCATATGGTGACCTCTGTCCCATTCCTTCTCGTGATAAATATTCCCGAATCCGTAATCCGTAACCCGATTGATAGACCGACGACGTACCATGAAGACTTGCTTCGTCAGTTAATCCTCAGGAGTGTCAAGCGAAGTAAGCCCGGTCGACGACAGGAGAATCTCGCGATTGACATCTTCCCCAAGTGTCAATTCAATTTAGTCCTGCCATCTGAGATTTGCTTGAATACTATGAACGAAGGTTCGCGACAGACTCCAAAGGTTGTGAACTTGGCCTCAGATACAGCGCGTTCAGGATGCCACCACAAGTCTTCTAGCAAACTTATGTTGCGCTCCTGATTTCCTTTCAGTGGGTGACACAGATGTCAAACTATAAGATGATGTTCCAAGTTTCTTTTCGAATCACGGATATTGAGTAATGTTAGAAGAAGACTCGCATATTATGCTGCTGCAGTTGTTCTACCTTCAAGGTATTATCATTTCCAAAAGAATCATACTTCTAAAGCTGCATAGTTCCCGTGGACTCTCCGAGGCAAACCTACAAGCAAAATGTTGAAGTAAAAATATGCTAAAACGAGTGTAGATTTGCATTTATCTCTTCTCTAGTATTTTCAAACAGAATCAAGCCTCCACGTCGGCTTCAACCTCTTCGGTGCCCTCCCCACTTCCCGCCTCCTCGCCCTTGAGAGAAGAGACCTGAGGGATAACCTGCGAGTTCCTATTAAATATCAGCAAAGATCCTATAACACCGCTCAGAACAGACTTACATAGACTCCAATAAGGCCCCAGCTTGATCTCCAACAGTCGCAGGATCTGGGCTCGCAATAATGTTATCTAAGCCATCGGCAACCGTCTGCAATGGATCCCCACTACCCTCACTAAAGATACCAGATCTTCCTCCTCTGATCCTTAATTGTGCTTGGATGGAAGCCAAGATTGCTGCTCTGAGAGGCCCAGCAATGACGAGAATATCTTCTCTGCTGTTGGCTGAGATTAGAGGGCCGAAACTAGTGATGATCAATCCGATCTGGCCAATGATTGTCCTAATGTTGTTTCCGAAGTTGTCGGCGGGCGAGCCAGGAAAGGGGAGCGTTGGGAAGTTAGGGAGAGGAATTCCTGGTACATCCGGATTTGGGAGGTTAGGGTTTGGGACGCCAGGAATGGGGAGATTGGGCACACTTGGGATGGGAAGATTTGGGTTACCGGGTGTTGGAAGATTCAGGACGCCTAGGACTAGGGGATTTAGCATATTAGGGAATGGTAGGATAGGGATAGCTGGAATTTGAATTGGAGGAATTGGTATGAGGGGGCCAGAAGATTGGGCGAGCCGGGGTTTGGGAGACCTGGAATCGGAAGATTAGGGAGTGGAATATTTGGAAGTCCTGGGATAAGTTGCCCTCCCGGCAGACCGGGAACTGGCAGATTCGGAACTCCAGGAACGGGGGAATTTGGAACTCCTGGATTCGGTAAATTTGGCACTCCTGGATTGGGGACAGGTAGATTTGGAACGCCAGGAACTAGAAGGTTTGGCACTCCGGGCACGGGAATATTTGGAACCCCTAGATTCGGTAAGCTTGGATTTCCTAGGACAGGTAAGTTTGGGACGCCTGGAGCTGGAAGAGGAATTGAGGGAAGATTGGGCTGCCCACCTCCTCCACCGCCACCGCCGCCTCCGTTTACGTTTCCGTTTCCGTTTCCATTACCAGGATTAGGAGCTGCTATGACAGCCCCTCCTCCAGCACCAACTGCAACCCCATTGTTATTTGCAGGTCCACCAGCACCGCCCCCTCCTTGACCAGGAGATGAAAGCGGTGGTGTAAATCCAATGAGGGGAGCTATATTGATATCTCGTGCCCCGTTGCTCCTCCTGATGACTAGTGGACGTGCAAACGCTGCTGGCGACAACGTGAGCGCGAGCAAGAAAGACGTGAGAGCTGGTCGGGACAGTATGTTGAGAAATGATCCAAAGAGTGAATGAGAAAGGCTGAGTGTCTGAGCGTGATTCGCCGCTGAATTTAGCAAGTTGTGGAAAATTAAAGAGATTTGATACAAGACTGTTCTCTGTATTTATGGTGGAATTCTGCGCTCATTACAAAGTGAGTTATGTTTGAACTGATCATGTCAAGGGGTTTTCGGTATATTCTGGCGACTCATTCTCCTCTCCACGTGGGTTTGCGCTCATCTTACTACTTCATCTATTATATTCGGCCTTATATTCAAGCTGTGTCAACAACGATATTCCTGCTCGGCGATAATGTTGATCACTTCTGAATCGAGACATCTTCAACGGATGAACTTAAGTTGTGGCTGGAATGAGCTGTCTTGGAATGGTTCTCGACCTGAAATTTTGCTAGCCTGCGCATTCCGAGCAGTATCTGACATAGCGGGCGCTAAAGGGGCTATTGATCGTAAGACATAATACAGAAACCCATAGTAGAATGGTTGCTAGTACTATTGGTGAAACGAACGGCAGCAATTTTCTGTCATTTCTTAGAGAAGTTAGAAACCCGAGCAGTGCGTCCAGGTTTTCAGAGCAGATTTTCAGAATCATGGTAGAAAACCGTTTTGGTAGTGCTTCGTAAGCCGTTGTCATGAAAAGGGGAGCTTATTAGCGAGCTCGTCATACCTGAGTTATCACGTGAACGTCGCAACAACTTTGACTCAAATCTACAAATTTCATCTCTATATTTGATTAAGAAACTACTTAGCCTGTCTGCTCACATATCTTTGTTGGTACATTACATGAAGAAGAAAGGCGGAGAATTGAATGTATTTTGTTTTTATTGGCAATCTGCATGAGTTCCAACCAACAATCACAACCTATATTTAGCGCAGCAGCGTGACAAACAAAAGAACGCAGTTTTCGGTGGCTGAGCTTTACGGCTCCGAGGGAAGTGTCATAGCCGGGAAATTGTCGGAATGATTCTGCCGCAAAGCGCAGTTTTAGAGCGGTTGCGCTTACAGTGCTGTTATGTCTGGATATGGTATGATTCGCTAGTACAATCGCTAGTACAATTAGCGCCGTAAGCCCAACTGTTTTCTGCATATGCACTGCCGTAGTGGCAGTTATCATTTGTGGTGGTGGTCGCTGATTTGCAAGCCTTGGAGGCGGTACCGTTGGAATGGAGACGAGGTTGCTCAAAGCTTGAAGGACGAGGCCTCATCTTAATGTAGATGTATCTGCGGCGGGTATTATCAGCCTTATGGCATATTATTAACAAATATCTTTCATTCCCAGAATTCTAGTTCCCTAGGGAGGTAACACTTACCCAATGCTCTTATCATGATAGTGCAGTTGGACTGGGGTAGCATCGTTCATGCTGAGCCATACTGATAAAGCAGTCTGGCAGAAATTGAGAGCTCTAACTAATATTATCGAGTGTAGACTCGTATTCAGTGGTATTAATTGATGCTCTACAGAACACCAACAACCTACACCGAGTGAGATGACACCTGAAACACAGAGCTCGCCTATTCAGCAAATGTGATTGGGAAGGTACAGATACAGAGATTTTGCCTGAAGTATAGTTAGTGCTCACTGTGATCGGGAGCTGTGCACAGCTTTCTACGGAGATACAGCGATGAAGTATTGTATCCCCCCTCCCCCTGCAATCTGAGGTAGCGACCGCAGCTTTCCTCTATAAGGTCAAGTGGTTGCCAAATATGGTTATATTTCTAGCTTTGAGCTAGCGTCCCGCAAGTACAAGGGAAAGTAGGATACAATACTGAACCGCTGTATCTTTGTATGTTACTCGGCCACTATGCTCATCCTGTGGGGTTGAACTAACGAGGGGAGGTCTCATTTTCTTGCCAGCGACCAAACACAACAATCATCCACTAACATCACTTATCTTGCCAACAAAATAGCTTCATATCATATTGCACCGCCCATTTGCAGGGGTAATAATGCGACCGGGACGGAAACCTTCAGTGTCATGCACATGAGAGCCAAGCCACCGTGACAGCAAGAGGGACACAAAAAAATATTATCAAGAGTAGAAGTATTGGCTACTCTTGTAGAGCTACCTGAAACGGATGTGTGTGTATCCGGCTCTCGACATGACTGACTAGCAGGAGCGACCGTGGAAGGGTCAATCATCAGGATATATAATTCCAAGAAAACTCCCTTCTACGTACCATTTTCTTCCATCAAACATTCTACTGCACTTCCCTCTTCTCGATAATTTCAAACCATCCACAAGATAACCATCCACGAAAAGAAACATGCATTCTCAATATTTCACAGCCACCTTCTTGTTCGCTCTCAACCTCCCTCTATTCTCTTTTGCCGCACCATCATACAATCCAAAGCACATATTATCGGGGAGGGATATCAGTCAAGCGAGGATTCAAGTTGTGAAAGCCATTACAGATTTCTCCGCCGACATTGCGGCAGTAACAAGCGGACTCAATGCGATACGGGAGACAAACGATCCTCAACAACTCGAGGATCTCGTCTTTGCAGTCTTCAACGCAGAAAAGGATGAGGACATCCATCGTGAGATATTTGCTAAAGTAGCTCTCCAATTTGGGAAGCCAGAAGTCAAGGAGGTAGCGAGAGTAGCAAATCTCACAATAGTGACGAATGTGGTCGGACCAAAAGCACCAACTCTGGGTTCAGACAGCTTTTTTGGGCGATTAGAGCGGCTTAACAGTACTGTTGCGTTGGCTAACGGTGGCGGTGATGATGGTATGCTCGCACAGAAGATCGCCGCAAATAGGTATGTTGAAAAACTCATGTGCATGGAAGATGGCTGACTTGTCCAATAGAAATCAATTCATTCTACCGAATATTGCAAAGCTTATGGATGCTGCCCTTGCGGCAACTGGCCAAGGGGCACTTACCCCCGAACAAAGAAGCTTTACTGTCGGGTCAAATGCAGCTTGATCTTAGTCTTCCTATCCATGATGCGATGAATATGAGATACGTAACATGAGACGGTGGAAATTCTGAGCTAGGGGATGTTGGGAAAGCGAAATTCAACTTAGATAATATATTTGGTGCGATGTATTGTGTGTGCAGCGGCGTTTGGTGTTACACTATGTAGGGTCAGTTTGTAAACTCAGTGAGCATAGCATGGAAATGGTGGTTATTCGATATGACCTAAGTAGAGCCGTAAGACTTGAATGAAAAGATGATTTGTTTGGTTTCAAATCCTCAAAGTTATGGAGATGTTTTTCAACCCAATAGTATGGTCTTGTCATGTGTTAGCATTCATATGGAACGCTCAATAATCCCTCATTTTGATAGAATATAAGATGATAGCAAGTGAGGCCTTCTGTAAAACAAAAGGTAGGCAGGCAGATGTTAACACGGAAACAAAGGCACAATATGGTTTATTGAGAAGTGTAATTGTAGAGTAGAGTGGTGCAAAGAGTTTAAAATGGAGTGTTCGACGGAAGATTCCCACGAGCGAAAGCCACTAGATGCCTTCAGTGTTCTATCCAGTTAATCATCCAAGTTTTCCCAAACCCATAAAGCTGGATCATAGCTTACTCGTTACATATTCCCTAGAACCAATTTTTGGTTGCCTCCGTCACATTACGGGATCTTGTGGATAAATTTAGAAGGGGGAAGCCGTCGACGGCTACTATTTTCTGAACAAATACTATGGCGTTTGTTACAACCACATCGTTCCTGCGAAATTATATCAGTCACGGCAAGGCTGGAACAATTGCAAAACATGACAAAGGTACAGAACGGCTCCAATTACCCGCAATTCATCAGACTTTTCTTTCCCAGGAGTGACCGAGATCTTTTCCAAGACCACCCTCACATCAAATGTTCCCTCGTCGATAGTTTGAAAATCTCTTTGGTTTCAGAGTTAGTTGGACAACCCGTGGAAAGATGCTTTCTCTGCTGCTCCACGTCGCTGATTGATCTTGCCGTACTATTTGAGAGAGCCTTCAGTTCAACACAGGGCATGACATCTCTCGAGAGGAGTTTAGTAAGACCATCAGAAGTTAGATTGCGCTTAGTTACGAGGGATCTAATCGCGGCTATCGACTAATGGTCGGAGGCTTGTTGCCGAGCCAAGATTGTTGGAGCAGATTTGGCGAGTCGTGTAATGACAGGTATGACAATAGAGCTAGAGAACTACATATTGATGTCTTCGACGATAGTAGGAGATAACGAAAGGATGTTAATTAGGTCGCGAGAAGGAAATTTAGAAAAGGTAAATAGTTAATAGAACATAAATAGAAATTAGATATGAAAGATAGGAGATAGATTGGCTAAATCAAGTCCTAAGGCGAGCCCAATCCTGTCCAAGCCACAATGTACATCTCAGGTCTGTTGATATACATGTTGCTTTGATGACAATTTACACGTAGATTCTGCAGGTCAACCCCGCCGTGAATATTGCCACGAGGGAGAAAGAAAATAAAATTCTTCTAGTTCAAACATATGTAGTTAAGTGGAGTGAAATCTACAGGCAAATCACGCTGTACACCTAGATCATAGGCGAATACTAGGTGTCTACACATGATGTCTTGGTTGTTTCTCCTATCTTTACAAACAGATTATTCCGAACTACCCCTGAATTCTAAGGGAATTAATGAATTAGTCATTAGGTGGTCTACGACGAAGGAATTATCGTCAGTTTTGGCGGTTACTTGGAGGAGGGTTCGCAATGCCTACTCGTCCTTTCAAAACAGCTCGAACCCTAAGAATGTTAGCACCAACACACTTTGGACCATCGTCGATAAGAATATCTGCCCTAACAACAAAATTGCGGCACGGTATTGGATCTACGATCGACTGTCTGACGATCTGTTAGTTTCGAAGGAAAGTCTAGGCTAATGTCATTAATGTTGGCCCCAAGAATCTGGTACAAACTATCTTGCATCTAATCCTTGGCCAGTAACATCAAAGACCCAAAGAATATCTGCAAAGAGAAGAGCGCGCATATGCACGTGTGAAGCGCTCCGATTTTTGGTCAGTAAGCTGCCACTAACATTGATAGCCATGTTAGTGACGCCGATTGCTTTCACGAAGCTATAGCGAATAAAATTGAAGAATAAAAAGCCAGGGAAGTCTTAGTGGTGTTGCGCTTACTGTCCTGCCAACGAACAACTGCACGAACGGTTCATGACAGCTAGGATCTCCACCATGCAGCTAGAAGATTTTAGAAAATTGTTCTTAAAGTACAGATCAATAACAAGGTATGATAGGAAGAGTTTTGCCTTGGTTCCTCGCACTGAAGCTATCTGTGCTCCTTGTCTTTCCACGCTTTCGCATTCATATCAAATTCTGCTAGAAGCACTCTGCAATCAACCCCGTCTAGCATATCCCCGTAGAAAAGTGAGATGGTATCCACTGGCGCACCATTCAGAACCACCTCAAGCTTGCGTATTCTATAGATCTCTGGCAAGATTGGTGCTGACAGATCCTCCGGACTAGGGCAGCCGAGTAGCGGAAAATCGTCATCTATGCTCAAACCTTCATAGAACTCTCCCTCCTCAATCTGCAAGACTTTTCTCGCGATGCAGGCAGTGACTATCGAGTCCCATATTCCTTCTCTGTGTGCCCTAGATTCAAGTAGTCGTATAGCTTGAAGCCTGATCCGGTGGACACGGCACTTAGTAGCTGTATAGTAAAGTAGTGGAATCCAACCAAGATCGATGACCGAATGAGACATGTCCATGACTCTTCTGGGTTGCCCATGAACAGGAGTCAGAGTGGAGAGGGTCGCTAATTGCGTTATGAGCAGCATAAATCTGTCTGTGTAATCATCATACACCATCTCATCGTCCACTTTCAGACTAGCATCTGCCATGATAGTTGCCATAACCTGGTATTTGTAGAGTAGTCGTTCGCACTTTTCTTCGTCGTCAGACCTGTGTCCTTGGGAGATTCTCCCGAGTGACTCGTAAGCTACGAGCCAGTGCGAGAGCTCATTTCGAATGTGGCTCTGATAGTCGGACAGAACATTGTTGGGAGCGTACTCGAGGACTGAATGCTGTCGAGCTAGATGGGTAAGATGGAAAATCTTATTCAGCAAACGTTCCAAAACTTTCCAGGCATGCTTGATGGACTCAAAGACAAGTGTTCGTACTTCTGGCCCATCTTCAAGTAGTACTATTCGTGGATGCGAGTAGGAGTGCTTGAACAGCTCCATCTGCAAGTGCAGTCGTGACAGTGCTTCGACTATCCACTTGTCCGTCGAATTCTGACAAGGTTTTAGGAGTAGAACCCCATTTTTCTTATTGCAGAGCGACGACGTCTCTCCTATAATTTCGAGCCCATGGTACATGTGAGTTTGCGCTGTCATGAAATTTCCCTGGAGTAAATCCGAACAAACAAACACGACGCATGCAATTAAAGCAACGCGGGATGATGCTCTATCATTTGCCGACAAGTGAGGCTGAAGATGCTTCGTCGCTTTGAGGTAGTGCTGCAACGAGAATTGTTCCTGCTTACTCGGCGTACCATCTCGGTCAAAGGGCGTCTCGATATCAAGAGTCCCTTGCTTATGAACCGAACTCAAGGCAAGGAGAGCGTGTAATACTGCAGGTTCCTCGGTGCTTGCCTGGAAGAGAAGCGTGGTCCAGAATCCGGACATAAAACTACCTGGCAGCTTCTTTACGGTTCGGCATTTAAACCAGTCAAAGTATTCGAAGCCACCCTCTATGCTTGATAACGCATTCAGAGAAAGGGGTGTACTTAGTCTGACGGGTGTTTTTCGAAAGCTGCTACCTCCGCCCCAAATCCCGTATCCATCGCAAACACGGCCCGTTGAGATACACCGGTCACAAGACGGGCGTGCTTCGTCACATTTGACCTTTCGGATTTTGCATGTTGTGCAGCCGCTTTTTACTTTGTTTCTAATTTGGCGAGTAATCTTGGGAGAAACCATAGAACTTGACATTGAATAGGCATCTAGATTGTAGGTTGTATGTACTCCGCGAGATGATGTTGAACAATTTATGTCGACCCACGGTTGTCTCGGAATAGAAGTGATTGGGCTGCTCGGAAATGTGGACACATCATTGGTTGACGAAAGGAGAGGCGGGGAAAGCGGGTCCTAGTATAGGGGAGCATGAATTAAGCGAGTGGCCCCCTTTTATCGATTTAGGAAGCGATGTCGCAGTGTGCACATCTACAAGGCCCACAGTATGAACCCGGTGATTGGATATTTCGGAAACTTCGAACGTGGATTGGCTCAAATCACTTTGAGAAGTCAGCATGATCTCAGACACCAGAGCATGAGGCCGCAAAAATTCCCATTAGACCGGGCGTAGCTTAAGGTATAGAGAAATAACGGGAGTGGACGGATTTAAGCTGTCTTTAAGATCCGTAGATGTTTGGGAATACTCAAATCAAATATGGAGATGCATTTGTATAAGAGCACCAAGTTTCCATTCTTTGCTTAAACATCAATTGCCACCGAGGTAGTCCTTTAGCATCACTGTGTCAAGCTTCAAACCCCCTTTTAGCAAAATGTCAAGCAATACTACACCACTTCACCTGTTGGGCAAAAATGGACCAAAGGTTCCTTCCCTCGGCTTCGGCTTGATGGGCTTGTCTTATGACACTTACGGCTCAATCTCTGCTGACGAAGAGCGATTTAAGATCCTTGATCGCGCTCACGCACTAGGAGCAACCTTTTGGGACAGTGCCGAGTAAGTCTCGAACACTCATTCTAACCATACATATCATGGCCGAAGGTACTAACTATCATGATAGCCTCTATGGAGACAGCGAGGAACTCATTGGCAAATGGTTCAAACGTACTGGGAAGCGTGATGAGATTTTTCTAGCGAGCAAATTCGGATTTGTCCCAGGAAGCAAGACCTTTGAAGTTAATAGCACTGGAGAGTATTGCAAGAAGGCTTGTAATGAGAGCCTCAGGAAGCTGTGTATTGAGACAATTGACCTTTGTAAGTGTTAGCTTTTTCAACAATTCTCGATTCTGATTCTGGGCATCACCTAGATTATTATTACACCCTATATTTATTTGGTACAATTCATTGCATCTAAAAGGCTAACTTGGTTTGTTTCCAGACTACATGCACCATGCCAACCCAGACACACCAATTGAGGAGACGATGCGAGCTTTGGTTGAGCTGCAAGGGTAAGTTCTCATGTCCAAACGATTAGTTCAATGGACCTAGAATACTGACTCTAGTGTTGTAGCGAGGGCAAGATCAAGCACATCGGCCTCTGTGCAATTTCCTCGGCAACGCTTCGCCGAGCATGCAAGATCGGGACCGTTTCAGCAGCTCAAATCGAATACTCACCATTCGTCCTCGACCCTGAGGGCCCCAAAGGAACCAACTTCATCGCCACCTGTCGCGAGCTCGGCGTTGCAGTAGTTGCAGCATGCCCTCTCGGACGAGGCTTGCTCACAACCACATTCTCAAACGGTGATGCTGTTGGTGACAGCAAAGACAAGCGCCCCCATGTCATGCCTCGTTTCATGGGAGAAAACCGAGATAAAAACGTCAAGTTGGTCAGCCAATTTACTGCAGTGGCTGATAAGAAGGGGTGCACTACTTCGCAATTGGCTCTCGCATGGCTGCTTAAACAAGGTGGTGATGTGTTTCCTATTCCGGGGACCAAGAGGATGAAGTACTTGGAGGAGAATTGGGGTGCACTTGAGGTGCAACTCACTGATGAGGAGGAGTTGAAGATCAGGAAGTTTCTTGAGAATGCGGAGATTTCTGGCGGGTATATGCCTCCGGCTTTTGAGCATTACACTTTTACGGACACGAAAGAGGAGTAGGGTCATTCAACAGCTCAAGATGATCTTGCGAACTCCTCGAGGCCGTGAAATAAACCTGAGTCTGATATAGAATCTACCGAAACCACCATATTTCTGTAAAGCTTCTCCTACAACGTTACATTTCGGGTGACAAAATTTAACCCGTTAATGTCCAGAATTCTAAATCGATCTTGAGCATTAAAGTTCTGCAAGTTAAACCTCCAAAACTATCTCCGTATCTCATTTACCTAACCCAGGAGTTCTAGTACGTGTGACTTGCAGGAAAGACTGCGAAGCTGATGTCTGCCTCTGGTAGGCAAGCTTCTGCTAGCAGCCATGCGCGACAGACGTAATAAGCACAAATCAGCTGAAGTTCTCACTTGTGTAATAACCATAGATGCACTCTATTAATAGTTGTCTCTGAAATTTGGGTCGCCAATAGAAAACATAGTTGTCCCTTTCAATGTTATTAGTGGCCACCAACCAACCAACAGTACGAGCGTGGCAACACAAGTCGATACAAGCTCGAGCTGTCTTGCAGTAGAAAATTTGATGCATGAAGCAGTTTTCTTGAATATTGAAAAATGTTCTAGGCTCTGTAAGGCAATTGTGTCTGACAGCGCATGGTTTGCCAACAGCGTTGTTGGGCATCGATTCCACCACCAATAGCCAATATAGGCCTTTGGATGGGTATGGAGAGCAGCTGTGACCGTACAGAGCCGACGGAGCTTCCCTGTCAATACCGTTTGGAACAAAGGCCCAATGCGAAGGAGGCGAGAATTCATGAGCGGGGGAGGAAATTAGCACGACATTGCTCAAAACTGCACGAACAGCGAGATATGATCCGTGATCAATCAATTCTCGAACGAACTGTCTGGGGGGCGTTTGGCTGTCCTTCGAGAAGGATTGGACGAGACTTGGATCTTTTAACATAGATACTAGGCTGCATTCGGCTAACAGCTAGGTTTGCGAGGATTCTACAGACGACAGAGTCTTTAGCATAGAAGTATCCCTAGACAACAGACGGTAGCAACGTTTATTGGTTTGGGGAGTGTTATTCCTGCTGTTACTCGTGTTGAGACTCAAGGTCTGCTTTGGAAAACCTATAAGGACAGCTCGAGTAGCATTCAGCTTTCCATCTTGCCATTTATCTCAAACATCATTTCTTTCCTAATTTCACTTTTTATTATTGCATAACTACGTTAACAATTTCATCCTAATTATTTTCTTCGAATAACAGCACTTTTTTTTCATTCTCTCTCCTCTCTAGACTATCAAGATGCATTTCCCTAAGTCTATCGTTTTTCTCGGCTTCGTCGGTCTTGACTTCTCTGCATCAACTATTTCTACCCGTGTAATCAGTAACGGGAAGACCACTAATCCGATAGACCTCATCGGCACCGATCTCGATCTCGTCAGCGGAGTACTCACTTCAATGCTAACGGGCAACGCGATCTGTGATGAGGATCAATTCAAAGTGCTGGCTTAGCTAGGTGCAAACGGTACTACAGGCTTGATAAACTAGAACAGTGTCTTGTTTGTCGCTATAACACAGGACGAACCACGACTTAAACAGCTTAAGAATATAACTACTTGCTCTCCTCACGCACGCCTCAAATCAATCCAATCTTCCGTGTTACACACGAATGTGATCAATCTTAGGAGATTCAAAAGTCAAATTTACAGGATAAGAGGAGACGTAACAAGAGAAGATATAATTCTCCTGTCCACTATTTAAGCTATTATACTCTCGGGCCATGAAATAAAGATCCAAGTGCGCGCGTTAAGACTTTTAGGTGTACCTGTATAGTTTTTCTCTGAAATAAAGGCGACTCGAATCAAATCCCCTACTAGCTTCTAAACAACCGAGCCTATTGCGCGAGATATAGTCGGAGACCAAGGGAAATATTTTGAGCCCTCATGAGCTGAGTGTTCTATCGACTTCACCGAAGGAGAGGTGTATCCGGAGGTTTATCGTCGCACATTTTCATTGTAACCGTGCCAAACACAGAAACTTTGTGTTTCTGTTCCCATATGGGCACCCGCTGCGCTGCCACGAGGCTCATGCAAACTGTGATAGCAGCTTGTACTTCGTATTTGTACCAGGCGTAACAAACAGACCGAATATGCCACACAAATCCACCCTGGGCGCCACCATCCATGCGTGGGGTTTGTTACGAGTTAAGGTTACGAGTTACGAGTTACGCCTGGGACGAAGTACACCACCTGCCTTAACGACCCCGTCCATGCATTCATTGATCGGCGATGTCCCAATTTTTCTTGATCCTTAGATGTCTCTCAGAAGTCCCGATTTCTGTCCCCATCTCTTCGTCGTGTTGCATGATCTTCGCGTCGCGTCTGGAGACCATAGGTGAACCTTATTCGCAGGAGGAAGAGCCTCAACATCTTCATGTCGTCTCTCCAGACTCGTCCCGCGACGATGATCCGATGGTGCTTTCGCCAGGTGGTGGTTGTATGGAAAAAGACGGAAGTATGTAGCGCCAAGTGGATGAATACTCCGTCGGCGGCAAAACACCTTCCCCTTTACGCGACAGACCTAACACGTTTGCAGTCGCAAGGGTTTCTTCTTTTGCAACGTTCCGTTATTGATGTTATTGATTTCGCGTCATAATGTCGCGAATGGGGCAGAGACGTCTGCGCTTTGCGGGTGTTGCTGTTGGCATTTCTGTCTTCCTCTTCTTTGGGTGGTATAGTGCTGCCCCACAAGGTCAGTCTCCCCTCGCCCTCACGTGGCCAGCATCGAGTTCGGCTTCAGATGCAAAGCCAGGAGGAGTTGATGTTGGGAGGGAGGGAGGTGAGTCTTCAGCTGGAGATATTCCTTTCGACTCGAGTTCGGGCGCGTCCTTGACCAGGTGGAATGACGTTCAAGAAACAGCTACTTCACAATCTCAAGCGGGACCCATATCGGTCAAAGTTTCGACAACTGCAACATTATCACCTCCTCTGAAATCGGCAAAAGAATGTCTGAATTACCAGGCTCTTCAAGACCTAAAACAAGCTCCCCTCTCAGAAGGCAAACGAAAATTCCCATACTCAAGACCAGAGCCAGAATGTCGGACTTTCCGACTCCCCTCGATGGAGAAGCTCATTGAACGGATGAAAGGGGTTATCAAAGACTCAGATCTCCTCCGGCTTTTTGAGAACAGCTATCCCAATACGCTGGACACGATGATCAAATGGCGGGGCTATGCTCAAGGAATTGATCCTGTCACGAAGAATGCAACGACCACGGACGAGGAGCTGGCGTATGTTATTACTGGTGACATTGATGCCATGTGGTTGAGAGATTCTGCTTCCCAGGTCTATTCATACCTACCGCTTCTCGAAAGCTCAACGGACCCGAACTCTTTAGCCAGTCTTTGGAGAGGATTGATCAACAGTCACGCCCGCTACATCATCATCTCACCATACTGCCACAGCTTCCAACCGCCGACTGAGTCTGGCGTTCGACCATCTCAAAACGGGGCATATTCACAGAACAACCCCCAGCCACCTTACGACCCTCTGTTGGTCTTTGACTGTAAATGGGAGCTCGACTCCTTAGCATCGTTCCTCCAGATCTCCACGGCGTACTATGAACGGACAAACGACCTCAAGTTCTTCCAGAAGTACCGCTGGATCAAGGCCGTACAAGCAGCTGTCGATGCTGCTGGAGCCATGAGACTCGGGACCTACGCAGAAAATGGCAAGGTGGAGAAATCGGCATGGACATTCACAGGCTGGACGAATCGAGGTTCCGAAACTCTCACCAACGACGGCCTTGGAAACCCAACAAAGGGTAACGGGATGGTACGAACAGCATTCCGACCTTCAGACGATGCCTGCATCTACCAGCTCCTCGTGCCAGCCAACATGATGTTCGCCAAGTACCTAGAAGAAGGCTCCATCATCATGAGCAGACTCGACGGCGACGACGCCAAAAACCTCACCACAGCCATGCGTGACATGGCCCTCGGAATCCGCAAAGGCATCGACAGAGACGCCATCATCCCCCACCGCGACTTCGGCGACATCTTCGCCTACGAAATCGATGGCTACGGCGGCACCAACCTAATGGACGATGCGAATGTTCCCTCCCTCCTCTCCATACCGCTCTTCGACTACGCGAACTCGTCGTTCCCCTGGACGTCCGAGGGCAAACATGACTACGCTAAAGTCTATAACAACACGCGTAATTTCATTCTCTCGTCCTCGAATCCGTACTTCATGACTGGCCCTGCTTTATCGGCTATTGGAGGACCGCATCTGGGGCCTGGGAAGGGTTGGCCCATGGCTGCTATTGTGAGGGCATTGACGGCGTTCTCGGTGCCGATGAGTGAGGAGCAACGTACTGTGGAAGTCAGGGATCAACTGTTCATGGTGTTGAATAGCACGGCGGGCACGGGAGTGGTGCATGAGAGTGTGAATGCTTGGACGGAGTGGGATTGGTCTAGGTCGTGGTTTGGGTGGGCGAATGGGTTGTTGGGGGAGTTGGTGCTGAAGATCGAGAAGGAGAAAGGGTCATGGCTTGGGGAGAGCTGGCAGTATTGAGGGTATTTTGTTGTCACGAGTATTCGCATGGAGGAGTTTTGCTTGCCCGCGTGCAAAGACTGGCCGTGGGCAATTATAAGATTCCTATTGCTGTAAAAATTCAGTCTTTGTCATCTGGCTTCACATTTCACTCGGTCATGGCAAGGTGGTCCAAAAGAGTTAAATTGTTGTTATTCTCCATGCCTAAGTACACCACGACCCAACCATAGCACCAAACACAAGGAGGCGAAGAAGTCCAAGCCAAGCACGATGGACCTCTCTGATATCTCCATCAACCAAATCCTAGACTCCTTTTCCCTTGCCGATCCATATGATGATCCCGTCCATCGTCCGTCGTCCCCATGTTATACAACCACAATGATCCCCTAGGCA
The DNA here is from genome assembly GCA_019669835.1 of Amylocarpus encephaloides. Taxonomy (NCBI): domain Eukaryota; kingdom Fungi; phylum Ascomycota; class Leotiomycetes; order Helotiales; genus Amylocarpus; species Amylocarpus encephaloides. The sequence continues at coordinate 151,420 of MU251396.1, forward strand.
CCACCCTCCCTCTTAGCGTATTCCTCCTCCATCCTCTCCTCATACAACCTCTCCGTCTCGATCTCCTCTTCGCTCTTTCCACTTCCCGTTGTCGCCGTCCCGTCACCTTCATTATTCGTAGGGACCTCCACATCCTTGGCCGCATCCGAGGATCTGGGCGTTTGTTCTGCCATGGGCATCTTGAGTTGTGCTAGGATTTGCCTAAGTCGTGTGTATGAATTGGTGGGAGTGGTGGAAGCAGTTGTCGTTTGAAGAAGTGACATTGTCGTCGTGGTACGATATGGAAAAGGAGGGCGTTTATACCCCTCGAAAGTGGCGATGTGGGGAATACAGTGTGGCGCCGTGGCAAATGTGGCGGCGCAACATCATGTGGCTTCGTGCGCTTCTCGCGAAGCGACGCGGCTTGCAAGAAGATTATCCACCACCGAACAATTGAGTAGCTACAGCGTATCTTTCCAAAAGAGTCTTCGTTTCAAGTCCTTGTATTGGGGACATAGCTAGACGCCTACTGCCAGACAGTCCTTACCAACAGAATTTGGGACACCGTGCAGTGCTGTACTGTACATAGACATTGGACGACTTGCTTGCCCATGGCTTCCTCAAAATCGAAATGTTTTGTGAGAGCATGCCAGAAAAGTGGCAGGTCATCAGTACCGCTTATGTCCACAGCCTCATAGCTTGTGAGGCTATTCATGGGCGCCTGGTGCCATCCGATCTTACTCTGGTTAAGGATTCGATGAGAAGGGCATCGTGATGAAAGACTAGATCAACCACCGGGCAACATTGCGAACTAGCTGGGAGATCTTAAGCTACATGATGGAAATGGATTGCACGAACAGCCCCAAGGTTGTTTTAGACAATCAAGGTCTCATACTTATATCCAGACTATACACAATGACTTCGGTTAGCAACAAACACTTGGAGACACGACATGCGATGATCCTCATATATATTAGTGTCTTGATCGAATGTCCTGGTCGACGTTCAACAGCGCTGCAGCCTCATAAAGTAGGATTGTGCATGGCGAATTGTACCAATATTCCAATATTCCAAGTTGATTATCTTAGACGATTTTGCTAGGAATACGGCTCACTTTATAGCCAACGAGATACAGACGAAGGTAGCCCTAATGAGGAACTCGGAATTTCTAGTCAGGCCCAGATTCGTCGGAGCGTGTACATCCTCGCCATGGTCAACCAATCTTAAGACACTGTTTTGCATTATCCAGGAGAAAGTGCCTAGAGCTCTTCAGGAGATATCTACAAAAGACCACCTATGCTTGCCTCGCAGAAAAGATCTACAACTATTGCTCAGTCTCACAAAAAGGAAAGCGCAGCAAACGCAACCCGCACAGTAGACCCAAGGAGGACCGAGAATTGCACACGTCATACTGTTTCCCAAGCGCAAGTCGACAATACTCACATTCATCATCCTGATCAGTAGCGAGGCCGAGGATGAGTTCCCTGGAGTAACGTAGGACACCTGCCTCACAACCAAATCAATAGTTAGTGAATGGCCTCGGTTTGCGGTGAATAGCCACGGTTGAGGCGTCTCTCATCTTTCTCTCTCCGAGTATGAAGTCGGCAAAGCTCATTAGGCAACGTAGCAATCACTCGCCGTTTGCTATGGACTTAGTTGGTGAGCTCAGCGGATTCAAAATTCTCGAACGACTCCAAGATGTGTCACTTGATACTTTCCATTGGCCGATACGTCCTAGTTGTCTATTGCACTCCGCGTGGGAGACGATGACCGCGGCCATGGGTATTCCAAACGCACAAGTTGGGACTATAAGTAGGAGGCTGATACTACCTTGTCACACTCCTAGTCTCCTACAGTAACTTACGTCGTAGAACCGCCCCATTTCGAGATTCGCACCTCATCTCATCATCTCGCCATATTTGATAGTCCCATATTTTGCGATGCTCATACGACAGCGGATATTTAGAGCCGTTGGATTTACACCTTCCTAATTAATCAACCCCACATTTGCCCCAGCCCGCCGTCCCAAGTCGCTAATTCCACCTCCTGTATAACGACATGAAGCATCTGAACAATACTGTAATACGTAGTATTTTCTTCGCCTCCTCCTCGCACACCGTTCCCGTTGTTGTGCCTTCGCAGGCTTCGGCGATTCCGTGTAAGGTTACCAAGCTGCAGGTCATACTCGAGTACTCAGTGTGCACGACTGCAGGAGCCCCTGTGTGGCCGGCCGGGCGACAATCAGAATCCATCGATATCGCGCTTCCGGGTACTCATGTGAACTCGGGAGTCGGGAGAGATGAAGCGTACCTCATAGGTTCCTCATAGGCAGCGTGTTTATATGAAGACCATTGTGTATACTCAGTGGATCCACTAAAACCACTAAAACCACTAAAACCACTACCAATGAACCACTACTAGACTTCTACCAGACCACTACTATGATGATACTAGACCACTACTACTCCCACTAGACCACTACTACGTAGGTACCTACGTAGTAATCACGGACTACCCACACGGCTCCACCAGCCACATCTGTTCTTCTAGGCAACAAGATTTGCACCCTCTTGGCCCTGCAGCCGGGGGGGGTCCCATCACAGATCATGGAAGTAACCTAAGACTCGAGGCTGTTGAATGTTGATCGTTGCATGACCATACCATGGATGGTGGATAAGACGCAGGGGAGGTGATGAGATGTTCTGGATCGCTTCACCAGAATCGACCAGCGCCCGAAGCTTCTTATCTATTACTTCGTCCCAGGCGAAACAAAACCACAAAACACAAACGCCGGGGTAGGGGTTGCCATAAATTTACTAATCCACCCTTGACGCCACGGCCTGGGCGCGTGGTTTGTTACTCGTTAGAGCCGTTACGCCTAGAAGAAGTATCGTTGTAACGCTTTTGCTCAGGGGAGCTCGGTACAGCGTAGAGGGCCTCCATCCTCCCCCTGTAAGCTACCGTAGTACTACTGTACGTAGCTATACGAGAATAAGGGTACAAATAGCGGAATGCGTAGTATAAATGTATTCCGCCTTCGGGCAACTTTGGTGCAGAGGTCAGATTCTCGTTTAAGTGCACCCCTATTTCTGCTACCGTAGTACTAGTTACCTGAATAGGGGTACAAATAGCGGAATAGTACGGGGCACAAATGCATTCCGCCAGAGCAGATTCTCTTTTACAAGTGCACCACTGTAAATAAGGGCTATTCAGTGGATCCAGGGTAGGGATTATATAGCGAATCATCAGGGTGGAAGTTTCTCGAAAGCGAATCATAGTGTGTCTTTACTGACCCACACACTAACACATATTTAGGGGGGTAGTATGAAGGGTTGGAGGGGTCTGGTTTGTGCCAACTACGTCGAGGCAAGATTGCGATTCGTTGTTGTCGTACATCACTGGGGTATACTTATTACTTGTAACTGGGGCAAACCCTCCCCGTAGTGGGGGGGAGAACAAGCTCCACGAACTGTTCATTGCCACTGGGCGTCGCCTTCCACCAGATCTTTTCCTTCCCGTCTCCTCCTACTTCACAAGAGATCCGATCTCTTGAACGACTTGGCCTGCGACTTGATCATCACGGTTTTCCATTGGCACCCTAATTGGATCTCAATCGATCACTGTCATCACCAACATGGCTTCCACCGGTATCGACATACCAGGCTCGGCCATGGCAGAGTACGAGGTTTCTGCCGCCGAAGAGAAGAGGCTCGAATACGAGAAGGAGATGCATGAAGAAGCGGTCATCGAGTCGGACAATAAATCCGAGAAATTGACTTACGATTCTACCCATCGCCAGCTTCGACCAAGACATATTCAACTAATTGGTATTGGAGGAACCATCGGTACTGCTCTCTATGTGCAAATTGGACGAGGATTGCTCAATGGGGGTCCTGGAAGCTTGTTCTTGGCTTTCACAATATGGTACGTCTACAACTAAATACGTTCATTCCCCTCTGCCACTTGGAAATCCCCGCCGTGCCAACCAAAGAATTATACCGCTCGTCTTTGAGATTCGAATGGACGACCGATCTCGAGATGGGATCTCCGTCTACTACTCCCAATTTTTGCGTCTCGTTCTCACCACTGGGCAATCCTGGAAGCTGCCTCAAGCCACCTCCCCACGCGACACAACGATCATCAATGCGGCATGCATGCTAACATTGTCATAGGTGTACATTCATTCTGGCCGTGACGAACGTATGTTATTTGCCAGAGCACCCATGCCCAGAGCGCTTCAACCCAGAGCACTTCAGCCCAGAGCGCCCTATCAAAAGTCTAGCTAACCGTACTCAAACAGTGCATGTCTGAGATGGTAACCTATTTGCCAATTTCATCGCCCTTTATTCGATTCGCAGGCCGCTATGTTGATGAGGCCTTTGGTGTTGCTGCCGGATACAATTTCTTCGTTTTTGAAGCTGCTCTTGTGCCTTTCGAAATTGTCGCGTGCAATGTCATTATACATTACTGGTCCGATGCAGTTCCTGCCGGAGGCATTATCGCAATTGTTATTGTGATGTATGGGTAAGTATTAGCCATTACTTGATTTTCATACTTTCTTTTCTAACTAGCTTCCTTAGCATCATCAATGTCTTTGCCGTGAAATGGTATGGCGAGTCAGAATTCGTAAGCACATTATACTCCCCCAGATATCAGGACAAGACTAATCTTAAAGCAGTGGCTTGCACTAGGAAAAGTCCTGCTCATTGTTGGGCTCATCATCTTCACGTTCATCGCCATGGTGGGAGGGAATCCCTTGGGCGATAAATTCGGCTTTCGATATTGGAATCATCCCGGTGCATTTGCAGAACTTTACAAAACCGGTAGTCTAGGGAGATTTCTGGGGTTCTTACAATGTCTCATCCAGGCCTCGTTCACAATCGCTGGACCGGACTATGTATCCATGGCGGCTGGTGAAGCTCAAAATCCCCGAAAGGTCATGCCAAGAGCCTTCAAAAGTGTCTTCTACCGTCTGACAGCATTCTTCGTCCTTGGTTCCCTCGCTGTTGGTATTCTCGTTCCATACGATGATGCGGAGATGAAGGCCGCCTTCAAAGATGGTCTTCCAGGTGCCGCTGCTTCACCGTACGTCGTTGCCATGAACAGACTTAAGATCCGTATCCTCCCTGATATTGTCAACGCCATGGTTCTAGCATCTGCTTTCTCCGCCGGGAACTCATATGTCTACTGCGCATCTCGTTCCCTGTTCGGGCTCGCACTGGAAGGGAAAGCTCCCCAGTTTCTCACTAAGTGCACTAAGAGCGGAGTACCAATCTACTGCGTTGGCGTCACATTGGCCATTGCACTTCTATCATTCTTGCAGGTTTCCAACAACGCCGCCGTGGTTCTGAACTGGTTTGTCAGTCTTGTGACTGCCTCCCAACTCATCAACTTCAGCGTGATGGCGTTCACATTCATCAAGTGGAAGAAAGCTTGTGACGTCCAGGGCCTCGACCGAAACACTCTCCCACATACGAGTTTCTGGCAACCGTTCTGCGCATACTATGCCCTGACTGGATGCTTTATTATGACATTCGTTGGTGGTTATACAGTTTTCCTGCCAGGTTTGTGCTTCCTTCCCCTACCCACTTCACTTAAAACTTACTAATGCCACTTTCAGGCGACTGGGATGTCCCTACCTTCCTCTTCTCCTACCTCATGATCTTCGTCTTCCCTATCATCTTCGTAGGCTGGAAGCTCTTGAAGAAGACAAAGTGGCTCAAGCCCGAGGAAGTCATCCTGCGGACTCGCGAGGTGGATGAGATTGATGAGTATACACGTAACTACGTTGAGAGGCCGCCAAGGACTATGTGGCATGGATTGTTGGATAAGATTTTCAGTTAGAGATCCTAAAGTTCGATATATGGTACGAAGGAAATAGAAGTCGGGTAGTTTTTAGATAGTTCCATCCGCGAAGACATAGTGGTTTAAGTATTAACCCCCCCCCCCCTCCCCCTACACATGCACATGCATGGCGCTAGCTCGAACCGAGAAATCTAGTGGGATCTAGTAACTGCTTGACCTTATAAAGTAAAGCTGCCGTCACCACCTCACATTGCAGTGGAGGGGGGTGGTAATACTTAACCGCTGTACCTTTGTACGGAGTAGTGCTAGCTAATGTCTATGACCCGATTTAAGGTTCATCAAAGAATTCTCCACTCGTAAACCCTGCATTTGTCGTGCCCAATGATACAGATCTGCGCAAATATCGAGTCGATCAAGGCTCCCATCTGCTTTGCCTGATGCCAAAGGTCACGAAAGGCTCTAGTGTGAGCTTGAAGACATGTGGAAGGCGGGAAAGGAAGATTCCGGTGAAACATCCTGTCACACTTCTTACAAAAAATATCAGGGCGTCATTTCGTAGGGCTCGGGAGGTTCAAATGTACCTTACCCTACCCCCTCCCCTACCTCTCTCTTATTAGCCCTCCTCTCCACCCTCTCCTCTCCCTTCATCTCCGCCTCAACCCTCCTCCTCCTCTCCGCAACCTCCGGTTTCATCTGGAATATTCCACCTCACTCATCCCATGAAACCCCGCATACCCCCCACAAACTCCATCTTTAAAGCCTCTCCACCTCCCCCCCTCAGAAGCTTCCTCAGCACTCCATCCGCCGGAAGCATACCGGCCCACGGTTGGCAACCTGATTACTCTCCATCCACCCCTCCAGGATCCCCTTGTCCTTCAGCTCGTGGATGTGGAAGCGGCGTGTCACCGAGGTCTGACATACCAGAAGACACATGGAGCGCTTAAAAATCCCTCACTTCCCCGGATTTCGCGCTACACAATATTTACTGACTGGGCATATCACTGACGAATAGCAGAACGACTGGCGCTTAAAGTTGTGGAAATTGCGAGACTATTCAGAGCAGAAGGATTCTCGCGTGGGATCAACTCCGCCCCAGCATCCAACCGCGACCGGGTTTGAAACCCGACTAAATCCTTCTGGCCACGACTAGTTGGTCGGTTGGACCTCGTGAGAGTACAGTAGAAGTATATGTATCCCATTTCCCTTATTCATGTTGTGTCTTCGTTTGTCTCAAGCACATACACTCCTTGGATATTTTTCCGCACCACAGTCCTTTCCTTTACATTCATTCCTTAAATCATGTCCATGTCACATAGCATCGCAGGCTATCCAGGCGTTTCGCCTGGGGTTGAATATCTCGTCGATTGTACTCCGGAGCTCTGCTCGCTGGATCTTTATGGAGTATTAAAATACCAACCAAGCGCTGGTGCCAACATTGCATTCATGGCTATCTTTGGGGTCCTTCTCCTCGCAACCTTTGGCATTGCTTTCAGACACAAGACTCCAACTCTTACAATTGCCATGTCATGCGGTCTAATTCTTGAAATCATTGGTTACTGGGCTCGTTTCCAGATGCGGCGATCGATGTTTAACGACGGCCCTTTCTTACTGTATGTTGAAATACTACCTGAAATACAGTTTTGGAGACTTGATTAACTGATAAAAAATAGGCAAATTATCTGTCTCACAATTGCACCTATTTTCTTCTGCGCAGCTCTTTACTTAACGCTTAGTCGAGTCATTGTTCATTATGGACCACACAACTCGCTCATCGCCCCCAGAGTCTACACCCTTGCATTCATCACCGCCGATGTCATCGCACTCATCATGCAATCGATTGGAGGCGGGCTCGCTAACTCGGCGGCAAGCAAGGAGGGCATAAAAACCGGAGAGAATGTCATGCTTGCTGGACTGAGCTTCCAAGTCATCAGCTTGACTGTCTTCATTGGTCTCTGTCTTGTATTCTTCTGGAACGTCTTTACAGACAGGAAAGCTATTGAGACCGTCCTATGGGCTCAAGGCAAGGTTGAAAGACCTACACCAGATGTCCGAGGCTATAAGCTCTTCCTCAGTGGTATGTCCTTCCCTTATTCCCGAACAAACCCATACTCACACTTCCAAGCCTGGGCCCTAGCAACCCTTCTCATCCTCGCCCGCTCGATCTTCCGCGTTGCCGAACTCGCCCACGGCTTCAAATCCGCGCTTGCCAACGACGAAATCGCATTCATGACCTTGGAAGGCGGTATGATCCTCCTCGCTACATTGATCATGACGTCTTTCCATCCAGGCCACTTTATTGGCGAGCAGTGGAGGGAGAGTGGGTGGAATTTGGCGAGGAAAACGGTGGGTGTTGATAGCAAGGTTGAGGAGCAAAATACTACCCCGAGGGAGGAAGTATATATGAGGCCTTGGCCGGTGCACGGGGATATGCATAGGCCGAGTGTGTAGATGCGTTTAGCCGATGGTTCGAGGAGGTTTAGCGAAGATGGGGAATGGTTTAGGTCGGGTGTAGAGGATTTGCTTTCTTTTCAAATATCTGCATAGCGTAGCGGTTTGGCAATCATAACCTGAGCAACGAGATAGAGCATAGGGGCTTGCGTGGAACGGCGCCGGGTTTTTCATTTTGGCTGAGTGTGGAAGGGAGGTGTGCAGTTGTTCACATTTCTCGGTGGTTCTCTTGTGTATACTCACAGATCCGAGAGAGTTCTTTTTCTTTGCTCAACATTACAAATGGCATGATTGTTTCTGAGAAGATTGTTGCTGTACCATTGCATTCGGTCGAACCCACTTCGTTTTCACAGAGGTGTATTCAAAGTAAGAAGTCGTCAACTGTGTTGTTCAACTTTCACGAGGTGGCGCTATATATGCTCATACTATTGGGGGAAGTGGTAGACCAAATACAAGTCGCGAGTTTAAAAAACTTACCAATTAAGCTAGATTCAAAATCCCAAGTCTTCTATCTTTGGTTCGAAGGATTCTCCATCTCGGTGGTGCTGCAGGACCCATACAGTCGCACCTGTCCAAACTGGGGAGAGTCGCCATCGATGAGCTCTTTGCGGTGATCTCGGGTGTTTGATCTTCGCCCTCATTCCTCCCTGTCTCCTATTTTGGAGCTGGTTTGGAGATCTGTATGCAGTTGTTGATGGTTCTAAAATTGTGGAAGGAACCGATGAATGAAGCCACACATCACTGCCACAGTTTGAAAGACCCCTGTTGCCCATTGCCTCAACCATGTACTCCGTATATACGGAGTAATAATACACGTGAGCTTTATCATATGGCGAACCGAGTATTACTGACGAAGTACGTATGTCAAAGGGGGGGTTATCGATCAGGTGACGAGATATCTAATTAGGGTTAGCGTAGGTAAGGTTACTTGAGGCTCTGACTAACCTTACTCGAGTACCTTACCTTAGAAATGACAACAACTCTACACCCAGAACAATTCAACCCTTTTTCAACAACCGTGAACTCTCCTATCTTCCTCTCTTTCCTCCAGACCAAAGTGCCGCATACGCAATGTACCAACGTAAAGATGTTAAATGCCTTCCACGTTACGCTCGACCCGGAGCTTCTCCTCCAGGATTAAGAAATTTCTCACAATGCCTTGTGTTTCCCCGCGATGACGACATGCAAATAACCGCGCCAAGCAAAGCTCAGCTTTGAAGTGTTTGTATTTTTGCCTTCTTCCCGCCAGCCAGATCATTTATTTCTCATTTCTCTTGCAAAGTTCCCAGGTCAATTGAATTTTCCGTCTACACAATGTTAGCTTCAAGAACAGCAACCAGAGCGGCAGCTCGAGCATCGTTGCGACGGGGTCGTAAGGCAAACCAATCCCGTTTCGCATCTACAGAGACGAAAACAGCAGCAGCTGGAGGATCATCTGGTCTCGTGGGAGGGTTAGCAGGAGGAGCTTTAGTCTTCGCAGTGAGTCTCAATAGCTCTTGGTTCTAGTAGCTTGACCTCTGACTAAGAAATCCTAGGCTGGATACTCATATTACCACTTCTCAGACGCGAAAACAGTCGTCAATGCCGCGTCCGCTACGAAAGCTCAATTCTCCAAACTCACAGAGAACCTCGAATTGTCCGCGCCCGAGCCAAATGAGACCCTCAAGTGGCTCAAAAGTACCACAACCTCATATGCAGCCTTCATTCCAGGAGGAAAGGGATATGTTGACACACTTTTCAAGGATCTCGAAAGAGTACAACAGAAGCATAGAACGGAGGTTGAGAAGATTGTCAATGATGCATATAACGAGTTGAAGGAAGCCAGTAAGAATGGCCTGAATATGGACAGTGTCGCTAAGGCATGGTCGGTCATCGAGAAAGCTGCAAAGCAGCTTGGTGATTTAGCAGGTGACAGCGCTGAGCAGATTATGGACAATCACCCAGGTCTCAAGGAGAAATTCGGAGGCCAGATCGATCAATTGAAGATCATGGGAGAAAACTTTGGTCCTGATGCAAAGAAGGAGGTTGAGGATATGTGGGGCACAGTCTCGGATGCTGTAAAGGGTGGCTTGAGTGCTGGGTCTCTGAACGAGGTTCGAAAGATTCTGCAGGAAAAAGTTGAGAAACTCAAGGCTATGGGTAACGAAGGATGGAAGAGGGGTCTCGAGCAGATGAAGCCATATCTCGACAAGAGCCCGAAGGTCAAGGAAGTCATCGAAGAGAATGCAGAATCGCTGAAACAAGGAAACGCAAAGGAGATAGTTGAGAAGGTTAAATATGCTGTTGATTCTGGCAATGTTGACGACTTGAAACAATATGTCAAGGATGCAGGAGAGAAGGTTAAGAAGGGTGGCTTTGATGACGGCATTGAGAAATACGACAAGATGATCCCAGGTGGAAGCGAGATTTTCGCAAAGTTGCAAAAGCTGCAAGGGGTTGCGAATAAGAGAGGAGATGAGGCCGAGAAGATTGTCGAGGGTGCTTATAAGGACATTCAGGATGTTCTGCAGAAGAGAACTGAGGAGGCTGAGAAGTTGGCAGAGAAGGCGAAGGATGATTCGAAGAAATAGAGCCTGTAAAGGGCAGGTGACATGCAATTTCACCATATTGCGGTCTAATACTTGCTTGCTTGTAAGATAATTGCCATGGATAAGGAATCTCATCAAATGAATGAATGCCACTTTTTTCTTAATTCCAAGAACTGGCAACTGTTTCTACGGCACGTTGAACCGCTTAGAAACCTGCCATTATTTCACCTTTATTAACTAGTCATTCATCTTGTTCTCCGAACCCCTTGTGTGCATCAAGTGCCGAAGGAAGGTTTGCTTCTCACTTCTCCAGAACATTTAACTTCTCTAAACAAGGTGTAGAAGCAAACACACTCTCTATTCCACAGCGTACATCGGTATATTTCAAAGCGTTATGTCAGCAAGTGGTAATTCCTGATCCTCTATTCGTCAAAGTCAAAACCTCCTAAATTTTAAGGGTGGAGGCTTTAACCGAGCGACCAATCAACGGTCTGGCATTTCGAAGCAGTCTCCACAGGGCTATAACTGGCGTCATAAGCCATTGTATAAAGGACCTAATACTTCTTCGATTTCTTTTCTTGCGACAGTATTCGCAAAGCTTCAATCTTCTTCTTGATAAATCTGATTATCATCTACTTACCCCGTCAACAAGTGCTCACCTTTAACCGCTCAGCCGCCAACCATCAGCCCTATACAGCAATCACCTTCAAGGTTTCCACGACAAGTAATCAACCCCGTATACAAGCGATCAACTTCAACCATTCAACCGCCAACATGGTCAAACCAACTACCTGCTGCAAGGCCGATGGCAGCCAATGCACCTGCCAAGGCGCGGCCAAGTGCAGTTGTGGTGCTCAATCCGCTCTTCACTGCAATTGTGAGAAGGCAGCCACTGAAAATGTTGTCCAGGGCCCCCGTTGTTCATGTCGTGAGTGATCTTTGTCTGGAATTGCAGGACCGCACGAGGCTAACCATCTGGGGGGGAAAGGCGCCAGACCTGCGCAAGAGTGCAACTGCGACCGCGCAGCCACCGAGAACGTCAGGCCTACTGGAGCTGCTTGCCCGTGTGGATCAAGGCCTGCAAGTAAGCCATCTTTCGGTCTAGGGTGCAATGGAATGGATTCTAAAAGTGGAATAGCTGCTTGTACCTGCGAAAAGGCGCCGGACGGAGGTCTGGTGCCTTCAGACCTCGAAACCGACTTCACCAACGTGTAAAACCCCCTCGAGAACGGCATCCACGCGGGATCTAGGCGTCTCTCGAGATGTCTCCCCCACTGTGTTTTCGCGTCAGGTTCTCCATGGCAGTGATTTTGATCGACACGCTCTGGTCCTTAGAACGTTATCTTCGATTCTCCAGCCGCCTCCGCGAATCCGCCTCCACCATGTTACCTATATTCAGTGAACTCTACGCCTTCCTCATTGATCTCTCCAACGCCATCATTTGGAGCTCGTACCTGATTTGCCTCCCGCTCTTCCTCGCACGTCTATTCTTTAGGCGCGGCACCGATTTCCTGTTGCGGGGCTTTAAAATCTTCTTCTTCGAGCTCTACGCCAACTATTGGCTTTCAGAATGGGCCACGGCGCAGGACTACATTAAGGCGAATAGGTTGTATCTTGCTAAACAACTGGAGCAGCAGGAGCATGGGAATGTCAGACAATCAGAAGTAGCTGGGGAGCCTAGCATTAAGTCTCCCAGTCTGTACCTGATCAATAGAGATGGTGGGTTGGAGGCGAACGAGGACGCATCGGGTGCTTCTGGTCATTTGGCTCCTGAGAAGAAGGTATCAACTTCTAGGGGCTCTAAGAAGGCGAGGCATCGATTGCGGAAGCGGAAATAGGGGTTTGAGTATACGACAGGCGAGCGTAGGTAAATAGAAGCGAATACAACAACAGCACTTGAAATAGCTATGGTTTATGTGACTGTGCACAGAGCTTCTAAATCTGAGTTTGCTTTTGTGTACTGTAATGTACAACGAGATGGAGCTTAGAACACAACATCCTCTGGATTGTTTACTACAATGTTCATGGCGATGAACCATGCTAATGAATCTGTCCGATACATACCAAGTGCACGCTCGATTTTCTTCGGTTGGATATCCTTTAGGAATAATACCCGGTTCGCCTCGTGATATGAGCTTTGCCATATACTCAGGATAAGCAAAACGTCTTCCTAAGTAAAATGGCTTGTTTCGGCGATGGCTTCGGATACAATTTTATACTAGAATCGCTATACTAAAATCATAATAAATTCTGACATTTAGTAAGGAATAATTAAATTTAATAGAATCCTATAAAGTTCGACTATTCTATAATATCGAGATTATTACTATAATCTATAAATGTATTATATCCGAGGCTGTCGCCGAAACAACCTTATTTTACTTCGGAAGCCGTTTTACTTATCCCAAGTATATAACAAAGATTATTGTTAGCCACTATAACGTAATAGTGGTTATATGAGTCACTTATTTCCTTAGTAATTATTACAAATTATCGGTAAGGTGGCAAAGAAGATTCT
>MU251397.1:13500-160113 GCA_019669835.1 Amylocarpus encephaloides
CCATCTCCATCTCCATCTCCATCTCCATCTCCATCTCCATCTCCATCTCCATCTCCATCTCCATCTCCATCTCCATCTCCATCTCCATCTCCATCTCCATCTCTGCAATCGCCATACCTCAAGCCCTCATGTAAGGTACGCACCCCTTCCCCTTCCCCAAAAGAGAGATGTGAAGAACTTGCATCAAGCACCCCTCCCCTTCCCCCCCTACCCTAAGCGATCCCCCAAACGTCCGTACCGTGACCCAAATCTAGACCACCCACCCCAAACAAACCCCCTTGGTTCGACAGGCTCCTCATCACACAAACCTGCAGGTCGAGGAGCCCGTCCGGTTGACGAAGAGGGTCTCGAGTTCAAGCGGCCCAGGAAATCTGATTCGCCTTCGTGTGATGGGAGGGCCGACCCGGAACATAACATGGCACGGCGGTGGTTGTTTTGCGGCGTATAGTGGCAGAGCATGAAGAGATCACTAGGGAACCGGGACGGATCGAAGCGGAGTCTCAAATCAGGGGGAATGTCACTGGAAAGGGGACGTGACATGTTGAGAGTGGTTTGATCTCAGATAGCAAGCTGCTTGATGTCTGGTATCACAATGCGATCCGACCCAAAACGCGCCTTTCCTTCCCAATAAAAGATTCCCACAATCCCAGAAGCCTTTGCCTTGCTCGTAGAAACGCCAAATAGAACGCCGGATCCATAAGCACCACCACCTATAGAAGGGATACTCCATCCAAGATAGGTCATGCCACTCCAGAAGACCTCCACTCCCAAAAGACACATGCTCCAGGCGCAAACGCCGAGCACGATAAAAGACGTGGCACAAACAAGTGACTGTACGTGACGTTTTCCTCCTCCCAACCCAAGTCTGGAGCCTAAATTTTTTCGTGAACCAGAAGTGAAGACGTAACTCGTAAATGTAGAAGAGGGTGTTGACTTCCGTGGTGTGGGCGTGTATATATGTTGAGGACAAAGGAAATAATGGCCGAGTGACGCCGTGTAAATGTGATGGAAAATGAATGCGAGAGAGAAAGAGAGAGGGGGGGGGGGGGGTTATTCAACCTTTCTCCTCTTCCCCTTGGGCGCCGGGCTCATTTGTGGTGTTGTGTATGTGACGGTTCTGGTCACCGTTTCCCTGATTTGACGAACGCTCGATCGCGAACCCGCCTTTGCGGGCGATTTCACATCAAAGTATCTTCCCTTTCCACCCTTGATATCCCAATCATATGGCGATCGAATGCTTCGTGCACTGAAAGGTGAGCGTAGTGTTGACGCTGCACTTCGTGGGGATTCAGTGGTCGGAGAGAAGGCAGGAGAGGGAGGTATCCGTAAGCGCCCAAGTCTTCCGGCTGCAGGTGCCGAAGAAGGCCAGACGAAGTTATTCGAGGTGGTCGAGGTAGGCGATTTATGTGTTTCGCAAGTGCACGAGCAATCGCTGTAGTCTGTAGAGCCAGTGGAAGGTGCTGAAGTTGGGGAAGTTCGTCCGGAAGATTTGGTGTCTCCAAGCGCCGGGCTATTCATGCTCTTGAGGAAGTCCGTATAAGCGGTAGGTGGGGTGATGGGGGTCTTGATCAAGTCTTCTTGCTTGATGAAGTCGGCATAGCCAGGCAAAGGGCTTCTTGCAGAGAGTGCGGAAGGGGTTGAGAGTTCCGAGGGAAAAGTCGAGGTTAGAGGGGTCGCAAGCTGGGTGAGCTTTGGCTTGGTGGAGGAGGTAGTGGAAGCCATCTTGATTGATACGAACGGAAGGTCGGTCAGTATCAAAAAGAATGACTTGAAGCTCAAGATGGGCGGGCAGACAGCGATGACGGGGGGTGGTCCGTGGAAGGAAAAAAGGGACGAAGGTTGGTTTGGGTGGTGAAGGGGGAGGAAGTATTATAATGTGATGTGATGGCTTTCGTGGGACCCCAGTCAATCCCAGACAATGTTTCTTGTTTCCCCAGTGGACGTGAGATGTTTTGGCTTGGTGGGTGAGCGCGTCCGATGGGATCGAAGGTGGTAAGGGGGGGTGGTTCGACCGATATAGTAGACCGGGCTAAGCGGGCAGGAATGAACGATGAGTGGCTGAAGGGGAGTGAGCGAGTGGGCCAGTTGGAATGGACGAGGGCTGGAGGGGACGAAGGCGCTTGGGGCTGGTAAGAAGACGCGGGCGCATATGCGTTGTTGATGTGAGGTGGTGGTGGTTGTGGTGGTGGTGGTGGCGAGGTGGCAGAGGTGCAGCAACGCAACTTTTCCTGAGATGAAGGTGAAGGAGGTGAAGGGAGCGAGTCGCGAGATGAGTGGGGCGAACCAGGAAGCGAAGAGTGGGGCGAGCTAGGAAGCAATGCCAAGAGCCAAGAGCCAAAGACCAAAGAACCAAAAGCGGCGGGGATGTCAAGCGAGACCACCAGGAAGATCTCGTGAGTGGATGTGATTCGCGCCTCGTGGTCCGTGGATGCTATTAATGGAAGCCACCAACGCCAATTCGGGCATCGACGACCAGGATGCAAGCGTCCAGCACACGTGTCGATGCGACTCGATTGCAGGAGATGATTGGAGAGCCGGCCCTAGACCACGGCTGCGGCTGCGGCTGCGGCTGCTGCTGCTGCTGTTGGGCGGACCCGGCGGAGGAAGGAAAAGCACCGAGGGCGGCAAGGAGGGACGGCGGCGAGGAGGAGGGCGGCGAGGAGGAGGGCGGCGAGGAGTTGGAACGTGGAATTTGGACGAAGAACTTGGAGGAACTTCCAATCCTCCAATCACGGGCAACCTTGTTCGGTCGTCTGGGATCACCACGAGCCGCGAGCCGCGAGGCCTGAGGAGTGAGGCGCGAGGCGCGGGGGGATGACTAAACCAGAGTCGGTGCCGCACCCGTCGTCGGAAAAAGACGCAAAGAGAGAGACAGAGAGAGAGGGCGCGGGAGAGCGAGAGAGATAGGAGGAGGATCGGGCTTGCGGATGGATGGAATTTGTTTCGACTCTCGAGGGGGAGCGCGAGGTGGTATTATGGTGGTGATTCCTACCGGCTGTTCGTTCTCGCTCTCGCTGACGGGAATTCTCGCTCGTTATGTACGGCAATTTGACGCCCTCCAAGCGTCGAAGCTGGTATGCCTCTTCTTGTCGCAACCATCACCGCGCGCGTCTACTCTCCCTCTTCATTTTGCCTCAGCATCCAACGACTGAGTGGCTACCGACCCGGATTGCCCGTCTCCATCCTCATGGACCGCCGGCTTCCAGGAATCTGCGCGCGCTTCAACCTGTGGGACATTTCCACATGCTTCGAAGCCGCCAGCCTCGTTGGGATTGAGGGGAAGCGTTGGATAGAGGCTTAAGTGGGTGGATTGGGTGGTTGCTGCTGCCACCGATAGAGCCAATCCAATGTGCCGCGCCATAGAGGACGCTGGACCAAGCGAGTTTAGCTGCGCGCGCCTATCAAGAGGGTGGATCTGACCCTGTGTTTGGTCCTTGTCGTGGAGGGAGGGACGGGGGCCGGTTCGTTGGACTCCCTCGTGTCAATCTTCGATGGTCGTTCCACGCAAGAGCTTGTCCTCCAACAAGATCGGCTCTATCCACGTCTTACCGCCATGATGGATTTACGGATTATTGGCCATCCGCCGCACTACGTACTCAGAAATATCCCTCATTTGATAGACCTTATCTGTGGCCTGAGAGCGGCGCCAACATCTCATTTGTTCCTTCGCCATCCACTGGTGATTCCAACTCTGGGTCCCTTTGCTACTGGGAGAATCGTAGCTATATTCATCTATCTTGCGAAGCGTCAGAGGTTCACGCCACTAGACGCTGGGCTCGAGGAGCATGAGATCCCGAGAAGGAGGTGTCTATTTTCAGCCTACGAGAACTTGGGACATGAATGAGGATTTGATTATGTTCATTACACACGTTCTAGCCGAGTAAGCAAGTCAACACCGAGGGAAGAAGAGATTGAAGGTTGCAAGTTGCAACAAAGCCCCCTTGAAAGGAAAGGCATTCTCGGGCTCGAGGCGTTCTGCCACCAACACAACACCACAGAGACGAGGAACATAGCATATCAAAGGAAGAGTCCATCTGTCTCGTGGGCAGGATGGTGCTCTCGGGTTGATTTTTGGGCGGCAAGATCTCCCAGAACAACGGATTCGTAGCTGCAGTCAGCGACGAGCCGTCGGCGGTTCGCTCGTCACAGGAGAGCCCTCACGTCAAATCACTCTTGTTCTGGAATAATGCCATCAGACACTGGTCTGTTCGTGGAGCTCTCGCACTTGGGCAGGCAAGCACGAGGCGCAATTGATCTTGTAGACTTGTACTCGGACAATAAGACCTCGCCGCAACCCAACATTGGGTTTACATATCCCAAAGATTCTCTGCGTGGATTGATGCAGCTTGTTGATGTTGGTGTTGCTGTTGGTGGTGAGGGTGGTGAGGGTGGTGATGACTGTGGTTGAGGAGATGGCTTGTGGTGCGATTTTTGGAACTGGCAGTCTTGGCTGTTGGAAGCGTTGGAAATGGAAGCGGTGTTTGGTTCTCCATCATATAGGAAGACAGCAATCACCTTCAGAGGCGAACATCAAGCCAACAGAGCCATGTCCTGCCCATGTGCTTCAACCACAATCCGGAGCGACCATCGGTAACACAGAATGTGCCACTTGGAGAATATCTCCTGTAAGCAAAAACTTATGAACTTGACTTCCGCTTTCACAGACGGGGTCAAATATCGAGCATCGTGTAACCCCTTTCGTCCGTCTGATCTTTCATCGCATTTCTGCCAATCAGAATGACACGTTGTCAATCATTCGAGATACCACATTAGGAAATCCTCCTCTTATCTATAATAACTAGACTCCGAAACACCACCGCTAACCTTAACCTGGTGGATAACTACTCCGTAGGTAATCGTCTGATGAGAAACCGCAAGCGACGAATGTAGAAAGAAATCCCACCACTCGTGTAACTTTGCATGATCTGATCGGCTGCCTGGATTTCCAGTTGAAACGAGACAACCATAGCATCAACAATACGAATATGGAAATGTGATAGATGTTCCGAACCATGAGATGCTTCAACACCTCGGGCCGTGTCCCTTGTACTCAGGGACCCGATGAGCCCGTCCTCTGGTACACCGTACAGTACAGTACAGGACGGTGTCATTGTCAGGACGCAGGACCCTCCCTCACCCGAGATTGGACGCAGCAACTAAGCTCGTAAATGTGCTTCGTGATGAGACGAGCAGGATATCAGCAATGATTCAGCGGGAATAGAAAGCACAGGCGCACTGGGTGTTGAATGCTGGAGGCTGAATCTTGTGAAGCTAGCACTCGCTTGTTCTCGGCACTTGGAGGTGGTAAGTACTTCGCAGGCCTTGATAACAGCCAGAGATTCCATCTCAGAGCATGAGACATCACGACCCCAACTCGCACGGTTCATCACCTATTCAAGGCTTCAAGCAAGCAGTGCGAACTCTCAATTCGTTGCAAGCACCAGGAAGGCGACATCCGCATCCACATCCTCGGCTTTTGCAGGCTGGAGTCCACTCCGTTCTTCCTGGGCTTCGAGAAAGACGAGAGAGCATTGGACTGTTTCGAGGGTCCACCAACGAGCGACCACGGTAATCATCGATAAAGATTAGAAATTGGTCGAATTCATGGCTTTGGGTCGATCGTCGCGAGCGGAGGCAAAGCACATTCCCCAATGTTTTCATGAACCTCCGTATTGACAGGGGCAAGTCTGATGGAAGGCTTGCCTGCCCCTTTTTGATTGGATGGCGGGACGAGGACCAGTAAATAGGCCGTGATCGACAATCGTCTGATTGATCACAGACACGAACCGCAGCTCCTTTTCTGGACAGACGACCGGTGCCACGGTGGACCAGCCTATCTCGGTTTCGAGGTGCAGCAAGAACACTTCACCAAAACCACCACTCAAGCGTCTCCAAAGAACAGCCAGAAGCCCTACTGAGCCTACTCCCAGTGCATTCAGCCCAAATTCCAGCCCTGCAGTGTCGATGATTTAGCCCACACCCCTGAGTTCGGCCTCTGCCCCCCCCCTGAAAAGATACATACAATTAGGTAGGCTCGCCCTGACAATTGAGGTACCACGCGAGATGCTGTGGTTCCCTCCTCGAAGCTCGAACTGACTCGACAAGCCGTTAGTCCCAGAAAGGACCAGTTCGGAGCCAAGACCCCATGGGACCTATAACACGCTATAACATGCGGGGGAAAATGGCGAGAAACTGGGGATGTCGGTGCCACGGCCGCTCTTGGAGAAGTTGAGAAGAGAAGAAGCTCAGCAGCTGACAGGTCGATTACCCTAGAGGCTAGATTATCCTCTCAAGGGCTCTTCCTTTCGTAGGCCGTTACCACCAAGGCACTTGGATGGTGTGTCTCTGGCGGCGCCACCCACACTCTTGCCAGAGGCTTTCATCAAGTCGAGATGTCTGGTCGATGGACCGTCTCCGTGCTCACTCGTTCCCATAACCTTCCCACCCGTCATGCCACTGGGGGACTCTTCTGGAGACTGGGAAGCCAAAATCGAGTCTCGAGAAGGAAAGCAAAGAGGCAAAGCGGGTTTAGCCGGTCAGCGTGCTCCAGCCCAGCCTTGACCTTCCATTCTTATTTTCCCGACCATCCCCTGTCAGATGGCCCAAGATGGCCCTTCGTCAATCGTGCTGGTGGGTGCTCTGGTTTTATTGGGACGAGATGTGATTCATGGCTTAAAATCATTCCCATCTCCGTGCCCCTCGCTCACTGCCCCCCCCCCCCCTGAAATGCCACTGTCCGGCCACCGTAACGAGACAATCATATTAAGCGGTCCGTACTGCCGCGTGTTTGGACAGGCTTTGCGCATAAAGCATTCCCATTAAGTGGACCGTAATTGATTGAAGGGTGAAATAGAGTGTGTACTCCGACTTTCACTTGCCGGTCCTCCTTCGTATAATACCATGTGGAGCCCTTACATGTAGTACTTCTCCAGGTTTCGATTTCGACTTTCACTCCCTCGAGCCCTCGACGAGCCTCCTTTCCTCCTCGAGCCGACACATATTGCCAGTATGGATTTTCAACACACCAAAGGGACATTCGAGCTGGCGGGGCAGCACTTTCCTCGCGTTACGTGGTATAAGCAGAAGGGGATGCGGGGATTGTATGTGTGTCTTTTGTTCGTCGTCCTCACTTCGGCGACAAATGGTTATGACAGCTCCATGATGAATGGCCTTCAGAGTTTGGAGCAATGGCGGGATTGTGAGTATGACCCGGGAGTTGCTGATGATCGTCCTAATGAATCGATCAGATTATAATTCACCGTCTCCTTCTCAACTGGGTCTTCTAAACTGTATTTGGCCGGTAGGGTCGCTCGTAGCGTTGCCGTTTGTGCCTTATACCGCCGATATTTTGGGTAGACGTGCTGGGGTGATGGTCGGCTGCTCAATTATGCTCGGAGGAGTCGCGCTTCAGAGTCTAGGTTTCACTTTCGGGATGTTCGTGAGCGCACGATTTTTCATCGGATTCGGTGTCGCTATTGCCCACGGAGCGTCACCCCTCTTGATCACGGAATTAGTCCACCCACAACATCGCGCAATTTACACCGCAGTCTACAACACCACTTGGTATATGGGAAGTTTCCTCGCCGCCTGGTTGACCTTCGGTAATTATCTTCCTCGATTCGCCTCCATTCCTGTAACTGACTTGTATTAGGAACCAACAGAATTCATGGAAACTGGGCCTGGAGAACACCATCGGTCGTGCAAGCTCTCCCATCTGTATTACAGATGATCTTTATTTGGTACGTTCCACTTAGACGCTTTTTTCTCGTTTCGTCATCTGACTATTGATAGGTTCGTCCCAGAATCTCCACGATGGCTCATCTCAAGGGGTAAGAATGAACAAGCCCTGAGAATCCTCGCCAATGCTCATGCCAACGGAAACAAATTGGATGAAGTGGTGCAACTAGAATATGCGGAGATTCGCGGAACCTTGAAACTTGAGCAAGAATTAGAAGGAAATAACTGGAGTGAGCTTTGGGGCAAGCCTGGAAACCGCCACCGCCTTATTATCCTCGTCTCTCTCGGCTTCTTCTCCCAATGGTCTGGTAACGGTCTTGTCAGGTAAGCCTCCAGCTTCGTGTCAGTACGAGACACCCGCGCTAACATTGTCAGCTATTACATCCATACTGTTCTCAATCAAATCGGTATCGAAGATTCGGGGCTTCAACTTATGATTAACGGTATCCTTCAATTCACAAACATCATCGTCGCGACCGGAATGTGCTTCTTTGTCGACCGACTTGGCCGCCGAATGCTTTTCCTCGTTTCCACTGCTGGCATGTTCGCCACTTTCGTGGTCTGGACGATCTGTTCGGCTCAATTCAGCATCCACAAGACAAAGGCATCCGCGAATGCAGTTGTTGTCATGATATTCCTTTACTATGTTTTCTACAACACCGCTTGGTCTGGATTGTTGGTCGGATATGGAGTTGAAATCTTGCCATATAACATTCGCGCAAAGGTAAATGGCTGAACTTGGCTGTGTTAATGACCAATGCTAATTTATAATTAGGGCATGACTGTTATGTTCCTCGCAATCGATCTATCGCTGTTCTTCAACCAGTACATCAACCCGATTGCCCTATCGCGCTTGACATGGAAATATTACATTTTCTATGACGTCTGGCTGTTGTTCGAGCTCTTCGTCGTGTACAAGTTCTTCATCGAAACAAGGAACACACCATTAGAGGAGATTGCAAAGCATTTTGATGGCGAAGGCGCAATCATCGGAGGAACTGCCGCCAATGACAAATCAAGGCAGCTTGCGGAGGAGATTGACAGAGTGGGAGCGATGGTGACACCAGTCACGGCTGAAGGGGATGAAAAGGATGCTCGACCCACACCGATTGTGATACCCGTCTAGATTTTGTTCTCTGCAGGCTTTCGGGAAGAAGATGGAGGCTCGACCCCTCCTAGGGAACGAGATGCTTTCGACGGCACGCCTACGAAGGTCATGTGCCAGCATCATTGATCCATTTTGACATCCCAAATCTCATCACCACATTTGGCTACAACATGACATGGAAGTCAACAGTCAGTAATTTATCACTTGAAGGACGAATTTTTGATACAGTCACGGCAAACAATATGGCTTGGCCCAAAGATAGGCCGGACATAGCGTGATACTCGACCAAATTCACAGGACCATCAGTGCCGAGAAAGTCTGTACGTCTGTGACGGTGGAAGAAGACCATTTATGGTCATTCAGATTGACGATAGAGGTTTAAGTTAGACGAGGCTAGGGTTTAGGCTAATTGTGCATCTCATCCATATTGATTGAATGCGCACCCTCGCCCACTTAGCGAGTACTTGTCTCGACAGCACGACTAAAGGAAAGCGACGTGCATGGGATATTTGAGCGAAGGAAAGGGGGACGGATTGTTATTTAGCAAATCGCGAGACGATGTGAAAACCGATTTTGGTCCTGCATAACAGTACCCAACTATAGATATGAGATAAAAAAGTATTTTAATCCAAATGTACCATTGGATAATTCTGCATCTTTTTGTTCCGACAGGCTCCAGTGATGGAGTATAATGTGGTTTTGCAAAGTCTGAATCCGTAACTGGGGGAAAATCGATCAGAAGACAACTAGATGAATTCCATAAGAATTCATCCCTCATGATGAAAGTAACATTTTGTTCTTGACAATAACCTCTGCCTTAGAAATGAAGGAACTCAAGCGACTCGAGAGGAGGATGGTCAGCTGACGACCGATCACATTCGTGCCACCATTTGCGGCGGGGGGACTGCTCGTGGAATGTCGATGCGAAGAGAAGAAGAGAGCGTAGAGAAGGCAAGACTGAAGTTGCCATTCGGGGTGCGCGAGATTGCGCGAGATTGCTGATTGTCAAGGCGTTGACAGCTGCGAACTTGGAGAGCACAAGGCATGGGTGCAGAATATGACAAGATCGTGACGGGTTTCTAGTTATGATGATTAAACTAATGTATACGTGAGGGCAATGCAATAATACTCGGTAGAGGAGCAAAGAAGTTGAAGCTTTTGCATGACATCGTGGCCTTTAGTTTCGGGAAAAGAGGAAGGTTAGAAGTAAGGCTTCAACAGATAATCCTGATTAATCTTCGACTGGCCAATCAAAAGCGGCTCTTCTTCTGCAACTTTCTGAGCCTCCTCTCACGTGACCACTGAAATCACCGCAGGACCCGCCGCAGGATCACAGAGTTGACAGAGATAAGTCAACTAAGTATCTCAACACCATAAATCTTTCTCTTTCGCGTCCTTTTATCTCCTCTGCCATACTTTTCCCTCGGTCATCCTCGCCATCGCAGACTCGTCTCCGGTTTCCTTCGACATTCTGACGCGACCAGGCTTTGCGACAGCAAACACACGCGACACCACCCCTCGAAAACGATAAGATCGATTGCGAATATTGTCTTAGAAATCACCCAGGCTCAGTCGCAATGGATCCCAAAAAGATCTCGGTCTTCAAGACCTATGACAAGCCCAAAGGTCACTCCAGCGCAGGCTCCTTTGCAACTTATATGATTGTTGCTCGTAAGTCTCCCCATCGCCGGCCGACCATCCGAATAAAATGAGCTCATAAAATACTAGCGGTCTGCTTCTTCCTGGGCATGCTCTTCTCGTCCTTTCCATACGATTTCCCGCTCCTTTGGACTTCTGATGTCACGCCTGCGGCATACTACGATCAATTGGAGGCTCATCTGAAGTTCATCCATGCTTCGCCTCCTATTATCCCCCGAATCCTGCACATCGCCATCTCGATTGGCTTCATCGGCTTCTTCACAAAGCTCTTCAAGCCTTCCGAAGCAAACTTGCTGTTCGACGGCACGTCCTTGGTTCTATATGTCATTGGTGTCGTAGTTTACATTACCAACATCGTCAAAGGCCTTCGAATTGTCACCCTTGGCATTTACAGTGTTCCCGAGGGCAGCACTGAGATTGAAATTGGCCGTGAGGATAGCTTGAGGGTTCTGGCTGCTAGCAACACGATTCTAGCTTTGGTTTTGGTTGGCGTTCTCGTCTTGCAAGCTGGACAATGGTATGCCGAGAGAAAGGAGGCAGATGAGATCCAGAAGTTGGATCAGGAAGAGGAGGAGAAGACCGCTACCAAGAGCCAGAAGGTCACAAGATCTTCCTCAAAGAAGAAGCAGTAATCAAATCTTGGTGTGAGGAATTGTTGTGGAATAATGGTCCGTTTGTAATTATCAATGCCGGAGCTCTTCTGTGCACCTATCTTGGATATCGATTTCCTTATATCAAAAGTTTATTGTATCTACAAGTTTGGCATTTCCATCACCTCCTATTCGCGCGTGTGTTAGTGCGTTTAGGTGTTCTGCGTGCACTGTTTGAGATCATCGTGCTAACATGGCCTTAGGCTTGGAAAAAGCTTGCGTTATATTTGGTAACCTGCTAATTGTCATTCAATGTCCAAGGTAATGGAATCTCAGAAGCTCGCAATACATCAGTAAGAAAACATTTCAACTAAAATGCATTAAATGATAGCCTTTCCAAGCCCCCACACAGCGGTGAGGCTGCAAACCCATCTTCAACAAGACCTGGAAATATTATCTATGTCATTCGCGAAGCCCGAACAAGTGCTTGCGGTGCTTCTTATTACCCACAATGGGGCTTATAACAGACATGTGCTCCTTCTTCGATAACATGGGGGTCCACAATCTACGGACCAAATCTTACTTGTCAATCGTCCTAGGTATTTCAGGCACAAAGATGCTATTTTGAACTGTTAGTATCAGTTGGTGATTAGCTCGTTTAACTGAAGTTGTTATAGAACTCTCCGTTGCACACGTGGGGTTTCTACACTTGGGAGTTAGTACTGCTGAGAACTCTATCTATTGTTGTATTTAGATGATTCGGCTATATATAGAAAAGTAATTAACAGCTTCAATCAGCCTAACATGCGGAAGCCCTCTTTCCCCCTCAACTCCACCCCCAGCAATTCTGTGGGCCCACACAAGCTTGGTGGAAAGATCTTAACGGGGACACCCACAACTCCCTCCGCCCAACTCTCCCCAAATCCTCCCTGAGCCAAGGCGCAGATAGCATCACTCACACTCGAAAAGTCTACATATCGAGCAGCACCGAACCGCCTCATATCCTACTCAAAGCCGCTACTACAATTTTTAATGTGTGGGAGACATGAAAGGAGTAAGTCAGGGGTTACCACTTGAATAAGTACTCCTCTCCAACTTCTAGACGAATATAATAACAACTCTACTTTAAGGCGTCCAAACCACCCTCGCCCTCACAACCTCCCACACCCACGCTCCCCCCTCCCTATTCCACTCGTACCGCTGATAGTCATCACAAAGCGGATCCCAATTCTGGCTCATTTTGTGGTCGTGTTTCTGAAGGGAGATTGCCTCGACTATAGAGTACTGTTAACCGAGTTTAGAGTGATGTTTGCGCGAAGTTTCGTCTCACCTGCTAGTTTCTTCACGCAATGGGTATAAGTTTAATATCTAACAAAGCTGTCTTTATTGTTTCCTGCTATGAACAAGCTTTGACTTGACTGTGTCCGAAGAATGAGAGTTTGAGCAGAATGTAGATATACTAGGGAAATGTCAGACCCAGGAGAGCGACGCGGGGTTTTATATCTGGTGACTCTCTAGGGGGGGTGTGAAAGCTTGCCTGGCTATTCAGAAGCGTCTTTGACACCAATTCACTGAACCATAATTGAGCTGCACCAAGCTGTTCTACTATAAAATCATTCGGCTTCTCGCTTAATTCCTCGGCTTATCTAGTTCCATTTAAGCGCTCCACAAAGAATAGCCCAACTACTGGATTTCAAACCTCCAAGACCCCGAAGAGGCTATCTACACGCCAATCATCTGTGGAGTAAAGGCAGAAATGAGACCTGTGCAGAGTGATGATACTATCGTTAATGCGGAACTACCCTGTTTGCACCTTTCACCAGAGGATTCACAGTATTGGGATTAAGGTAATATGCATCCATTGTGAATCTCAAAAATAAAGCTAGGCTATGAGAATATTGACTCTCAAGTCAAAGCAGCAAGCATTTCTCCGATATCGTATGCCTCGAGTTCGTGGGTTAAAATGTACGCCGAACTCCAGCCTTGTACGCGTGACAAGATGGTGGCCTCCTTCTCGGCCTCCTTCTCAACCTCCTTCTCGAACTCCTTCTCTAGAGGAAATTGCTCTGTACCAGTAGTCGATCGTATGTTGATTGCAGATACACCAGATGCGATAGACTTCTCATTCGAAATAGTTCCATAGTAGTAGCCCCTTTGATAATGTCGAGCGTCCTTCTCTCGAGGAAATTCCTCTGTGCCAGTAGTCGATCGTATGTTGATTGCAGATACACCGGATGCGATAGACTCCTCATTCGACGTAGGTCTAGGATCCGAAACGCCACTACTCTCGCAAGCCCCGGCCCTACCAGTTCCAAAGTAGTGGCCCCTTTGAAAGTGTCGAACATCGCCAAGATGAATAGCTACTGCGCCATATTGTTCGAAGAGAGGCATTTCCACAACTTTGCAGGGAAAATAATCACCACGTACGGATTCAAAATATTTCATTTCTTCCGGGTCGACTTCGTTGGCTCGAAGAGCGAGCACTTGGCCATGAAGTTCAACAACAATCCACTTCGTTTGCACGTTATTTTGGAATATGCGTCCAGTCGCTAAGGCATTCAACTTGTAGGACTTGTTTATAGTGGTAAGTGTAAACGCGGCAAGTGGCATTTGTTTCCGAGTGTAGGGATCATCGGTAGTGTTGTTAACTGACGAATTGCCAATTTCCTCTATGTAAATACTGTAATTTGGATCACCCATGATACATGGGAAGATAAATTCGGGGTAATGCTGTTGCAAGCCTGAAATGTAGGAATTGATGAGATGGAAGCTACGTGAGATGAGTTGGGAGTATAATGGATTGGTTAGGAAGACGCAAGTCGGTTGTTTTCTTTTCTTTTCTTTTTTTGGTGTGGGAGGGTGTTGGTATTTCGGGCTTGTTGATAGTTTCGCTAGTTTCTCCAGACCATCGACCACTAAAGTAGAGGAGAAGATTATGAAATTAGGGCTCGACTAGCTCTTCAACGATCGTACGGTGTGGAAACAAAAACTTTGCCACATCCCTATGGTTATTTAGACAGAGTGAAAACACTTGGCAGTAGTCGTTAAAATTTTTTATCTGGATAGTGGAAAAGGCTGTCACTTACTATTACCTCCAATATAGGGACTATCCCAATCGTCACTACTGTAAGAAGCACACGCTTCTTCAAATTCCGGATTCATCTTGTAGTTTAGTTTTGACCTTTCGACGGTATTAAGTTTCAAGGTGGGACGTGAGAATAAACTAAGTATCCGTGTGGATAAGGAACGAGATGACCTGAAGTGGAGTGTAGAGTATTGACGTGTTCAAAACTTTCGGTCCATTGGAGAATGAAGATGAGCAAGGTAAAGAGCAAGGTAAATTTAGCTTAGGCAATGATCAAGAAAGGGAAGGACATAGGAAGGTGGTGTTAAGTATATATAGTTTTTAAAAGATGTTATGTGATTTCATGATGACGTTCTAAACATCTAAGGTGAAAGAAAAAAAACCAAAGACGGCTAGCTTTAATAGTTAGGTATATATGGAAGGTGAATTCAGCAATTAGAGCACTTAAAGCACAAGCAATTGAGAAGAAGAAAAGTACGTTGTAGACATAGAACATGCCGCCCGGATGGTCTCTGGCATAGAGGCTTTGTTCACTACGCTCTAAAATGATATTAAAATAGGCAGTTTACGCCCAGAATACATAGCGTGTGCTTCGTCCCTTTCGGGATGGGAGTAGTAGGCTATTGAAAGCCCCGCCCAGAGGGCCACTGGAATGGAGGCCTTTGTTCACTACGCTCTGAAATAATATCAAAGGAGGTAGTTTAAGGGTAGAATACATTCCAAACGCGGATATCGAAAGCCCCCTCTCGGGGGCCACTAAGGTTACCGTGGAGGCCTTTGTTCGCTACGCTCTGACGCCCTATTTTGACATAATTTAGTACGATTAGGAGGAGGAAGCCGTATGCTATTCGGAATTTCGTCTACTATACGAAGTGGGGGCCTCCCCCTCGTGAGACGTATATATGCATAGGCGGAATTTGTATGCGATCTGGCGGAACCTCGCCTAATAGTCTGTGCCCTTCCGTCGGGGGTGAACCCCTACTAGCGTGTAATTTTTTAAAGTAATTATCTATACGCTATCTTCTTAATCCTTACGACTTACTTTAATATATACGTCTCTAAATCCTTCGATCTAGATTATATCCCGGGGTTGGGAGGGGCACAGACTATTAATTAGGTGGGGTTTCAGTAACCGCACGTGTAGAAACCACGAACTATGATCCGCTCAATTTGACTAATAAGAAGCGCGAAACAACTGAACAATGACCAATCGGAAGAAAGTATTTTAATCGCGGAGGAACCTTATTCCGAAGACCAATTTCGAGCGGCCAACGGTTAGTAAGGTGGTCACGTGTTATAAAGAGAATAGCTACGTTTGAAATAACGTGATTGTACACCGAGTCGATCATATCACCGAGTCGATCACTTTTCCCCACCCTACTCCCCCGAAAACTTCAACATGCGTTTTCTTAACCACCCTCTATGGAAATTTAAACCTAAGAAGCACGAATCATTCTAGTTATTGAGGCTATTCGATCATGTAATAAAATTAGTCGCTGCTGTAAGGGTTAGGACCCTTGGGTGTGCTCGGGCTAATAGCTCTCGCTAAGCACTGACTCTCGCTAAGCACTAGCCACGAGTGGAATTCGATTCAGTTCGACGCCACTCTATCCTATTACTTCCAGAAGGTTCTAGTTACCTCTTCTTATGTATATAAGACCCCGTAGGAGCTGCGCTTATACGAGCTCTCTACGCACTTCTTAATTGAATTTCAGAAATCATTCCTTTCGAGTTATTCGAGGTCTGGCCTCTCACACTTATACGAAGATCTAGAGCTGATTAGCGTGTGGTTTCGACTTGTAAAGAATATAAGAGTAAAATATAGTGTTTTAGATTACGACTTTTATAACTTCGACGAGATGAGCTTTATAATAGGTATTATTAGCGTAGCTATAGTTATTACACGCGCTAATCGACGTGAAAGAGGTAAGGTAGTTTAGCCTAGTAATTAGGAATGAGCTATAGTAATTACTTATATTAATAGCGAGGGCTAGGACGTGCCTCCGTTTTTAGTAGTTTAAGGTAAGAATTATCTCGTGAATTAGTATACTAAGGGCGGCCTCTTACACGACTAGGTAACTAAACCTATAAGTGTGAGAGGCCAGACCTCGAATAACTCGAAAGGAATGATTTCTGAAATTCAATTAAGAAGTGCGTAGAGAGCTCGTATAAGCGCAGCTCCTACGGGGTCTTATATACATAAGAAGAGGTAACTAGAACCTTCTGAAAGTAATAGAATAGAGTGGCGTCGAACTGAATCGAATTCTACTAGTGGCTAGTGCTTAGCGAGAGTTAGTACGGAAGGGGGTTCTAAGTGGGACTCGGCCACCCCCTGTATAGCGGTCAGCTCGTAGAAACTCATAGAACTCGCCGCTTTACTCTATAAATTTGAGGCTATTCGCACTTATACTGACTAACTAACTAATACTATGGCTTGGAATAATACTCCACGACGTGTACGCTTTAAGACTCTTGTTAGTACTAGCTATTCTTAACGCCACGCTACTAAACTCCTTAATATCCCACGAACAACTACTTAATCCTAGCTTAAAAAACCAGACCGTATCCAAAAGCCACCCGGCGCAAAGCATAAAGTCTCTAAGGAGCAAGTCTAAGAGATTATCAACTAGTTTACGGGCCATTACGACCGGCGATGTTACAACCTCCGACAGATCCGCGAACACTTCCACTTAGATTACTATAATAATACGCTTCTTATAGCTTTTACACGCTACGGATACTATTACCACTCGCTAGACTGTAAGCCGTTTATATCTAAGGCTAATAAGCTTAAACGCTAGAGCTTCTCAATTAAGCATTAGGATAAGAAGAAGGAATACTAGCGGAAGGGTAGATTTATAGACGAGACGATTACTCGTACGGATCTTTTACGACGACGGAAACTCCTACGTAAACGTGGAGAGAGGAGGAGGCTAGACTGTATCTAATTTACGTTCCATTCTGGCCATAAGTCTATTATGGCCTAGGCGTGTATTAGTTATAGGTTTAAGTCAGACTTATACTTTGTCTCTTATAAAGAGGAAGGTAAAGGCTTTACACAGTAGAAGTACGTAGAACAGATCTTAAGAGGGCCTTTAAAAGAGATCTTTAAGACACCTAGAGACTTCTTCTACGTTAAAGATAATAGCCAGGTCCATAGGAAGAAAGATACTCAAAAGAACTATAGTTTTTACAACTCTATACGCTTAGAATGCTATATCCATTCTATTAATTGGCCTCCTTATTCTCTAGACCTTAATCCTATTAAGAATATCTGAAGAGTCTTAAAGCAGAAGCTTAGGAATAGAAACCTATCTAGTGGCTGGAACTTATTAGAGTTAAAGACTATAATACTAGAAATCTGAGAGACAGAAATCACTATTAAGTTAATTAACAAGTTTGTAGATACAATGCCAGAAAGGCTAGAAAAGGTCAGATTAAGAAAAGGAGGGCCATCTAGCTAGTAGGATAGATAAAGCAGTAATAGATTTGGTTCCTAATATAGCGATAGAATATGGCAGAAAGCAGGGGGTGGCCGAGTCCTACTTAGAACCCCCTTCCGTACTTAGCGAGAGTTAGTGTTTAGCGAGATTCAGTGTTTAGTAAGGGCTATTATCCCGAGCACACCCTAGGGTCCTAACCCTTACAATAAGTAATAGATAGATAAATAATAAGATAGGTCTAGAATGACTTTAGTACTTCGATAAACATACTACTACTTAAGTAAAGGGTCTATATTAAATACTTATTCTTAATAGATATAAGAGCTACAAATTAGCTACATTCTAAGAGTATTATAAAGCTAATAATATTATTACTCTTTATCTACCTTTTTATTCCTCTTACTTAACCTAGCTACTCGACGTTAGATGTTTTAGTGTTCTTAAACGTATATATAGGCGTTAAATTAAGACCTTTATTAAAGCTTATATTAACTATATTACTAAGGCTAAGTTCTTTTTAGCTTTTAATATAGCTTATAAGTAATTAATAATAACTTAAAACGCCTAGACTAGATTTTATAAAGCTAGCTTAGTATTTAATTATAAACTTCTACGTCTACTAGCTCTCTCTCTACTACTACTAACTCTTAGGTCTTATAGACCTCTTATAACCTAACTAATACTCTTTCGTAAATAACTTTAGTTAAGAATTATATTTTATACTATTAAGAAAGCTTACTAACCTCTATTTTTAAGACTATAACTATACTAGTAAAGAGTATAAAGCTATTAGCTTATAAGATAACTCTATTATTAGCCGAAGTTCGTACCCTTCGTAAGGTAAATAAGGCACTTAGTAAACGCCGTAGGGTTAAAAAGACTCGGGTCCGTTAAGGAGGTACACTTACTATAGAGGATACGTAGGACGTATTAGCTCAAAAGGAGGCAGAGGAACAGGCTCGACGCGACAAGCGTTCTAAGGGGGGTAGGCAAAATGAGGGGCAATCCTCTAGGCGACGGTGTAGCACTTACGGAAAGACTAGTTATAATACACGAACTTGTTAAGAGGCTATAGATATATCTAGTTTATCGGATTCTGAGTAGGTTTAATTAATATTATACGTTATAGTTATTCAATCCTATCTCAAAGTAGTGGGGTAGGGAAAAGTGATCGACTCGGTGACATGATCGACTCGGTGACATGATCGACTCGGTGTACAACCACGTTATACGAGATTCACATAGATGGTTAGTAACTTGTCATATACTTGATGCTAGAGCTCACAATACGTGTTTTTATCGAAGTGAAGAAAAGTTCGCTGTGGACATAGAATATTCGGGGTTCACATGGATGCTTGTTTGTCATAGACTTGGTGTCAGAATTTTAAAGACTTGGTTTTATCGAAGCTGGTATCTGATGATAAGCCGTTGTTTCAAAATCATTGGAAGGAAAAAGATCAAAGAAAGAACGGAATATACTAGTTTTAGGGCAGTTACCGTCAAGGTAAGTCATCGACGACAAAAGGGAAGACATATTGGACCACAGACTTCAAACATGGAGTCTGCTCAAATCCTGCCTTTGAAGCATAGAGTGTCTTGTAAAACTATTCCCTGTATAGCAATCTCATCGACATAGGTTCCAGAATCCAGGAGTAGAGCAGAGGCAAACATGGAACTTGATTAGAAGTTTCAGAGGAATTTCATAAAGGGAGATAGCATAGATAAGGACCCCCCCTTCCCCTATTATCAAAAGGGCATCTTAACACTTAGAAGCCAACGATCAGGATGCCGAGAGCCGCGCGACACAAGAAGGCAACTTTGAACTTATCATGGCAGCATCTCAACCTCCATTCTCGGATGATCGCATCGTGGACAAAACCCGACAGTTTTGAGAAGGAAAGTAGGTTGAGTTTCTACGTCAGATGGGCCAGAAGCCAAGCGATGGTTGTAGAAGCACTTTGTACTGAGCTCTCGAATTTGCCACAACCATTAAGTCCTCAGAATCCGGTCAAAACAAGAAAGTCCCTTGAAAAGCTCGTGCGAATTTGCTGCCACTTCTGGCATGTTCTCGACCAACTACCCAGTATTCCTGCAGCTGGTCCTGAACTTAATGACCTAGAGTTTCAGGGTAAAGTAGAGATCGCCAAGAGAGAATTGATAGCCACTGCAAATTCCCTTCTCGCCCACCATCTTCCTGATCTTAAACATCTTGGTCGGTGGAAGCATAATCTGCTAGGGACATCCACTCCATTACTCTCAGAAAGTTTGCTAGAAATAGCTATACAATGCTGGCTTGACCAATGCCTCGGCCCAAAGGAAGTGACACTCCGTAAGTACTATTCCGGGTGACGAATTCAAACTAGAATTGGATCTAGATGTCGCGAGACTAAGAGCTCGAAGAGCAGGTCAAACTTCACCTTCTACGTATCTTTAACACTATCCTTCAGGAATGGCATTATTGTCAAAAAAAAACGAATCGGTCTTCCTCGAGTTATTTTTATCGCTCGTACGTATGGAGATATGCGTCTTCTGGTCGGTGGTTCGACTCAGCCCTTCCCTCGCAAATTCGGTATGGATATCTACAATGCGACCAAGAATAAGCGGGACGCTACATTAAAGCATTCCTATCATATACGCAAGGATTTACTACAAATAACACACCCACTCGAAAGGATCGATGCATCCTTGATCCACCAGGTGAATAATTGGAGATTTAACACTCAGGATGATCTCAGTACGGCAGTAATCCAAGCGCAGGTGGGAATATATACGGCGACAAACACTAATCGCCCAGGAGAAGCATATCTGCTTCACAAAGACCTACCAGCGAAACAACCCTGTGGCAAGTGTCGTGTGGTGCATCAATTCCTATCGTCGGTACCTCTCCAACAGCAGCCAGACCAGAAAATATTTGAACATCTTCAGTGCGCGGAAGACGCTTGGGTCCAAAAATCAAAGATGCGTCGCCTCGGACTAGATTGGGAAATTAGATTACGTGGATAATTAGTTCTTGATAGCATGGCGTTAGGCCCTAGACGAGCACACATGAGGAGAGAAGGTGGAAGAATTCAAGCGCTTACTGCAATGTCCCTTGACGAAGAGACTATGAGCCCTGTACTTTCAGCCGAAGACAAGCTGTGAATTGCTTCAATCGATATGCTAGAGGAAATCTGATCGTGCAAAACCATAGTAGCCTGCTGGTTCGTAATAAACTATCTGGGCTTCTCGCTTAATTCCTCGTCATCTTTTTTATTGGTTCTTTATCTAGCTATTTAAGCGCTTGATAAAGAATGGCGCACTCTGTGATATAGATCTTAGTTCAAATAATCTTCGGGGCTATAGGTAGGTTTGACTAGTGTGCGTATCTAAGCTAAGTAGTGGCGTTTGACATGCGGCTTTCAAAGTCTCGTGCTCTCCCTCTTCAATTTCCTCGATACTCTCGTCATCACTATCCTCCATCTTATCCAAGGATTCCACCATCACCGTGAAACTCTTTCACTCCTTATCTTTCCTTTGGATTTCATCAACTCGATCATCTCTCCCACATCTTACATTTGTCATTTGTATGTACCATCTTCCCCACCTGCCCGTTTTGAATGCCATAATAGTGCAATAATGTAGTGCACGGTGTGATCAACTCGTCTTTGCAATTTAGCTAGATCTCCAAATGCCGATTTTGTTGGTATACTAAGCAATAGTCCCAATGATATACTGAAGTTGCTTTAGGTCTCTATCTATGCGCCACACACTCATTTCTGAGATGTGAAGAATGATGGAGACAGATCTATGGTAATCCTTGAAGAATCTAGATTGGATTGTAAACATTGTATTAGCATCACTCATTCACCTTCGAGGGATACTCTACACAATCCCAATGCTTTTACAAATCCAATCCGCCGTCTCTCTGGGCCGACAATTCTTAACGGATTAGCACAAAACTCTAGCAATCTTACTTTACTAGCATGCTCGGTCTGTGGATTTTCCCTATGTTGTTGTGCTTCTAGATAAAAACTAATGACCATGAAAAAAGACTCTTTTTAAAAGTACTTAGCATAGAGGATCGTAGGTTCCATGTTTCGACTTTTTTCGACGTAAAAAGGCATGTTACCATAGACCATCTTTCTGGTTTAGATAGGGTTCCTTCGTTACTACTAATGAGGATAAATTGCCGCTACTCGGAGTTTTCTATATTCGTAATTGGAGGAGTATACTAGATCGGTAAAAATCTCAACGATGCTGATTCAGGCAGTGGGAGGCCAGAGCTTACTGGCCATGACTCGCTGATAGGAGGTGATTCTATCCTAGAGGGAGAGATGAAGGAGAATTCTATGACCGGACGAAGAGTATGTAGCTCCAATTGTGAAATCTCCCACCCGACCGGTCACTCGGGAGCTGCTAGAGAAGAGCAAATACTCCCTACTTCAAAACGCTGATATGAGCAAAGATGGACCTTCCCTAATTGGGCTTCAAAGATCACCACAAGGGAATAGCGCTCGTGACGACTAGACGTAGGATAAAAAGGGGTAGTTTTATTATTTAGTCGATAGGCAGTTTATAACTCTAAATGAGCTTTTTGGTTCGTAGCTAATAGGACCTCCGGACCAGTATTTCAAAACCCAGTATTTACCAGTATCCAGATACTCATATTAAATATTAAATACTGAGTATTTCGCGAACCCAGACGGACCCTAAGTTGGCCCTCTATAATATATTACACCCGTTACTAAATTACTACTAAAAATTAAACAGCGAAATAACAAACTAATTAACATCTAGTTTTTAGAAGCGAGAATTTCACGATTTCGGGAGTATATTATATTATACGGCTTCACGGCTTTATAAGGGGCTCGGTACCTATACGAATCACATTCGAGTATTCGTAGAATAAATATATGGGTACATCTACTAACACTTCCGAATCCGGAGAAGTGTTTTCCTAAGTTTGGCCCGACCCTTCCACCTCGGTTACCATACTTCACGTATCGTCTTGTGGTCGACAAGCTTCCGAAACATCGCTGAGTTTTCCAAGCACAAAATATGGAATGCATTTATGTGGTCCAGAGTGCATGTGAAGCTGTACAACAGTACCATGCATCAACATCTCTGTAACCTCGAAAAATTCCTGGATATGGCTTGTTGAGAGACTAATATCTTGAGGTCCCTTATATTGTTGAGCTTGCCCTCTAATGTTTGGTACCCATCTGTAACTACATCTTCGATGCTCGTTAAGGACTCGTGAGTCGTGATTTCGAAGACAAGTGTGGTTGCTCGTTCGAGATCAGGACAAGACAGGTGAAGTGGCTCCTAGCCGACCTTTTCGAGAACCTCTCTTGCTATTTGAACAGGTCGACTAATATCGTGCATCGCCTGAACGCCCGGTTCAAAAACTGGATTATTCTCTTGATACATCACAGCGCTTTTGGAGCTGTTGACTGAGATTGTGGACTTGAGTATAGGAGCCGGAGTAAGAGACACAACACTGACTAAATGCGGCAGTGATGTGGATGCTGGTACTATACAATGGTTCGCCTGGTCATACATAATTGAAGCTCGTTGCATGCCGAGCAGGCAAACCGGTGTAATAAGATAAAATCAATCAAATCAATATTATTATAATATAATACTGTTTTATTCTAGCGAATCCAAACAGACTCTAATACATATCGTCAGCTGGGCTTATTGAGTGACGAGCTCTACTTACATCCCCGGCAACTGCATTTCCACATCCAAATTCCAAATAATTAGAATTAAAGCCCCCTTTGAATCTCTCAACCTAGCCATCAGCTTCCCCATCTCTTTCTCCCTATACGCAAACCTCACCCTTATCTTCCACTTTCCACTCCCGCCATACTTCCCAAGAGGCTTATCAAGTTCCACATAGCGACCGACACATTTCTTAATATTCTTGGCAGCTGAAAGGTAGATATGATCGGAGCAATACGTTCTGCCGTCTTTGAGGAGTCTTGAAAAATCGTTGAGTGAAGGTGAGAATGTTTCGAGATCGGATGCTGAAGGGACGGCGCTTCCGAGTGTATAGGCTGCTTTAGAGGACAAGGCTGTGGTGGCATGTTGAACAATGCCGACGACAGCACCTAAGGTCGTGATAGGGTCCATGATGGAACATTAGTGATTGTCCTTGATCGGGCGTGTTTCCTTACGAGGAGTTGGGCATCATGAAACGAGAAACGAAATAGCATGATGGGTGGAAAGCTTCCCCCGGTACAGCGTCATTTGGCTTTAGATGTGGCTTGAGGTCACACATCATATTTACGCTACAAGGCAAGGTTTCTGCGAGTTTGGTTAGTGTCGAAAGCAAACTAAGGAGAACATTCAAGATTAAAATGAATCTTTCGAGGTGGAAGTGGGTTAAATTTTAATAAGCGATGCATTAGTGAGAGAGAGCCTCTCCTTCCTTGGGTATGTCACAAATCCACTCAGAAGAAAGAGTCTGGTTCTAAAGAGTTGGTCAAATATAGCTTGATCCTCAAAATGGTTGGTATAGTTTAATAAAAAACTATTTCAATACAGCAACGATCAAAGTCCAGAACCCTGATCCATGTGCAAGCCCGTCAGGAAATATACTATCGTCTCTTTGAGAGCGAATCTCAGCTCCCAAAACACCGGTAAATGCAGCGCCAAAAACCTTTCGGATATCATATCGACAAAGAAAACAAGATTAAAATATGCAATGAATATACAAGAAGTTAAATGCCGCCACGCCAACAAGGAGTGAAACTACGGTCTCCCCCCGCCGTTCGAAGGATGGAACAACGGTGCCGGCTCATGCGCATTCTTATAATCAAAGCCATGATATGGCGGCGTATTGGTAGCCGTCTGATTCCCCTCGACCGGGAGTTCATGAGGGCCATATTGCGAGTGCCCTCTCTGTAACATCATGCCTATTGGTACTTCTGCCGAGGCTGGATGGTGCATGCTATGCGGCGAGGTAGGGACTCGCAATGGACCGACGCCGGGGGGAGCTTCCTGCATCATTAGCGGGCTGGAGCTTCCGTTCGGTCCAAGGTTCATTGGGAGTACGAATTCGCCGCGCTCGTCAATTGCTGGACTTCGAGATCGATAGCTTTCTGTTTCTGAGTATCCTCCTCCCTGGACAGAGTAGCGCTGTGGACCTAGGTTGTTGGCATCGTAACGTGGACTTTTCATCGGCGCTGTTGACGTGGATGCCATGGACATGTGTCCTGGGATGAAAGTTGGTGATGGATGGGAGCCTGGAGATCGAGAATTTTGCTTCTGGACGATCTCTGCTAAGGTTCGTTGGCGGCCACAAAGATAGATGAGAGCACCAGCAAGCACAATGACAGCCGCACCTCCAATCGCTATCCCTGCGATAGCTCCGGTTGATAGACCATGGTTAGCTACGGCAGCTGCTGTAGGAGTCGATGTAGGAGGAGTTGATGTTGCTGCGGTGGCGGTGGCGGCGGCAATTGAGGAAGACACGCTCGCTCTAACCTCGGCTGGGAAGTTCTCGCCTGGACTGAATGCATAACTGGAATTCGCTGCAAATAGTTTCTGGACGGCCAGTGTTTGCGCTGCTGACGGATTTATAACTCCAACCATCCCGTCCTCACAAGCACCGGGAGCCGAACAGTAAAAGAAGACTGGGTTGGTATCGTTTACGCGCACTTGAAAGGTTGGAGGCTATTGAAATCAGCATCGAGTTTTGAGAAGTTCCTTGGATGTGAAGATGAATCTTACACTAGTTGGAATCACGGCTATAGGAAAGAACTTGGACCAAAAGCCCGTCCTTCCAGGCCCTGAGAACTCATATGGTATACAAGCAGCTCTATAGTCCGCTCGCGCGACGGAATGATTCAGAGGATAGAATCGATATTCTACAATCAAGTCAACTCCTGTCGCAGGTCCGAGCATCGAAGCCATCAAGACTTACCAACAATATCACCAACATTTGCAGTTATAGTCTCAGGTGAGAAACGGTGACCTTCCGCGCCGACGGAGACCGTGTGTGTAGCAGCAGGAACACTTGATGTCTGAGAGGCAGGTGCACTCGATGGCGAGCTGTATTGCTGAGCAAGACCAACTCTAGCTGAAGCTAGGAGCAACAGGATCGAACAGCATTGGGGAAACATTATGAAAGGTGCCGAGGCAAAACGAGTGAAGTTGGATTCTCAAAGGAAGTAAGTGTATCTATCAGATGACAAGAGAGAAATCCACGAAACCAGAGACGAACATCAGCGAAGGGATTTCCTTTGCACAAAGGAGCCAGAGACCTTGTTATTATTGTCCAAGCGTATCTTGACATGAAGAATGAACCCCAGCGAGTCAGCCCATGCTGAACTCCGAGACAGCACCAAAGCTGATGGATGTGGCTCAAATTTAGACCAAGAAGATTGGTCTCGCGAGGATGTTTTCACCTTGGCATCGAATCTCTAGTTGGGTATTTTAACATCCGCACGAAGCAATCCATAGGGGATTGTTGAAGAAAGCCACACAGGGGAGCGAGTTAGCAGTGCTGACATCTTGACTAGGATGCTTTGCCGACTAAGGGTTGCTATTGGAGATACATAAATATCACAGCCCTACTGCGCACCGCCCTTGACTGCCACGATGCAGTGCAGATGTGAGATTTTGGTAATAGAATACGGGTATTAAACGAAGCCTTTTGATTGGATGTTTCGCGTTTCTATCAAATACGCTGAATGTCCAGGAAGCATATTTTGGGGATCTCCGACATTGTCCACGTGCGCGTGATGCAGTACGAAGGAGCAAGAAGAAATAGAAATAGGAAAGGAGCCCATCGCTTCCGCTAATGCAATAAATCAACATACAATGATCCCATAGTCGGAAGCAAAGTGCGATAAGGCATAAGGTCGACAAGATGTGTTAGATCTCCACTAGGAGAAGGCAGGTTCTTGCATAGGGAGGATTCGTGAGCGAGGAAGAAAAGCGAAAAATAAAGATATGGGTACCATGGATGCATACTTTTCTGAGTGGGGACCACGTTCGTGAGATACGGAGTACGTTATTGATCCTGATCTTCTCTCCGTCCTCAAATCCTCATCCGTCTTCTCATTCTGCTCCATTAGCTTCGCTTGTCTCTGGAAGCTTGTGAGGTAGCTTCCTGAAACATGTAATCGGCGTGTAAGACTCTGCGTTGCTATTGCTTGATGGCACATGATAGGGACTTTGTGTGTCACACCATGTAAGGTGCAATCTACCTGCTGTACTGTACAGTGGCTGACCTGCTTACTTCGTATGGCAATCGCGCCTGTGACTCTGGGGCGCGCTGCAATGCAACATTCAAACGACCTTTTCAAATGTTTTTTGTATAGGTTTTGCGGCCTGTCATAATTGTTAGTTGAGAATACGATTCTTCAGGGGCAGGTTGCCGTACGTCAATAAACCTTTCCAAATCCTTATCGAGGTTTGCAAGATCATCTTTTCTCTTCTTGTTATCGGCAATGAGGCCTTGCTTCTTCTTCAACAAGCCTTGTCTCTGCTCTTCCAAGGACATCCTCTCAGCGTGTTCGTGGTCGATACGTGCGGTAGTCAACGCGACCTCGTCGGCATCTGCATGTTGAGGGTGCCCGGCTAAGAATTGATCGACAGGAATCAAAGGTAATTGCTGGTATTTGTGGCTGCGATTCAGTTAGCAGCTTCACCGGGATCGGAGAGATAATATACATACTCATAAGATTCGCAAGCTTCAATCTCTCCTTGCAGATGCCTTTGTTCGTAGTACAGATTCTGGAGTTGTAGATGTAATCTGTCGACTTCCTGACGAGCTTCTGCGGTAAGGGCTTTGGTTTCCCTTGCTCCTACGTGAGCATCCCGATGCGATCCTCTAAGCCGAGCTAGATAAGCCAGAAGTATCTTTTGTTGTTTGGATATCTGCAGCTGGAATTCTTGAGGTGGTGGGGACGTTGAGGAGTAGCTGGAAGTAAGGTCAAGAAGGGCAATGGCTTGATCTCGAGCCTGTTGTGAAGTTGCCAAAGTGGTCTTCAATGCCGGGTCCGTGACAATTGTCTCGATAGTCATCTTGTCCAAAGCCGTGGGGGGTCGGTGGGCTGTGACTTGTGGAGTTGTCTTTCTCGAAAGGTGG
Organism: Amylocarpus encephaloides; assembly: GCA_019669835.1. NCBI lineage: Eukaryota > Fungi > Ascomycota > Leotiomycetes > Helotiales > Amylocarpus > Amylocarpus encephaloides. The sequence continues at coordinate 41,204 of MU251397.1, forward strand.
AGGTAGACGCGGAAGCAAGCCCAAGCGGATTGACGCGCGAGAACAAATCGTGCACAGACCAAGTCGCGGGGTCACTAAAATATAAATCTCCAAGAGACGCATACAAAACTTCAATTGCTATAGAGTGTCCAGTAAGTCAGACGGCCGGTCAGAATCTACCACATACTTACTATAACTCCAGGAAACCTCAATTTGATCATGGCCCCCGATTTACCTCCCACCAAAGCCTCATCGACGCAACTAGCAATATTCTCAAGATCGTCCGTGTGGTCAGCAGCAACAAAACAGCTGCTAGTGGACACAACCGCGCCAAAGCTGCTTCGATTCCTACAGCATATCACAATCTTGTGTCAGGCAAATACTATGCGAAAGGAGAGAAGGATCCAGCTGTCAAGCACTAAGGTCGGGAGAAACACGACACGACCTCGCAAAGCTGGTCTTATAGGACGAGCCTGATATTGTTATTTGTGCTGGTTGGATGCACATTCTTACACCCAATTTCTTGGATCCTTTGGCTCAAAGAGATGCGCCAATTCCAGGTATTAACTTGCACCCGCGCTTCCGGGAAAATACGATGGTGCACATGCGATTGAAAGGGCTTATGACGACTTTCAAAAAGTAACTTTAGAGGACAACACCACTGGCATAATGATTCATTATGCCGTCAAGGAGGTGGATCGTGGAGAGCCAATCATTGTCCGAAAAAATTGAATACAAACATCCGAGACTTTAGATGAGCTTGCGATAAGAGTGGATGATAAAGGCGAGTGTTGTTATGATCGCCTTGATGTCATGAAATATCATGCTAATAGTACACAAAGAGCCTGCCATTAAATATAGCCTACCAAGCTAATGAGCTGGTACCATTGGAAAATCTTTATTAGAGGACCCGACATTGGATATTAAAATTTCCTAATCTTTCGAAATGGGCGGCGGGGCATCGCCAGTTTTTGAAATAGGAGTCGGTTTATTAATTGACTCTCGTTGACGTGGAACCCAAGACATAAAGAATTCAACATCCTTCGCGATTGCGCTGGGAACAGCTAGATTCTGCATCCATTGAGGAAGAACGCCCTTTGCATTCGATGCTGTAGCCATAATCCATTCAACATCACCATTGCTGGGCAAGACCCTCACACGTTCAACACTTGCATACGCTGCTACCACCAAACTTTTATCCTTGGTAAATTCGCTGTAGGGCGAATGGTCGAAATCAGTCAACGGTATCGATACCACAAGAAACTCCTCAGTCCCTGCCAAGTCGGCCGTGAGTTGCACAACCGGAAAAGTTCTGTTCTTGAGAGGCTTTGGATTAATCTTGTGCGTCATCTCTTCGACGGCGATGGAAATATTTCGCCACCTCTCTCCAGAAACTTCGACCTCAATACCCTCAGTATCCCATTTCAAAGCTTGTCTGGCGGCTATTACGGTCGGAGTGAAAGCCTTTTCTGATTCCGCGTGACGGTCCTTAAAGTTGTGTACGAACTCATTCCAAGAGGCAGTGTTTTTCTCAGCGACGTTCCTGTGGGTGCTTCTTCGACAACACCAATATTCGTCCTTTCTATCCGCACTGAACTGACTCATCCCCTCGACTTGATCCAGATCTTTCCCTGGGACCGTCCATTCATAAAGATGTACTGGTGCGGCCGAAGACGGAAATGCTCTTGGTGTTCCCTTGACTTTCCATGTTGTGGCACCACCTGACTTGGGCGCAACGCCGTCAATGAATGGTATCGACTCTGCAAGTAGAGATGTCACAAATGAGGGAATTGTTGGAGCTGAGGTTGATCCAGTGGAATCACTAGGGCCATTCAGAGTCGAAGTTGGCTTGTCAGGTAGCACACCTTTTCCACCTGGCGGCAACTGCTTGAAGGAAACTCCTTCCAACCTCACCCAAGGTCCCAACCTATATGTCATGTTGGCTGGCGCGAACGACGCTCAAGATGATGACGTCGAAGATGATATGGAGTGACGTTTTATCAAAGAATTGAAAGCTCTTGTCTGGAGGACTGACTGCGCGGCATCAAAGGAGGGGATCGTCGTATGTATGTGAAGGTGCAAAAGATATGGAAAAGACATGGAAAAGGATATGGAAAAGGATATGTGGAAAATGGCGATCTGTGACGCACTCAAAACGTGCTGACCTCCGATTTCCTTAGCTTCCCGCTCTCAGGTACCACCCGGCCTTGGACATAATTTCTCGACATTTTATCCGTGCCACTGATCGTTTTAGATCAGGTGAAACCCTCTTTTTGTCAATCATTCTTATTATAACGGCGTATGACATGCCACAAGGTTCCATTGCAGACGCATGTTTCTCGGACTGGACGTGGGAAAAGCCCGGGAATAGGACCGTTGGTGAGAGTCCATTTTGATATCGGCCCAAGGTGCGGCCAACACCAGGCAAAACAATCAGCAAAGATATTAGAGTCGCTCTCTATACCTGTTGACTGATCTCCAACCCTTATTTATCATCAAAATCACAGTACTCAACATACTCGAGTACTCTACTCCCTTATCCTTTCTTCATGCCAAGATTTGCCTACACAGACCCTACTGTAAGGTTAAGCGAGCGACGTCAATCGCGGGGTTGTCAAGCACCTGGAGATCATTCACACCACTGTCCACCACAGCTTCAATCAACATCAAGACGATACTCATCTACACATCCACATCCACATACAATACACATACACATACGCCTACACAATGCCATCCCTCAAGGGACCAGGAGACGCACAACAGCATGACGGCAGTGCTCTGCGAATCGGCATCGTACATGCTAGGTGGAATACCAGTAAGTAGCCTTTGTCTCCGCGTTCCAGGTCTTTTGGAGGACTTCTGGCGAAGGAAAGAGGAGGATAGGTGTGGAAAAAGGCGTTCTTGGGATCTCAGCTCCTCGATTGAAGCCTCAGTTCCGCGCACGAGCTTGTCACTTGCCGGTTGCGTTTGCCTTTAATGTCGAAGTAGCTGGAGAGAATGCTCACACTACTCCTCCACCACAGCAATTATCGAGCCCCTCCTCGCCGGAGCCCAAGCCAAACTCCTCGCCTCCGGAGTCAAGGAATCAAACATCATTGTCCAATCCGTGCCAGGCTCATGGGAACTCCCAATAGCAATCTCGAAGTACGAACCCCCTCCCTCTCCCACCTACAAACAAACCATCTAACCCCCTCTCTAGGATGTACTCCGCGTCCCTCGTCCAAAACACCACCACCTCCTCCCTCTCCGCCGGCGACCTCCTCGGCTCCTCTACCACCGACCTAACCTCCCTCACCACCCCCCCCTCCTCCTCCTCCGCTCCCTTCGACGCCCTAATAGCCATCGGCGTCCTCATAAAAGGCGAGACCATGCACTTCGAATACATTGCCGACGCCGTCTCCTCAGGCCTCATGCGCGTCCAACTAGACACGGGCTGTCCCATTATATTCGGACTATTGACCGTGTTGAGTGACGAGCAAGCGATGGCGAGGGCGGGGGTTGGTTCTGGGAGTCATAATCATGGGGAGGATTGGGGCCTTGCGGCTGTGGAGTTGGGGGTTAAGAGGAAGGAGTGGGCGAGTGGGAAGATGGTTTGAGGAAGTTAGAGGCTGTTGCTCTAGAGTTCTGTTGCTCGTGGTCTTACTCGGTGGCACTTTGGGATCATGATTTGATCGAATTCGGAGAAAGGTTAAAGAGAGTAGACAAAAAGAAAGGCCGAGAAAAATACACAATACGGCGAATCGATTGAATTATATTACTATACAAGTCATATTGTGGTGTTTTGTTACCAAGAGACGCTGTGGGGTTGACATGATCCAAGTTCCGATCCAAGTTTCTTGAACGCCGTATGCAATGCCTATAGAACACAAGCGCGCGCCCTCGTCTATCCCACTCCCTCTCGTCCCGATCATTGTGTGTAACCTAACATTTCCTTCAACCCATTACTAGAGTCCTTTTTCGTTCGCCATTTCGACTTTTTCTTCTCCTCTCGCTTCTTCGCCATCGCTTCCCAGCCTTCCTCGTCATCTTCGTCCGAGGCATTAGTGAATTTTGGGACTGGTCTGATGGTTGATGCTGGAGCCCTCTTATCCCAACCTCCAAGAGCACCAGACATTGTCGATGTTCTTGATTTGCTGTCATTGTTGACAGCATGGGATACTGGTCGATACCTTCCAGGAAGACCGATATTGCTACGCTCCGATGGAGCAATGGAAGGGGCGTATCCAAGACCCTGGGCGTGAATCGAAGGTTCATACATAGAACCATGTTGCATCCATGGCGCCGCATTCGCATCCATCATGGTCATCGCCCGTTGGTGTTGTTGGGCACTTCCCGGACGAACCTGTGGAGAACCTGGTCTAGGAACAGACAGCGATTGTTGAGACATGTGACCATTCACTTGAGGTTGTGGGATTTGAGGTGGCCCAGCTTGTCCCGGTTGACCACCAATAGTCATCATTTGCATGAACTGCATCTGCATCTGCATGAATTGCTGCATCTGCTGGGACATCTGAATTTGGGCTTGATCTCCAGGCGTGAGCATCGGCATCATTGGCATTTGTCCCACGGGGCCCACCTGACCCATAGGTCCCATTGTCATTCCTGGTGTTATCCCATTGACCATGCTACCCGCTGTGGTAGGTGGCATACCCATCCCATTAAAGCCACCAGGTGGCGGTGGACCATATTCTCCTTGTGTATTAGGACTGCCTCTTCTTGCAGCTCGGGATCGTTCCTCTGAAGCAATAACCCCAACAAGGCCCCCAGGAGGGGGACCTCTCGTTGACCCACCATGGACGGACCCGGCACCTCCATGGAAAGCCATTGACTCTCGGTGTGCTGGATTGACAAGACCCGCTCCAAAGTACGGATCTTCTGGGAGATTTCTGGCGAACACCGGAAGGCGTGGGTCAACGACGCCTCCAGCAGTCGATTGAGACGTGCCTCGAAGGTTTGGGTTCGATCCCGTAGCTCTGATAGGTGGTCTGTTCTTGTTTGGGAACCCATGCGCCTGGAGAATTGCCAATGGTACTTCCTCATCTTCCTCCTCGACTTCTTCTGGCTGCCCGAGACCTGATGCCAGATTTGGGCTACTCTGAGTAGCGAAAACGCTCGCGCGGACAGGAGGGGCTGCCGATGCCGATTCTCCAGTCACCTTCATCATCTGTTGTCTGTAAACAGCCATGTGCGCCTCCTGCTTCCGTCGTTGCTTGGCAAGTTGTCGATTCTTCTCCGTATCATCATCCTCATCTTCGTAATTTTCTTCCTCCTCGTCGTCTTCCTCCTCTGCTTTTGTCTTTCCGCCGACCATCTTCAGCCTCTCTTGGTCCTGTCTATACCTCTCGAACTGCGCAGGTGTCATAACTTTACTTTGTGGAGGTGCGGTGTTCGAGCCAGGGGGTGAGAGAGGCTTGTTTTGGAAGCGTTGGGCAGCGGAAGCCGAAGAAAGGATGGAACTATCGAACAGATCATCTTCCTGAAGTCTTGGCTCTGCCTTCTTCGCCCTCGGGGTGGTTTCGACAGAACCTGATCTCCAACTGGGGACAGTCGACTCTTCCGCCGCGCGGGATGATGTTTTCGGGTCGACCCAGCTATCCCTTGCGCGGGGGTACGATGGGTCATTCATTCGGCGACTTGCCTGGACAGACTCCCGGAGAAGCCTGGCATCCTCATCAATAGCATCGGTGTATTCCATCGTTGACTGTCTTGAAGCAGACATGCCGCTGCTCCTTCTTAATCCGTCGAGTGGCCCTCCGGGTCTTTGAGGTCGGATGAACGCTTTACCATGTTGTGGCACGGGGGGTGGGCTTGCGCTAGATATCAATCGGTCGTCGGAATGCTGACTGTTTACCGAATAAGGCGACACGACAGGTGGATTGTGATCGCTGTTTCTATCGATGTATAAATGAGATGGCTGATGGAAGCGGTTAGTCTCCTAATAATGTTAGAATTACATTATTGCAGGAGATATATGCAACTCACTTGTGCCTGCGAGGTGACTTTAGCTTCGTCAGCCTCCAAGACCGCGCTCTTTCTTTTTCCAAAGGCAGAGAACATGTCTGAGAAATCGCCTCCCATACTCAGGCCCAAGTCTTTTTCAGCAGCAAGTTTTGGAGGTGTTGCCGTGCTTGCATAGCTAGAAGCTGTTACGGCTCTAGAACGGCCAGTGGCTATCTCCTCATCTGCGGCAACTGGGAAGCTCGTCTCCTTGGGCGGAGAATTGGTTGATCCGTTTTTGTGGCGTCCCCAAGATAACGTCCGACCAGCATTTTTCAGAGAAAACCCAGAGGATGTCTTTGGTATTGGAGGCAAAGGAACGTCACCATATGATCTAGCATGGGGATCTCGGCATTCTTCGGTGGAGGATGGTGCTGTCGAAGCTGCACTCAGTCTTGACGAGTTATCCGTGGTGGACGCAGTATTTGTGTTGGATGCCCCACTGCCACTTCATAAAGTCAGTCAGCAGTGTTCCCCATCGGAGATGATTGAACATCAACCCGCATTCCCAACCGGATGTATGCACTCACCGATTCTTTCCTATGTTTTCAAACATGTTGTCGTCCTCAAGGCGCGAAGCTTTCGGCCGAGCCGTAGGTCCATTAACTGCTTTACCAAACTTCAAGCCTCCGTCGAATGATTTGCTTCCACCGTCGGTTCGATCAAACACCTTGAATGAGGACTCTAACGGCGCTTCGGGCGTGTCCTCTAAAGCGTTGGCAGTCGATTTCCGCCGCCCGAATCCTTTGGGAAATCTAGGCATGTAGGGTACAGTTGTATTTGCGAGGGTCTATTGAGTCGACTTTGGCCAGTGCATACGAAAGATGGGTCAGCAAAGGCTGAAATCGTGTATTCGAAAAGATTGGAAGAGTGATCGTGATGCAGTAGTATGCTCTCCGCCGTAAGAAAAAGGCGTGAGAATGTCGTCGGCGAATTATAGGGAATTAGGGTGTGTTTCGTGAATGATATTTCGTAATGAGGGAACGGCCTTCTAGACAAACACAGGCCAGACGTTAGCAAGATCGAGATCGAACATGCAATGCAGCTTTCCAGAGTCCTGGTCATCTGGGTAGGCAGTCCCGAACGAGAGGATGGTGGACGCTTGCATGCAATCCGACGCACGATATCTTTCTCTCGCTCGGGCCATTTGCTTCGTGACACAAGGGGCGGAGGAATGGTTGGGGTGGTGTTGACGAGGGACGGAGAGGCGCGCGAACGACTCGAGAAGAAATGGGCAGCGGTCGGCTGGGCCCGAGAGCGATTGCGGTGTGGTGCTGTCGCAAGTTCGAACCAACAATGGGAGGCTGGCGAGGCGGCTGAAGGAATTGTTGATGTCGCGATCCAAATATAGAATTGGTGGTGATGAAGATCCAAGATGGCCGCGAGCCCGACCCGAGATGCAGTCCTGGACACGAAGGAGAATGGTAACACTCACCAGGAGGAGACCACGAGGTATGGTGAAATGTTACAGAACAGAACCGGATTAGAACGACCGTCACCGTGGATGAAGGCGAGATGTCGTCGTCGAGAGGGCGAGGGACGAGGATGAGCAAAGGCGAGGCGGCAAGGCGAGGCAAGACAAGAGAAAGGTGAGAAGACTCAGAGGAGATGAGCTCGTGTTTTTTGGTTGCTTGCTGCGGGTACGGACAAATCCGGCTTAGCCTGCAAATCAGGGACGGATCCACGGGGCCTCGACAGGGTTTATGACTGGCCGCTACGAGCCCAAGCTGACCTGAGTCAGGTCACCTGACTCGGCCGACCGGTGTCATCAGCCAGCCTCGCCCTCTCTATCCACGACCACTCCGTGGACAGTATTCGACTAGTAGTACTCCGTACTAGGGAGTACCTTCCAAATCCTCTCCTGAGTCCTCTCCTGAGTCCGGATCCCTACTCCCGACTCCCGACTCCTGACTCCTGAGTCCTGAGGTGAAGAGGAGTTGTCCTGATGGAGGGAGTCGTAAGTACGGACTCGCAGCGAAAATACGACTCCTCCAACTTCCCCAACGGGAATCAGGTCAGGTCAGGACTCAGGATACGTTGTACCGTCGTACTGTAGTACGGCGCACTGTAGTACGGCGCACTGTACGGAGCAAGTAGACAGAAGAATCACCGAACCAGTGACCAGTGACCAGTGACCGGCAACCCCTGACCGGTGACCACCGACTCTCGGGAGTCGGGATCCGGATTCCAGAACGCCTTCGGTAGCGCGTGCGGCATCCGGCCGCTGCCATTCGCTAGAATCCCACTAGAACTTTTCGGCGGGGATGACGGAGGCAGATGGAGGACAGCAAACCAGCAGCCCGGTACAGCTGAATAATTGTGGGGGCGGCGTGGTGTGCACAAGTAGGTAATTGGGTGGACTAGCCGAACGAGGAGCAGTACCAGAATAGGGGTACATATATATTAGGGAACGTCCCCAAGATTTGAGCCGACGAGGAATAGCATAAATGCATTCCGCCTTTGAGCAACTTTGGTGCAGAGGTCTAGATTCTCTTTTAACCCCTATTCCTGTATGTACTAATTTGTGAGTGTGTGGTGTATAGAGGCCTAGTGGTGGACTGTGTACCCCTGTGCAGTCCAGACACTAGAGAGTCCAGACGCAGCACAGCCTGACTCGTAAATGATAATTGTTGATTAATACGGAGAGCACGGCATCCCATCCTGGGGTATCCAATAAGAAGTGACTCCTGTCGCCAACGCTGTGACGGGCAGACAGCCTACACTTAAAAAAATTTATACTGTATATATATATACACGGAGTACAAAGAGGGGTATCCAATAAGAAGTGACTCCCACGCCAACGGCATATCCTGGCCGCGTACGTGACACGCCAAATGGCTTCCATCATCTCCTTCGTTCTCTATCCTAGCTAACTGCAGAATCAATCCATCTTGCAACCAGTATATCAAAATCAGTATATCGATCCTACGTAAGTACGTTTCCCAACGCGCTCGCCTACTCGGACTGTTGTTGCATGTGAGTGGGTAAATTCCACGAGGCGTAATCCTGGTGCACGAACGCGCGATCGACAAAGGGGACGGATTCCAAGACATATTGCAGCGACTCGCCCAAATCGTGACTATCCCTGAGATGCATATTCTCGTCTAAAACGATGTCGACCTCGACGTTGAGCTTGTCGCCCGCGTGATACGCTTGCAGACCTTGGATCTGTCGGATGGTCCTGGCAAAGCGCATGGTGAGGTAGAGTAAGATGTTGCGCTCATCTGCAGTCGCGGCCGCTCCAGAAAGGTTTCGAATGTGACCGCCGGAGGTTTCTGCCCAGTTGAAGATCACATAGAGTGAGAGGAGAAGACCACCTAGGGCATCGAGCCACCACAATTGGCAATAGAATCCAACTAACACAACGATGAGCAAAAATCGGGGGAGGGTGAATTGAAAGAAAAAAAAAGCTTACCGAGTGGGAAAATGATACTAAAAATATTGAAGACAACATCTGTCATGGCATCCTGAGCGAGTGCCTGGACACTGGAGTTCTTCACAAGACGGCACCAGAACCAACAGGCGAGCTTGATCAGCACCGTGCTAGACATGATGACAATCGCTGGAAGTCCAAGTTGAATGAGTGAGTGGTCTCTGGAATTCAACCGAGTTATACATTGCAAACCAACTTGAAAGAACGAGGTGATCATAATGACAGAGAAGACGAGCACACCAATTGGCTCTAGGCGTCTTCGGCCGATTGGGTAGCTGTATTGATCTTGCCGTTCGATCAATTTAGTGGTGGTCCAGACAATTGCAGTACTGAGCAGGTCAAGGGCTGCGTCTACCAAACTGGCAAGGACGGACAGGGAGTTCGTGAGAAAAATGACGGCTATTTTCCCAGCGAGAAGAATTGCGTTGGCGGCCAAGTTGATATATATGGCGACCTGAACTATCCTGTCGCCGCTCTCCACACCGTCATTCTCGAGACCTGGGATCTCGGGCTTTGGGCCATCTTCTTCCTCGTCATCCTCGATGGCCACAGAAAGCAAGGGAGTGACTTCGTTTGAGACCTTATATATTTCTCGCGGGGTCCTCTTAACCTTCTTTGTGAGACTTCCAAAACTGTTACTTTTCGAGATACCGTTGGATGATGGTTCGGGTTCTTCGGTGATGGTCGGTGGAACCTCGACATTGTGCTCACTAGTGCCGCTAGGGGTATCATTATACTCGTTGAGGAGATCGTGAGGAAGGGAGGAGTCCAAAAGTCGATCGATATAGATATACTGTTGAAGAAGGTTGTTCGTACGCTCGTAGTATTTCCGCCTATTGTTCATCAGCCAATGGATCTAGGTAGGACGGCGCCTGTGCTACATACAACGGCTTGTTCATCTTCTTCAACCCCTCCTCCGTCTTCCAATATTTCTCCCACTGATACCTCGGATTGCTATTTCCAATAAGCCTCTGACTCCGCATCTGCGGGCCATATAAAATCGCGCTCAATCGTCTCTCGTCGGTAAGACTGCGACGAAGGTCCTCGCCATCCTCAAGAGAATTCCGTCTAACCCGTTTGGCAATGACGGCTTCTTCGTCATTCGGCGCATCGCGACCACGAATTGACGACGGTCGCCGATTTCCCCCTAGTCCACTGACCGAAGCACTGGAACGCGACTTGATCAGCGTGCTTAGGGTTCCGTGACCGTGTGTGACCATGGGAGTTCCATCGTCGGCAGACAGAGGCAGGTATCCAGTGAGTCGGGGAATCTTGCCAAACCACGGCGGCGACGTTGATAACTCCTCGGAAGCCATTATGATGGGAGTTAAGTATGAGAATTAGAATTGCGCATCCCCGCGAAAGAGATGCATTTGCAATTAGGAAAATCCTGACTTGGGAGGACTCTGCAATTCCTGCGAAGCGGTTTTTGGTTTCCTGGTGTTTATCAGACGCCAAGTATGGAGTCGCTCGCATCCCCACCACGGCGGGCTGTTGGCGCCTTCCCCGCAATTCTCATCCCTTACTCGTTACGAGTTACGCGAGTAATGTCCCATTAAAGACTGTTTGCCCTACCATTATTTTTTTCGACTTTTAGCGTTCTTCACCTAAGGCTAATGTGTACGTAACGATGTCCGTAGTACGTCCTATCGGGACTAGCGCGAACCGCGTACCGCGTATGCTATTGAGGCAAGGCACTTCGCATGCATAACAAGAAGGACAATCAATCATCATATCACAACACAACAAGCAAAAGGTTTCACTTACAAAGTGACGCCCGTTGCCACGTTGGACCGTGATGGCTCATACTCGACAATCGGCATACTGGGGTATTCCAACACTCTAACCTCAAAATCTTATTCCTTACATGAATTATATATTTAGGGTATTTTTACGACATCGGAATATTCTACAGGTAGCAGAGGGGTAATAGTAGTAATCGGACAGTGGAGTTCACAGGGCTGGCTGTGGTAGTTGACATGACTAATTAATTTAGGTATTTACGCGAATATATATCTAGTCAGCATTAGCTACCAGCCCCAGATGGATCTTTTAGACGTAGAAATATCTGGTAATCTTGAACAGTTCTGCATCCGATACTATTGAGATCACGTTTTCCATGAGGAAACCAGAGGAAACTCATACGAAGACACAAAACCAAAGTTACCCGATTATTCTGGCAACTTAAGACACACCCTACCCGTTCCTTTCCATACAAGCTCTACATAAATCCGTCAAGAGAGCTACAACAGCAAGTATCTGAGTGTATTGTGGACTTTCACTTGATCAAGTGGGCCCATCAGCTCTCCCAAGTGAGCAAAGTATTCCGAAAGGATCTTGGGGAGGTCTTCTAGAGACGAACTGCACTTAGATTCTCTGGTTGCTATAACGTGTTTGGAGAGCTCGAGGCCTTCATCAAGGATAGACCTCTGGCTTGTGCTAGGGTAAAATACCTTGAGCCCATCTCAGGGGATACAATCGGCTGTTGGCCTCACGTGGAGGAGGACGATTTGCCTTTGGCGAACGAGAGATTTCGATTCTTCGCTGAAACGCTCAGTCCTGAAGAATTGGAGGTAGCTTTCGTTGTCTCGGAAGACCAGTTAGAGAAGATGGTTTCGGCAAGCGGCTCTTTCACGAAGACCACCGCCACTGGGCAATTCAATGTGTTGAAATCTTTCTCGATCCGGCTGGAAGTTGAGCCCAATTCATATCTCCAATTCAACACAGATCAACAGATAAAAGCCTACATGCTACAAAGACCGTTTACTAGACGAGTATATGCCGAAGCTCAAAGAACTCATGATGCCAGACACTGAGAGGGAAGAACACCACGGGTGCAGAATTACTCGACGACTTGGCATCTGAATCCGTCTAGCATATCTCGCACCTCGATACCGTCACTAGACTTGATCACCACTGTCCGGTGACAAGCTATCTCCTCGACTATTTCGAAGAGATTGAGGCGCATGGACTAGCATCTTCAAGCGCTACGCTACACTTTTGTTTTTGTAATTGAGCAGCTGAAATATGATGATGGGAATGCCAAACGATATGGGTGCAGGATTAGCGAACTCGAGAATACTATCGAACTTGATACAGGCAGTATCATCAGGCATGATACGATAATTTTCTCACTTTCGTGAACATCTCGGCTATATTTATATCATTAATGACAAACGACGATGGACATTCACGCAAATAAAGCAACTTGTAAAAGCACTCACTATGACCACCCTCCCTATGAAAACCCGAACTGGTTTCGCAAGTTTGCCACCTCAAAGCTTTTCTGTCTATTCAAATAAAATAGGTACAGTACAGTACGAGAATGTATCCTTGAAGTTCCAAGAAGTCCCCTAAGCCGGTAATGTAAGCACGGCTCAGGTAAGTTCTAGGACGCCGTAACTCCTTGTGGGAATTGATGAGATTTCATTCACTACAAACCTCTGAAATCGTTTCGGGGAATTTTGAATGACCGATCCCCCTGTCCTAACGCCATGACCATCGCGGCGAGTCTCATCGTACATGTACCTCAATGACGTCCAAATCTTCTATTTCCATGTCACCAATGGTAGAGTCTGACTCAAGAATATCCCCATCATAGTGGAGTGATATCTCTTGGTCATCTGGTATATCCTTGGCTTTTCGGAAAGATGCAACGATCGTGCTAAAAGTGGTTTTTGACCTCGCCTTGAGCTTATGTTCTCCGAAACTCCTAGACTTCAGTATCAATCGAATTTTACTTTCTTCTACTTGTTGCTGGGCCGACTCATCATCAGCAGCTTCTCCATGCTTCTTATAATTCTCGAACAATTCATCCGTCCAAACTTCGAGGTGGATTCTACCGTCCCCATTGCTGGAGGAAACTCTACCCTCATCATCGAATTGAAGGCCCAGCGCATTACATGAGGTGTAGTCGAAAAGACGTTTTCCTCGATAAGACAGGAACACTGTATCTTTGTCCTCATCGGATGGAAACATAGGTCGATTCTCACGTAGTTGCTTGTCACACCAAGCCAATTTGACCTCCTTCAAACGGCCATGTAATTTTCTCTTGACCAACAGTGGCCTAGTCGACGCTAGTCGTGATGTTATGAAGATGTCAACGGACGGTTCTATTTTTTCAGGCTCATCGACCTTGAATACGTCGTCGTCGAAGTTCAAGCTAAGATTGTAAGGTTCGAGTTTTGTGTTGGCATCTTGCGTCTGCAGATGCTTCTGCTTTGCAAGATCTCGTGCTCGTTGTACCAGTTCGGGAAACTCTTCTTCCGAAAGCTCTTCTAAATCGTTGAGATCAACGGTAATCTTTTGTCTTTTCATAGGTGCAATATATACGTCGTCCTCGTCTCCATGGATGGGATGCGATTTCTTGGATCCTAGGGACTTTGATACCCTGCAACCGTCATCCTCACTGTCGCTCAATGCGATTGTCGTCGACCGAAGTTTAGGCTCCTCGCTCTTCTTCCGTGAACCCTTGCTATCTTGACGAGATGCGGCTTCAGATCGAGTAAGCCGACTTTCTTTCTTGGGAGAGGGCGAAGCATCCGGTAAGGGACGTGTCGAGTCTCTTGAATATTGTTAGCAAGTAGTCCGCGAGGTGCGAAAGGCTGCATACATAGGACTCCCGCCATCCTCATTTTTAGGTGTCTCTTGTGGAGAAATGAGCCTCTTCTTTTCCTCGATAGGGCTCTTGTTCTTCATTTCCGCGCTCATTGGAGGTCGCTTGCGCTGGAGTTTCGCGGCTTTCTTTTTGCGCCTTCGTTCATCCTCCGCCATTTGTTGCGCAAACATATCATTGGAGCGACTGAAGAAAGCAATTGCTGCATCTGGCGCTTCTCCTTGCGCAGAATCTTTCGCAAAATGATCGGACTTTTCTTCTGCCATCTTGTTATGATGTTGGCGTTAATGCTTGGAGAATGTATAGTACAACGAAAGAAAGTGAAGATGCACCGACCAAGAGACGCGAATTCGATCTGCACGAAGTCACGTGATATATTTAATCCGTGCCTACCCCTTCCCGCTAGTACGAGCTTGAAGCCAATCGAGTACTCAGAGTCTCAACCCTTACGCACAGAAGAACAAACTCAGCTCCATCGAAAAAGTCATCAAAATGGAGAATGGAACTCTCACCCAAGGTGAAGGCAGAGATCCTTCTGGTTTCCTGAGCGATATCATCGGCAGCTCAGTCACAGTGAAACTGAATAGTGGCGTGGTCTACAAAGGTTGGTGCTCCTTCTTTCCCTGCAGAAGACCCGTGGTAACAAGACGTTTCCAGGAGAGCTGCAGTCCGTGGATGGTTATATGAATATTGCGCTGGAGAAAACCGAGGAGCATGTGAATGGCGTAAAGAAGAGAAGCTATGGAGATGCATTTGTACGCGGAAATAATGGTGAGATACCCTGCGAAACAATACTACGACTATTCACTAATAACATTGTCTTGTAGTCATGTACATCTCAGCAGACTGAGCGGACTTCTCGACACATGTTGACACAATAAAATAAGGCGAATGAAGTCATTTGGCATGGAGTTACAGGTCGTCAAGGCATTTAGTGCGGTGTTATGGCAATCTACACTCGATTCGATTGCAGGAGCTTAAGATATTACGTTGGGCATGGCGAAAATGAACGGAGATTTGGGCAAGACAATTAGTAGAGGATCTATACACGAGACGTCCAAACCAGGTGTGTACGTCCATGGAGCGTAACCTCGCCAGCGGAGTTGCGCTCGACCTCATCCCCTTTGAGCGCCTCGAATACCTCCTTCTTCACCTCTTCTAGCCTCTCGCCTTTTGCATTTGCGATCATGCTGAGAGAACGGTACCGATCCCAAATAGCTTCATCACTCAAGTAAACTGTCCAATGAATGTCCTCTTCACCAATCGGCAACGAAAAATCCGGAAAGTTACTAGAAAATGTGTCTTTAAGCGTTTGCAGAGGTGTGGTCTCGGTCTGCTTCTCAAAGGCTTGTTTCCAGACGAGATGTCTAAATCGTGGATGGCCATCCTCGAATGAATTGATTATATCCTTCAGAGTCTGCTCCCATTTGCTTCTGCATTCCCACTCAAGAGGAGCGTTGTCTAGATGTGTCAGTAATGCACAAGAGTACTAGTAGTGGATGGGATATTTTCGGTACAATCTTCAATATTCCAGATCAAACCGAGGGAGGCACCTGGTTTCAAGACTCGGTGAATCTCTCGGAGGGCTTCTCTTGTAGCAAACCTAGACTTGTCAATAATCTGTCTAGCAAATGCACCTTCGAGTAAAAATCCTCCACTCACCAATGAAAAGCCTATACCAGTTAGTCTTCGTCCCAAGTGAAGCTTGAGTACCTAAATGCATTCACACACCTGAGCAGCAATAAGACCATCTCCCCAGTCATCCTCAATATTCATGTTCACAGCACCCCCGTCCCGCACCTCAACCCTCTTGAGTGCCTTCTTAGCAAGCTGTTCTCTCATTTCCTCGTGTGGCTCAATAGCTATGATCTCATAATCTTCTTCTCTCCTCGCCAGTACTAGATGCATGTCAGTCCGCCTCGTCCCAAGCCTTAACTTTGTTCTCTTACATTCAGTAAACTTCCCAGTGCCACTAGCCAAATCGATAACCTGGGCATTCTTAACGCCATTCAATTTCAAATGACTCAAGAGGCTTTCCACGGCCTCGGGGAAATAAGAAGGTCGGTGTTTGTCGTAGTGGGAGGCATTCTGGAACCCTGTCGTAGCACGCGTGTCCATTTTGAAGGCCCCTTTGCCGAGTCGTAGGGAAAGTTTTGAGCTGGTGGTTTCGGTGAGCGTGGTTCTGAACATTGTTTTGGCGTACTTACATGTTTAAGATGATTGAGTAGGGGGATTGAGTGTGTATATTTGGGTGGTTTCTGGTACATCAGGAGTTGTCTCAAGTGCGAGATCGGAAGGAGTGGTTAGACCCGCTTGAGTATGTGCAGCTTGCGATCTTTTCATGGTTAGCAAGTTTTTTCGGTATTTTCAATTGTGGGATTTTTCCAGGTCAATCATACTTTGGGATTTTTGTGACATAGGAATATACTCATCAGTGTTTGAGTTGCAACAAGGAGACACACTCCATCAATCAAGCTTCATGACCCCACTTTCACCCGTGTAGGGTCGTAGCCAACAATGTCATTGAACTTTAGGGTCATGAGTTCCCGTCCCTGCTATTGGGCATTCTCCTTGTACACAAACCAGGAAATCACAGAGATAAGAGATCCCGCCAATTCCAATTTTCGCGGTAGAGTCTGCAAAATGAGCCGTCCTTTCTAAAGGGCACCATGCTAGGACTTTTGAAGAATCCTTGAACGTTCTATAGAGTCAGCGCCCATTCCTTTCGCCGTCAAACCTTCAATTCCGCTTTCTCTCTCTTTATGCTGCGAAGTGGTTCTTGCTCACCTTACAAGTCAGCTCCCCTATTTCAGCAAGCGAGCTTTAATCGAGATCTTGGCGACCTCGAATCCTGAGCTTCAGTCACTATCAGAATACTTAGAAAAGAGAGACTCGGCCCTCGAACGACGTCAGCCAAGAAGTGTTCATGTTCATGTTCATGTGTATTAGATTGATCAAAGTTGAGCTCTTCGTCTTTGATCTGAATTCTGACTTTCACATGTCCAACTAGATTCTCAGTTACCTGAGGAGGGCGAACAGATTTGTAGGTTGCTACGAGGATTGTTTCAAAACTCGGTGTGAAATTCTCCTATGCCGCTTTCCTTCACTTTCTGTAGGGTTCCTCGACCTTTTAAAAGGGCCTTTGAGCGAGCTGTGGATGTGTAATTTGACAATGCAACTTAAAGGAACCGTTTAGCAAATCGTTTAGAGGTTCCTGTCCAACACAAGAGATAAATTCGGCAGAGCGTGAATATTTCTCCGCAAACCACCTCTTTCTCAACAACTCCAAGGTTCACAAGCTACTGCAAACTTTCATCGATCTCAACTTCGCCCACTTCATCCTCACAATCGCCTACATTTTGTCTTTCCACCACAGCAAAAAAGCACTCAATTACATTCATAACCAAAATCTTTACCTCATTCAAGATGTTCGACCCAAAATTCGACGTCAAAGAGACCACCCACGGCTACGAACTCCACGGCGAATTCTCCGGTGTTGACCAACGTGACATCGAAATCGAATTCACCGATCCCACCACCCTCGCAATCACCGGTCTCAAGGAGCGCCTTTACGAGACAGCAGAGCGCAGAGTCCACGCAGTCATCGAGGAGGATCAGGGTCGGGTTTCACCAAAAGAAAGTGCAAAGGTGGAATCACCAGCTCTGGCCGAAGATGGACAGGCAACGACAGAGTCGGCAGCAAGCAAAACAGCAGCACCTAAGAAGACACCCTTTGAGCGAGCGTTGGAAACAGAGAGGGAAATTGCAAATGGCGGAAAGTACTGGGTTGCTGAACGGGATGTGGGTGCGTTCTGTCGCTCTTTCAGCTTCCCGGTCAAAGTTGAGCAGGAAGAGGTTAAGGCTTCGATGAGGAATGGGATGCTTAGTATCTGGGTTCCAAAAGCACGGAAGCCCGGAAGGACGAGAGTCATGATTTCCTCTGCAGCCCGGCCTCGAAATTCAAGACGAGCTTCTGGTGAAGTTGATGGTAGTTAAATAGGGAGGATGACGCTTGGCTAAAGGCTATCGGCAGTGATTTGGGGATAGGCTTGATTAGTAAGGAACATGTACAGTATGGATGGTTGACAAATCGAATGTAATGTCGATGCGGTCAGAAAGTCGTACCCATCCATAGTCGTCGATTCGTTCCCCAAAAGAAACCTTCAGGAGGCTCACGAGCAGACCAAAAACACCACGTCACGCTTCAAACCCTTCCAAGCGAGTCGACTGAGGAGCTTTCATTGCGTTGTAGAGTCGATATGACGATGGGAGCGGCTCCCAAATCTAGCATTTTCTCGTCGCAATTTAATGCCACTAAACTTATCGACAATGCAGTGCTCTGTGCTACAGTACCTCATAGGTATGGCTCCATTTTCCTATCCTTGAACTCCAAACTCTCACTTCCTCTAAACGCCATATAATGCAGATCCATTCATGATTCGTCCCTCAAAATCTTTCCTTCATCCTCGAGGCCACAGTTCTTAAGTTGCCGTAAACTTTCCCTGGTGGACTTCCCAAAATTAAACTTACAATTGCTTCCCTTGCAATATGAATATTCTTGAAGCCACCAAGAATGTGGATTTTCGAGTCTGCAAGGACAACTCTTGTTCTGCTGGCGTTCTCAATAGCAAATTTAGTCTTTCCGTCTTTGCCGGCAATACGGCCGATAGCCCGTCCAAGATGCTCTCCCTGTAGTGTCTTCACATCTTTGATCTCGAATGTTTCGATATAGAGGTCGTCCAGCCGTAGAAGTGCAATAGCATCATCAACATCGAATCCTAGGCTGAATGCTTTGACAAAGTCCTCGCCTTTTTGTAATGCTCCACTATCCGTGGTCTTTTGTGATGTCCGGAGCTCTACAGCCTTATTCTTGATGTTCATTCGCACTTGAAGTTTGAGATGCTCGACTAAAGGTGGGTATATCTTTGGCCAGGAAACTTTTAAAGGTGCCATACGGTGGGGTGGAATCATAACTTTTCGGTTCTCGACTCTAACGGGTCCATCCTGGAAACTTGTTAGAACTCCACTCGAAGTCTTCAACGCCTCGAAAATCCTACAGTATTGTTTGCTGGCGCAAATCTCGGTCGGCCCTCCTCGTCAATGTGCATTTCAGCGTCTGCATCGCCTGCTACTGGTTGGACAGCAATCGTTTCTGAGGGTATCGCATCTGGCGCATCTAACAGCAACTCTTCGTCTGCGCCTGAAGGTCAATCAGCAAGAGCAATGATAGGATTGGAGGGAGGCACATACGTTCCACAGGTAATGGGACATTTGCAGCCTCTACCAACTCCTCAGGCCTCCTCGAAAGGGATGTTGGTGCGGGCATTTTCTCACTCTCTTTTTAGAATATGAGGGTTCGTTTCTCCAGTATTGTCTCGGGATTACTAGCAGGTGCGAGCTAGCTTTGTTGTGATATAAGGCGCAATACGAGTACAGCAATGTGCTGGTTCATGCTTCAGTGGGGGAAAGGAATAAAATATTTATCGCGATAAGTGAGATGGTCCGTAAAGTACTCCGTACATACAGTACGGATACAGTACGGAGTACTGTAAGACGAAGTAAGGAGTAAAGAGCAGGAAAAATGATAATCGTCATCGCCGTATGCATCTCCTCAACTTCTACTCCTACAACCAACCTCGCGACGATAGGTTTTTTACAGCTTTCAACGGCCTGCAAATAACCACCATGATGCCCCGAAAATGTTCACAATTATGAAAAGCCGGGGTTGGTCCCGTTTATGGGATCCTGGAAGTCAATCGTTAGCTACAAAGACCTGCAAAGGCTTTGGAAAGGTCCCAGGACCTAGGCATACCTTCACACCTAGAACGCAACGAGCATCGTTTTGGAGTAGGCCACAATTTCGAAAAGATACGCCAAAGAAGACATCTACGCCTACAAAAAGGTTTGCTTCATGCGGTTTGCTCTTCATCGATGCCGGACCGAACACGACCGCGAGCTCCCCGATCACACAAGGCACTACTACAATCGAGACATCATTGTACTCGACACCGATTCTAGCAAGTCGATCGATCCCTTCAACATGCCAAACTGCGTGGCGTCGGGAGATACATTCGACAGCGCGAAGGCGGCGAGCAATAGCCACAAAGAGAAATAAGAGCTCTGCGTCGAATGGGCAAAATGGAAGCAAACTCACGCCGAATGGGGGCAGAAACTCCAAGTCGCCTCCACCAGCAACACCAGCCAAACCTTCGGAGCTTCCGAAGGAAAAGATTCCCCCTTCCGAGTCACATAGTTACCTTCATCTGCCTCACCTACCCCATATGCCACATCGGCCGAGCAGAGAGGAACTTCTTGCCGCTGCGACTGGTTTTTGGTCACGACTGAAAGTCCGCTTCAAGTGGTTCTCGATAAGGAGCACTCGTCCATGGAATGTTGATGATTGGAGCGCGTTCGCTTCATGGTTTGTTCTAGGAAACATCGTTTGGGTGTTCGTGGGAACTACCACCTTCTTTTCCCTGGTGATATTTTCCATCAATACTGTGTTTGCGCAAGGTATGTTGACATGCCTGAGAACATACGAGTGCTAACACACTGCAGAAACATTGGCTCGATGGATCGGGGACTATCTCACTCAATCAGCTGGCATTAAGGTAGTCTTTGAATCTGCAGTCGTTCCGAAGTGGAAGAACGGAGTCATTACCTTCCATAATGTCTTTGTTTCTCGAAGACCAGGCCAAGAAAAAGCCAAGGTGAGGAAAGGTTCATCTATAACTGCCGCTGCAGCCGCTGCAGCCGAGAGGCAAGCTGAGTCTGAGTTACAACCTGGCGAAGAGGAGGAGGACACGAATTACACTCAATTCGACGTTACGATTGGGACTGTCAACGTGACATTATCCTTTGTCAAGTGGTGGAACGGCAAGGGTCTTTTAAGAGACGTAGAGATTAAAGGCGTTCGAGGAGTCATAGACAGAACCTTAGTACATTGGGGCAGCGAATACGTAGACCCGAGAAGTTATCGTCACGAGCACCATCTAGGGGATTTTGAGATGGACTCTTTCAAGATGGAAGATCTCCTAGTTACGATACACCAGCCCAATGGATTCCGGCCTTTCTCAGTGAGTATATTCTCCTGTGAGCTCCCACAATTGCGCAAGCAATGGCTCTTTTACGACTTTCTGTCTGCAAACAATATGTCAGGTGCTTTCGATGGATCTCTTTTTACAATACATCCTCGCCAAGTTCATGGATTCGCCGGTGCTCATCATGAAGAGCAGGAGGAAGAGGGAAATCCGTGGAAGAAACACAGTCGCCTTCGCATAGATGGTTTGAAAATTGACCACCTGAACCGAGGTGTGGACGGCCCCTTCGGCTGGATTCATGAGGGAAATGTGGATATTGTTGCAGACGTGATGTTGCCTGCGGAAGCAGATGACAGCATCGTAAAGGTCATGTCTGACTTCTACGACCGGATGGAAGCAACTGTTACCTCCAACCGCTACATGCATATCTTAGAAAGGAGCTCAAGTACTGCCGATCTCCTTACGCCAGAAAACCGAGCTGCAGCGAAGAAAGAGAAGCTCCATAGAGACGACGACAAGCGATTTCTTGTCATGGATCTTCGAGTACATCTGAACGACGTCAAAGCTGCCGTTCCATTGTTCACTCGAGATCTATCGTACATTAATCAGGCCCTAATCCGGCCTATCGTCGCATACATCAATTCACAGAAGACCTTCATCCCTATCAATTGTCGAATCGTAAAGCGGGCCAGCGAATTCGACGGAAGCTGGACCATCTTCGACAGTGGTCTAATGGAGGATCTATCTGCGGAGACATACGAAGCCTTCGCAAAAGATGTTGTCGATACCCAGCAAAGGATGAGACGACTAAAGAAGGTGGGATTCTGGTCCATTTCCTTAGCGATTCAGGCGCTTTTCATGGGCATGGCTGGGAACATTGCGTGAGCAGGCGCTCATATCGCGACTCTTCCCTCACTCGTAATAAACCTCCTTGTATAAATGTTAGGTATGTAGAGTAGAATGGTTTGGGAACATGTGGGCATGGCGCTAGTTCTGTTTTTGAGGCAAGCAATACTCACATAAAAAGGCGTCTGGGGAGCCAGGCTGTAGCAAAATATCATACACACGCGGATTTTAGAGATATCGCAAAAGCGGTGGTATGGAGATACGACCTTATTAGTACCAAGACTTGCGCTATGTTTTGAATTATCTATACTAATTTATACAAGTAATACTATACTCGCGAGTCCAACATGTCAGTCTAGTAACTCATGTATTACAAGAATATGGCTATACCCGGGTCGCCTCGTGATATGAGCTTTGTCATATACTCGGGATAGCTTCGGATGTAATTTTATACTAGAACTATTATACTAAAAATATACTAAATTCTAACCTTTAGTAAGGAATAATTAAATGTAATAGAATTCTATGAAGTTCGACTATTCCGT
Organism: Amylocarpus encephaloides; assembly: GCA_019669835.1. NCBI lineage: Eukaryota > Fungi > Ascomycota > Leotiomycetes > Helotiales > Amylocarpus > Amylocarpus encephaloides. The sequence goes on from MU251397.1 coordinate 63,662, forward strand.
AATACCGAGATTATTACTATAATCTATATGTGCCTACGGGCCACTCTTTCGAATTGGGGGAAAGCCTACGAGGGGAATACTGGGCGTGAGTAGGGCAAGGATGGGGTTGAAGGGAAACAGGAGTCTAGGGATCAGAAGGGGGAGGGGACAGGAAGGGGGCGCGGTTTCTTCGTTGTTTTCCTTTGTCTACTCGGGGATCGACCCCTACTAAAATACTATAACACACGCCGAGGATTGATGGATAACGGCTTGAAATAGGCTACTAGCCTATTAATATTAGCTAGTAAAGTCCTTAATAGGGGACTTGTCCCCCGGCTAGGAAAATCTTTCCGGAGTGCTGAAAAAACATCTTGACCTGTAGCTAGTCTACTATTCGGCTTCCAGACCTGAGGCTCTGGCGTCCTACTATAGTCTTTGACTTACACGGGACGTTAAAAGGATAAAACAAACAAACAATATATGTGTATTATATCCAAAGCTATCGCCGAAACAAGCCTTTTTACATATTCCGAGTATAGACAAAGCCCATATCACGAGGCGAGCCGAGTATTACTAATCGAGTTAAGTTATTAAAGTAGTAAAACTCGAAAGACGCTTTATTACTACTATTCTTAAAGGGAGTTCCGTTAAAGCGTATCTGGCGCCCTCTTTTAATCGATAAGAGGACTGAAATATACGCCTCCGTGTCTGTTGTCCACTTTGTGCTCTCTAGAAAGTAGTGAATTCCGTCGCCATCACGGGAAGATACCCATAGGTACTCTTCTACAATCGTTATTGGGGCTGCACTGTACTTAATCACATAAACTTGAGATTCGCTGTGTCCAGTATAGTCGCTTTAGATTGGGGTTAGCTAATGCCGACTTTGAAAGGCTAAGTTTCAACACCTTGATTAAATTAGCGAGATAAAATCGAAAGCTTTTCCTTCAAACACCACCGTACTTTCTCCCTCAAACCTCAGATGGTTTCTCTACTATCTCCTTCCGCAGCCCCGTGTTGTTAGCAACATCCATAGAAATATCATCATAAACTGCAAATCGTGACAATTCGTTCTGAAGGCCGTGGGTATCTTTCTCTTCCCACTTGATGATTCTAAACCCACGCGCACAATACCTCTCCGGCGCCATCTTCGTGATACAAGCATCCCCGTAGATCCCGCGACTGTGCCTCGAAATGGGAAGATCGTCCACAGCAAGGCCCATAAAGCCATAATAAAACCCGTTCAACGCTGGGACTGCGTGGTCCGTGATGTCGACTCGTGCTATAGCTCCCCAGTATGCCCTCATATCAGGTACGTAATGAAGAAAGCGGTCGAAACTGCTGTCGTTTCGTACGTTGACGGTTGCGAGGCGTTCTATCCTTGGCGGGTCACCGTTTGCTGGAATGAGCAGGACAGTCACTGGTCACCGTTGGACCAGGCGGGGTACCGAGCGACAGTACAGCATTTGAGATGAGAGACGTTAAAAACTCAAACATCCTGTCGTTGAAAGGTTTCAATCAAGCTGAGAGTGGTTTTGGAAAACGGACCTTGGAACAACTTCGAGTTCTGGCGTAGGTTAGGAGTGGAATAGAAGCTGCCCGTGTCCCCAAGTTTCCTCGTAGTAAGCGAGAGCGGGTGTGATGTCGTCGGGGAAGCCTAGCGTAAGTGAAGGCGACGAGTGGATGATGTGGCCTTTCTTCTAGTCAAAGAAGGTCTACATTATTGAAGCTATGATTACGGAGTATATTAAGAGTCGACTATGCACTTAGTTACACAAACCCTGCACTTGTATGTAGCTAGAGAAATTCCTCTACGTACAGCTATGATTCTAGGAGAGGGAAGTCAGACAAGTAACATCTTAAAAGTACGACAGTATAGCTATCCGTTCACCTTGCTAGTCTTTAGGTATTCAAAAGAAATTGTTATTGTATTATAAATATTTAATTACGCTTTTTATATAGACATACGAATTGTGATAGGTCTTACTTATATGTAGAGATAAGATCTAAAACTTGACATCTTAGTTATCAATAGGCCGTGTTTTCCACTCTCACCGCGTTGAAGAGGTGCGTAAAAAAAGGCCGTTTGTGTCCATAAATTAGTGATAACGAGGATTTGATTCTCACGTTCAAGTTTGCTTTTGTGGTAGTGATAAGCATCGCAAATACCAAATCCATTTTCCCTTTCATGTCCCATATGTATCATGAATAATATCTCCGAAGTCCCAGCTGCCCTACAATAAGTCTATTTGAAACACCCGAGAAAATGTATAAATGAGAACATGCAATGCTGGCTGAAGAACAGATGAGATGTATTGAAAAAAAACCCCCATCGATCGCTAAATGGAAACAAGAAAGGTATGTACACCCCCATCCCATATTTTCATGCCTTCTTCCATGGTGGCTAATACAAATACACTGAAATTATGCACACAACCTTCGTCAAGGCAATATCCTTGGGGTCGGAGCGGGCGTTTCTCCAGGTGGGAAAATTGTTTCCTCGACGAGCCCAGAGCCCGTGATGGGACTAAAATGTTCGACCTCCTCAATCTCGTCCTCGTCCTCTTCCTGTATTATCTCACCACTCCTCCGTCCTGCTACGCTAGTACTACGGCTATGACTGCCGGTTCTGATACCACTCCCGCTCGGCCCTCCTGATGGGGATGAAGTATTCAAGTTCGGTCCCTTGAAGAGGTTCTTCTTTCGCTTGGCAAAGACGAGACCACCACCACCGAATGTAGAATTAGAGGATCCGTTGTTGCCCCATGAAACGCCCTCGTTGAAGGTAGAAATAGGAGGTTGCCGAACTACTCTTATATTTGATGGAAACGATCCTGTAGTTGGCGTTGCTGGAAGAACTTTGACTGAGTGGTGAGGACTTCGAGTTGGTATAGAAATTTTGCTTGTCGAAACAGAACCGTTTGATGAGGTAGAAGAAGCTTTTGAATGAGTATGATGATGATGGTGAATAGTGCGGACAGATGATACCGATGATGAAGTCGATTTCCGGCCCCTCAATCCTGTACTTGACCTGCGGAAAGCGGAACCACGAGGAGTTAACGGTGCTGGCGATATGGAATGCCTTTTATTGGTCGGGGTACTGAATACACGAGCCACGGGTGGATGACTCGGCGGCGTAGGTTGTAATAAGGGTCTTGCTAGAGGGGGGGTTTTAGAGGTGGCAGGCCTTGGACTTGGCTCTTTGGGACCTGTTCTCGAGCTATTTGCTGACTTCGTGAGTAAATCTGGTGTTGACTGGCTTGCTTTCTTTCCTGGAGATTTGGCCCGTTTAGCATTATCTAGGAGCCAATTTTTCCAATGCGCAAGATGATTGATAAATGCGTGTTGATGTTTTCGTCGTTGAGGCCTCGGAGAAAATCCATTTGTATGGGGAGATAGTAGATCGTTGTTTGCTGTTACAAGCTGGAGAGTACTCCCTCGAGATCGAGCTCCTCGTATGGTGCCCTCCTTGGGCGGAGGGATGGGTCTTCGATGCCTTGATGAGCTTGTAGAACGTATTGAGTCCTTCTCGATGGGAGGCGGAGGAGTAGCGACATCTGGGGAATCTAGTTGAGCATTCTCCGGCAGACCCGGGAGACCAGTGAGTATCAGCTCGGGATAGTGAGCACTGCGTCGTTCCTTTCTCCCTCTACTCCGAGGCGGATCACTCAATCTGAGCTCTTGGCCCTCTTCATCAACTCCTGTAAGTGTAGGTGCCATTCGCTCAAGTCGGCTACTGGCTGCACTCAGTCTCCGGGAGGCTCGATTTTCAGCTTCCCTCTCTTTGCGCTTTCGTTCTCTACGAGCCTGTTTCCGCTCTTCTTTCTCGATCAGAAGTGACCACCACCCTGCTAAGGCGTCACATCGCCTACCTAGAACGTTTTCGATGACTTGGTCAATATCAACGCCTGCACTGCGCATTCGTTCTAACGTGTCTTTTTCAAGCGCTGTAGTGAACGGGGGGGGTTGTTGGATTTTGAGGATCGCTTGTTGCTGAGGCGCATGCTCGGCCAGGAACGGATGTGTTAAGATATCTGACAACGCCGGTCTAAGTAGCGGTCGTTTCGAGAGTAATATGTTCATCAACGAACGTGCGTCGGGCGTAATATGGTCTGGCCATTTAGGCTCAGCTGTCAGGATCTTGGTTCTCGTAACATTATCATCATCGTCGTCAAAAGGAAGCTCCCCGCAGAGGAGCGCATATAGAATAACCCCCAAACTCCAAACATCAACCTTCTCTCCCGCGTACTTCTCCCCTTTCAACATCTCTGGAGCGCTATAGCAGACCGTCCCGCAGAAGGTCTGAAGATAGCTGGCCTTTCCCTCATATTCCCTAGTGAAGCCAAAGTCGACTAATTTGACATTTTCGTTCTTGTCAAGCAGAATGTTTTCAAGCTTCAGATCCCGGTGCACGCAAGAAGAGTTATGGACGTATGTAACAGCTCCGACTAATTGTGTAAAAATCCGTTGCACCTTGTCCACCGGCAAAGGCCCGTTTTTCAACAGATAGTTGTATAGTTCGTCGCCTACCAACAAAGTGTCAATTAAAAGCCTTCACATGGCGGGTTCGGGCTTCCCCTACCTGGGCAATATTCCAAAACCAACCAAACCAAGGATTCCGTCACTATCACTTCATATAACCGGGCTATATGAGGGTGGAGGAATTGTCGGTGGTGGTGAATCTCGCGCGCCAAATTCGAATCATCCTTATTGGCAGATTTGAGGACGACCTGTGTTATCAGCACACATACTAGATCACGACCTCTCTACCCAATATACCTTGGATCCATTTGTAAGCTTGTGCGAAGCCAAGTAGACTTTTCCGAATGAGCCCTTCCCAATCAAACGTCCCAGTGAATAGTTGCCCACCGTTCGAAGGTCTTTCGACGAGAACTCTCTGCGAAAATTGTGCATTAGCATTTGCGCGGCATGACAGTATGGGGTGGACTTACTCCAATAACTCATGATATGAGTTAGCAAGCTGTTACACCAACATATTAGTTCCCCTCAACTCCAAGACACTTTCTCTATGTCGCTGTTGTCGCACGAGATGCTAGGAACCCACCTTAGCTTTTCGACCTTGCGCTTCAGCCTTATGCCTTGCCGTCTGCATACCAGTCACCGTTCGCGCCTCCTACTATGGTAACAAGAGGTTGCTCTGAGTCCGGACATTCAAGGTGGTCCGGCGCGCTCCTCGTTCGTCTTATGGGATGATTTGGGGATTTGACAATGAGGGCGCTTGAGGGTGGAGTCGCGGAGAGGTCGCTGATCGGAATCTGCTAAGCATGGAGCTTCTATGGGATTGAGCTGCTCGATCAATCGTACTTTGTACAGGATAGGGTGATAGTGAATTATGAGCCCGAACTTTGTTGCAGTTTGAGGCTCAGACGCAGGGGTCTTCCAGCGGAGGATCCCACAAGACTCAGATTTTAGTCTCCACAAGTGATGCGACCCTAAGAGAAGTTGCTCGTATTCGTTATAGTAACTTTCTGGGATTGTTATGTCAACGAGCGTGGCACAAGTCTAAAACAAATATGCGGTCAATAGTCAAGAAGGGGTTGTAGTCGAATGCGTTGGCAACTGGAGTTCCTGGAAGATTTCCAAAAAAGGATTGGCGTCACGTGCATTTCGAAGGTGAATGTCTTCTCTACTAGGCCTTACTGCATATAGTGGACCGGAACCTAAATGGCGCCGGGGAGTTAATGGGAGTCACTGAAGACTTTATTGAAAGTATCCGTACAAAGTTGCGAAGTCACTCGGTGAACAATCACCGCCAAGAACCTCAAAGAACAGCTCAAGATGTAGAAAACGGATAAAAGGACATGACATGGAGAAAGTCGGATGTCTCTCTAGGTACATTTTCGAGGTCCTATCGGTCTCTTCACTTCAAGTCAAAAGAACTTTGTACGCTATTCTACGATATGCGAAACCGATCTTGCTCTTTGATTGGATACTGCAAACTGAATATGGCAGTATCTTAATGCTGATTTAGATCCGACTTTTTCAAGTGCGCTCCCCAGGCTAGTACACGAGGAGAAAAGAGCGACGTCATACTTTGTGTCATTTATGCCCTAATAGTACATTGATTGGATATCATCTTGGGGTCTCAATTAACCTGGGTGCCATAGCCTCGAATTTGTTCAGCGCTAGTAGATGGTCAGCTAGCTTCAATAGGTTGGGCAAAGGGTACTTACAAAGCCCAGCTTTGGTTCTCTAATTTCTCGTCCTGCTTCAAGTCGATTCCCTCTTTCGTGACCACTGCAATAGAATATTTGTCTATACTTCTCGCATCTCGGTAAAAGAGGACCTTCATTGACGCCTTCACCGCTTCAACCGCTTGCTCTAAGGAGAGCTTCGAGGCCGTCTCCTCATCTGGGGCAACCTTTCTCAAGAGAGGTTGAGCCAAATGTGCACCAAAACCGGTAGCCAGACTGGGTGAACTGAATGTCGTACCAAGCAAGTCTGCGCTGGCCAGGAATGGCTTGCCCTCACCATCAAGTCCCGCAACCAATAACTGATTCCACAAAGGATTGAAGTTTGATCGACGTTTGTAAAGGACTTTGGCAAGGTAGGTGTGAAGGTTTTGCGCATTGAGTGTATGGCCTGTTGAACCGTATGCTTCTTCAATATCGAGAGAGTTTAACAGACGGTCCAGGTATTGCATGTCTGATACGTCTCCACCAAATCCAACAACAGAAGTTTCTGCAAATTTTCGGAGGCGCTTGACATCTGTAAAGCGGGCTAGGGAACCATAGGAAGCTGTGAAAGACCGACGTTAGTGACAATATGTTTCCAGCTTCGGCAAGGTGAATTACCAAGATTATCCGCTGCAATAACAACGCCATCCTTGAACTTGAGTGCTAGTACTGAGGTTCCGGTGACGATAGGTGACTGAGAATGTTGATTTGGGCCATCATTCTGGAGATACGAGCCATCGTAGGGGCCGTAAACATCATCTCTGGGCTATAGAGGTTTAGCAAGAGGTCACATAGGCAAGAACGGAAATATGCGCACCCGTCCCCAAGCTTGCGGAAGATGATTCATGCTCGAGAGGTTTCCGAGAATGTGAGGGAAAGGGGCAATGAATCTCTGCTGAGATTGTGTTTGAGGTGAGAGTTGGTTGATTTATTGAGAAGCTGGAGTTGTATGAAGCTCAGGCAGGAGCTTGACGCGGCGGAAGCTCACGAGCACCTGCAGGGATTTGGATATGAAGCTTACATAATCCAACCCCAAAAGCTGGGGATGGGTGAAGGTACAAGTATTGAAGTACTCGGACGCGACTGAAACCAACAACTCTTTATTTCACACTAAGTAAGCCTCCAATATGGGTGGATTAGTCAATTACGGAAGCAGCGATGAGGAAGAAGACTTAGACAATCACGCAAAAGACACAGGGAAGGGTGTTGCGGGAGAGGTATACTTAACACCATCCTAACTGTATCGATTGCAACCATCCACTAACAGTCTAGATGTAGGTAGATCCAGCGCCAGATTTTCCCAACGGCTCGACGAGATTATCAGGTATGTTATAAAGCAGCTTCTCGATAGCTCTGAATTCTCTAATGCGTGCTAGAGACACAGCTCGATGCATCAAGCACAAATCAAGGTCTGACTCCACGCAAAACGTCAAATGAAGATGAACTCAACCCCGACACCGACTTGGTGGGACCAGTGCAAGGACCGACAATTCCTTCGGGCGAACCGGATATGGGCGAACTGCTAGATGAGGGTCAAGATGCTGCGGCGGCACCACAGTCACCCTACTCTGAAAATCGGGCCCTTATAAGGGAGCTCACACTACCATCTCTACCAAATTACAACATCCCAACGTCGCCTCCAGGCTCCCCTATAGCTAGCACCAACGCGAAGTTCAAGCACTTCCTTGAGTTGAAGAAGAAGGGGGTTCACTTCAACGAGAAACTAGCAAAATCTTCCGCACTGAAAAATCCGGGCCTGATGCAGAAGCTAATGGATTTTGCTGGTATTGAGGAAGCTGGCCAGTATTCGACAACCTTGTCCAAAGATATTTGGGATCCAGCCGGCTTTCCTGAGCATGCTTATAAAGAGGAACTAGCTAAAGGACAGAAGAAATTTGTCAAGAAATTAGAGGAGGACAAGCTTCGAGGCCAGAGAGAGGCGGTAGAATTTGTTCCATCATCGATCCAATCAGACTCTTCTAGCCGCAATGGAACTCCTCTTGGTGCAAAGCCTGTTCAAAACAGTGCTGCGGAAAGAATCATGGCAGGCCTGGACTCTGGACGTTCTAAGTCGCCGCAGGTAATTCAGGGTACCAAGAGAAAGAGTAGATTCGATAGTTGAAGCACCATTTAACCTCCAAGCATAACATCCAATCTGGCCCATGAGAGTTTCTCGAGCCACGGCAAAACGCCCAGCGAGAAGATGAACCTGCTTTACTCGGAACCAAGGACATGAAAAGGACTGTCATATGAACACGGGAGCGGTCACTGCCTAGTCAAGGCAAAATCAATATGTAGAGCCATGTAATGTTTGTGATTAACCTTATGCGCCAACTATATCTAGTCATAGGACTGCAATCCATCAGGCGCTTATATCACGTTTGTACAAATAAGCGCCCTAAGCGCGAGAGGCATTGCTTCGTCACTTGACAGGATTGTTGATAGCCACTTGAATCCAAGTTACTCACATATTTGACAATGACAATCGACATAAACACTTCCTCCTTCATTGCAGTGATCAGACAACGATAGGTCGCAGTTTATTCAACGCTTTTGTAAGAATTCACAGCTGGAGTTGTGTTGGTGATCATTAGAAAGCGCCTAAGGGTACAGTAGCTCGTATCTCGACCGAACGATTCGCTCTCGCCGAGTCGGGGAGCTTACTCCGATTTGACTACCTTTTGCTTTGACTTTTCACAACATCAAAGTCGAATCTTCCATGAGTATTGCTTCATTTTGGTATCCTGAAACCTTAATATTTGCTCATTGACTTTGTTTCAGATTGTCGAGAGAAAGGACTGAGATAATCAAGTTTCGCTTTATTGAGTGCGTCTCTGAGTGCCAACCTGGTACATTCGATCTGTTAGCTGAAGCTTTCCTTGCAACATGGCTCCACGCGGGGGAAAGGGTCAATTGAAACGGGACCGAGTATGTTTCGATTGATGATGCGGTGCCTTGTGAAGGATTTCGCTTGAATCAGGCTGACTTGTGGGGATTGTAGGCGGGCACGACGGAGGATCGAGGAGATAGCTTCAAGAAACCTCGACGTTCCGAGCGAATATCGAAAGCTCCAACAACCCCAATCTCCAAGAAACAACATCTGCCTGAGCCGGTGACCCATCAAGAGTCCACGTCGTCGAGCGAAGCATACAAGGAAGCCACTGCTACACCGCCCGAAGGCCGACCAAGTCAAATACATCATCGTTCCGTAGACCAAAACGGTGTTGCAGAGGCAGGTTTCTCGTCTCCTACAGAAACACAACCCTTTTCGCAGTTCGTCTATCCGAACGATCTGTCAGAAGATGTCAAGAATGAAGCTGAGGAAGGAGTTTGGGGATATTTACACCCGTTGGATCCCAAATATGGCAAGACGCTTGTGTTGAAAAAGCGCAATGCGTGCCCCATGCCGGATATCCTCACCAAAGCCAATGGCAAGGTCAAAGCTGCGAAGGGTAAAGGCAAGGACTACAAGAAGGAAGAAGAAGCATATGAAGACACGAAGCTCAAAGGAATTGCTTCTGGGGGATACCTGATTGGCCGCCACCCAGAATGTGGTGCGTTCCTTCACTCTGTGTGACGTTTGGAATACTGGAACTAATGTATATGACAGATCTCATCATAGACGATCCAATAATCTCGAATCGCCACTGTCTGTTTTTCACTGAGAACAAGGGTGGTGATACTATTGCGGTTGTCGAGGACCTTTCGAGTAACGGGACTTTCATTAACGAGGCAATGCTGGGTCGGAATAAGCGTCGAGAACTGGAAGACCAGGATGAGATAACTGTCAAAGAAGGCGCGAGGTTCGTGTTCCGGTACCCTAAAAACCGAGACACGAGTCGGTTCCTACAACAATATACACTTCTAGAGAAGCTTGGAAAGGGACACTTTGCGGAAGTGTTCTTATGTGTTGAGAAATCGACTGGACAACGATATGCCGTTAAGGTCTTCACGAAGCAGCCTGGTGTCGAAGAACGATCCAAAACTGAAGGTCTCCAACAAGAGATAGCTGTACTGATGGGAGTTAGCCATCCGAATATGCTGTGTTTAAAAGACACATTCGATGAGTCTAATGCGGTGTACCTAGTCTTAGAATTGGCGGCGGAGGGAGAGCTTTTCAACTGGATAGTGATGAAGCAGAAGTTAACAGAGGATGAAACGAGGAAGGTTTTCATTCAACTGTTCGAGGGAATGAAGTACCTCGTGAGTTTGATTATGTCGCTCCTGGTCGCAGTGCTAACATTTCCAAGCATGAACGAGGCATTGTTCACCGAGATATCAAACCCGAGAATATCCTACTCACTGACAAGAATTTGCACGTGAAAGTAGCGGATTTTGGATTGGCAAAGATCATCGGAGAGGAATCGTTCACTACCACGCTGTGTGGAACCCCAAGTTACGTGGCCCCTGAGATTCTTCAAGAAAGCAAGCACCGAAGGTACACCAGAGCTGTCGATGTCTGGTCATTAGGTGTAGTTCTGTATATTTGCCTTTGTGGCTTTCCGCCCTTCTCGGACGAGCTTCACACGCCCGATAATCCGTACTCCTTGACTCAGCAGATCAAATTAGGCAGATTTGACTATCCTTCGCCATACTGGGATTCTGTCGGCGACGCAGCCCTCGATCTCATAGACCGAATGTTGACGGTCGAAGTCGATAAGCGGTACACCATCGACGATTGTCTCAGCCATCCGTGGACTACCCAAAAGCCCATGGATCCTGCTGACAGCACTGATGGACTCGTAGGGGGAATTGCCAACCTGGATTTCAGTAAGAGAAAGATGGAACGAGAACGCACATTGCTTAGCAGTCTCAACGACGTAATGATCAGCAAAATCATCGAGACCGACCCCGACAAGGACCCCGTCAAGGTTTATATCAAAAATCCAAACGCGAAGAACAAAGTGAACAATTCCAAGACCAAGGCTTCCACCTCCAAGCCGGCCCATGGCGCACCTAGACAAGAAGAAACTCCATCACATGGCCGTGGCGCGAAAGAGTTCATGGGTCTGGGCGGAAAAGGAGACCAGGAACTCTTTGGAAACGAGAGCAGCGTTTATTCCACAGAAGAAACTGTGCGTAATAAAGCATAATTGACCACCTCGTTACGTTCTGACCTCGCCTTCACTGGTGCTTCGCCACCATAGGACCTAGGACGAATCATTGTAATCAGTTCACTTGTACTAATTTGGGGAATGGGTTCATCTGAAAAAGCGGTTGTGGGTGTTGTTTGTTTCAGGGTCACTGCCAGGGGGAAACCATGGATCTGACTGCGGAAATGTAATGCAAATAAGCCTATGAATGCATTGTGCGTCCTGTCTATCACCAGTGTATCCCACGCTACCTCATCGCCCTCATCCGCCGAACCAATGTAGCCCCTTGATCTCGAGGATAAATGACTCTTTTAATCGCTTCGAGGTCTCTAACTAGATTCCTACCGATAATCACATTTTAAATCATACATGAAAGGTGTGGATGGCTATGGTAACCCACCCTCACTACTCACTCTACGATATCTATCCTACTCACTCTACGATATCTATGCTACTCACTCTACGATATCTATGCTACTCTACGATATCTATCCTACTCACTCTACGATATCTATGCTACTCTACGAAATCTATGCTACTCACTCTACGATATCTATAACACTTACGTTTAAGGGACCACTTACACCCGGCTTGTCTGGCATTCCATGGTCCAGCTCGACTGCAAGCATGGTCGCTCCCAACCAGCTCCCTCGCACGCTTGTGTGATATCCGCCCCGGCACTTCCAGCCCGCCTATGTGGGAAGGGGCAGGGTTGCCGTCGACGTCCTGCTCGCCGTCGAGATTTCTTCGGCAGGCAGCCGGGACCGGTACTTTTCGATGTCTTCCACTCCTCGAGGAGTGCCACGGCCCTGGCGCCTTGGAACTCCAACCTCGCGGCTTTTCACCAGCCGTCACGAGGGAGGCTCGGGGTCGTCCCACGGACTCACGTCGACCCCTTTTGAGAATTGATTCGAGGACCGTATGGCGTCGAGGCATGGCCTGGTCTTGGTTGGTCTCCCTCCCTCGTGCCTCGAGGCTCGTCGGAAGTCGGCTGCTGCGGTCAATCGGGGGGAATGCATTGGCTGGACTTCCTAGGTCTACTGGCGTCGTCTTGTGGCGGCGCTCTCAACTACATCACTGCTATTCTGTTGTCGATCCCGATTTTCCGGTCACGATCTTGTTTCCACGGGAGGGTGAATGTCTCTTGCCAGCTCCCCTCCTGGGCTTCCATCCATATACCCAGGTCAGGATATCAAAGCCCAAGCACTCGGAAAACAACACAGCACGATTCGACCTCCTGCCGCTTCCCTGATCCATGGGGCCACCTTCATGGCTTGTAGTGCCATATCGAACATCCCCTTGGGGATTCAAGGCGGTCTATATACCTCTGTGGTGCGGGAGAAGACTGAAAAGTTGCTTGGATACACGCTGGCATGGAAATAGGGAAGGCGGAGGCATTTTCCAGCGTCGGCGTTTCATTAATACGGGGAATGAGAAGAGAGAGCCTACATACATGCGGCACCGGCGTTCTCACAACCATCATTGCAAAAGCGCGACGACACCCTCGCGAACCGCAAGCAGTGTTGACGTCGACGATGCGGATCAGGCTCCCCACGCATGGAAACCCGACCGACACGTCTCGCTCTTGTTTGTTGTCGGTCGCCATTTGGTTGTCGATTGCTACAGTATCCTCCTGAACCACTCGAGGATCCACGCCCTCCGCCTCCCCTCCACACACACCTCGACGGCAAGCTCGCTCCTATCCCTCTCCCGCCCTCCCAGGCCCAAAAACGAGAAGGGTGCCACATCCCCCTCCTCTGGTTTGATGTTATCTGTATGCATCTTCTTCGCCATCCGAGAAACCACACGAGCACCCAGGGCTTATATACCCACCCAGCCCCAACCCCCCCAACATCTCGTGAATCTAGGGCCCATGACGCCTTCCAGAGAAGAAGGTCGAACGTACACGCAAGAGAAGTACTGGAACCCGTTCCTCCAAGTGTGGGGGTGGACGACAGAGAGAAACCGTTCCCATTCCACCATGGCGATTAATTGTCCCGCCCGTCCGTCGTCTTCCAAAAGCGCAGCGGTACAACAAAATCGAGATATGGATTTACATTCTTGCCTAGCAGTTAGAGAGCGCAATTGACACGGCCACTAACTCACCTTCAGAGACCTGGCGCCGAGATTTGAACATTATCATTGATAGGCGACTAATCATAACCGACCCTCTCCACGCCCAGGATATATCCCAAAACCCCCCCCAAATCGCTCGATGCAATCCCAGATACACCTGGCCACCCATCAGAGAACTTCAAGACTCAAGAAAGAAAGACGTTCATCGGGAAATACCTCAGGTCCCGCTCGGCCCCCCGTTAACCTCAACCCCATCCCCCGAAGTTTCCCTCTCCTCCCTCTCCTTCTTCCCCTTTCTACCAGGTATCAGATCCTTCATCGTCTGCTTGGGATTCTCAACTGCACTAAGCACTTGCTCCCTCTTGATCTTCTTCTCATATTTATCAAGTCTCTCCTCATCACTACTGCTAATATCATCATCAGAATTCTGCACCATCTGGATATTCTTGCCCTCCTTCTTCTTGCGCTCGCGCTGTCCTTCTTTCATCCTCGCTAGCTTCTCGTCTGTGCAATCTTTCGTCGCGACGTGGAGACTGGGGAAGTTGGCTTTGAGGAACTCTTTCAGGAGAGGCAGGATGGAGCCGTCGGGTCTGTATGTGCCCGAATCGTTGTCGATTACCAGTTCATAGTTCCTGGGGTCTTTGGGGGGTGTCTCGTCTGGTGGCCCTCCTGGGAGATCTGTGTCTGGGTGTGTTGCCTGGCTTGGTGAATCGACAGACTGTTTGGGGTGCTTGAGGCGACGCACGAAGAATTCGCCCGAGCAAGCAATGTATACATTCACGTCGCTGTGCATGGTGTGTTTCGAGAGTAAGTCGATACCGAATTCCTTGCCAGTTTCTGTGAATCTAAAGAGCCCATCGAGGGTCACCACGTAGGTGAAGATTCGGCCACCCTCATCGAAATGGACCATTTTGAGGAATTGCATCGAGGCTTCCTCGGACCGCGGCTCTACAATCCCATACTCGGTAGAGTTACTGAAGTTGTATACTGAGGCATGCTGGTGATGAAGGGCCCTATTCAAGATTCGTCCTCGCAGACCCGCTTTGGAAAACATGCCCTTGACGAATGGTTTGAACTCCACGAAACGATGATATAATTCCTCTGGCACGGGTCCTTGCAGCTGAAATTCATTGGCTTGAAAACTGTAAATGTCAGCTGATGGTCACTCGATAATGTCAATAAACTCGCTCATATTTCTCGGTCTTCCCGCCCGGTTGACTATCGCTTCCTGGCGCCTTCGTTCCTGCAATTCTCCCGATCATAGGCGAGTAGTGTTTTACCCACGCCGTCTCGCCGATCGTATACATTCGTCCATGTGGTGGCTCCGACTCTCCTAGAACCTCCGCGCTGACAATCAGATGTCCACCCATAGCGACGCTGCTGAGAAGAACGGCGCAGGCCCGCATGGAATATGCTCTCTTGCTTGCCATGCGCTTCTTGATGCTGAAGCTCTCCTCCTTGATTCCTTGCCAATCACTACCAATGCGATGAACATTAATAGTGACATTGCCGAGTCGGTCATCGTGATCCGACGGATCCTCGTCGTAGATGCGACACTTCAATCGAAACCCGCTCGAAGGCACGCCCGCCACAATCCATCGCGTGTTCCATTCCGGGTCTGTATTCCTGTGCACAGTGGGCGTCCTGAGGATCAAGTCCGGGTCCTCCTTGTGTCGTTTGGGCAGAGGCGACGTCAATGTCGCATGGATATATGGATCTGACGATCGCGAGTTGAGATCAGACATCGGCAGGTTTTCTGCGCGGTGGAATGTGAACCTGACCGTGTAGCCATCGCGCGCCCGTGGGATGCGCGTTCGGTCGAAGCCACCGGGTGGGCTGTTCTTGTCTTTTGGCTTCTCTCCTTTGCCATTCGAGCCGTCTCTCGCGCCCCCCTTTTCACGTTGCTCGTCCGACTGCTTCTCGACCTCAGCATTGGGGGTGTCGTGGCGATCAGTGGCGCCGTTCGTCGGGGGCGAGTGCTTTTCTTCCGACATGGCGACTTCTGCGTCTGGTGTGCGCGAGATGTTTGTCGAAGGTTGTGAGGTGCTGGACGGGACTGGACCGTCCTGTACTGTCGCTCCTCGACCTCGAATGCGATAAGAGGTGTTGTGCCAAGACGTGGAGATGGGATGGCTGGCCGAGTCTCTAAACCCCCGTCAGCTCGTGCAGGAGAATGAGTGAGGCTGTACGTACGACGTGCTCGAGCACGAAACCACAGAATGGAAAATACGAAGGGGCTTCCGGGAAGGAGGGGACTCCCCTGACGAGGAACTCGTGTCGATGTCTTGAAGCCTGCCTCCATATCGGTAGAACGGCAGAAGGCTACCTCAATAGGGAGAAGCTTTGACGAAGTCAGGATGTTTACTATACATGTTTATGAAGGTACGAGTTACCTCGCTAACTCGTTAGTAGTGACTCCCGCAAGCCTGGCGATCGACGGGGTGAATACCAAGCTTTCTCGCCCAGACAAACTACAGCAAGCGGCCGAAGGAGCACCAAGGAATTGGGCTTTTCGGTAATTGGCCCCCTGTCAACTTGCCTTGTCAAGAAGGTCATGTCTTCTTTCAGCTATTGACGAGTGGCGAAGAGCTTTGCTCACTCAATTACGAAGAATCCACGCCGGTTCAAAGGGACGGACATCCCCACCAAGAAAAGATATAAGAACAATCCTCTTCAGACCAACCAGAATACCAAGATGAGGAGAGAGGAGAGAGGAGTTTTGCACACATTTCAATTGAACATTGGCTTTCCAAAGATCTCCTCCATCAAGACAATGTCTACTCTGTTTGCCAAAACCTATTTGCATTGGCTATGGCCATTATCCTCATCCCACGACATGACTATTTCCAATCCGTGTCCCCGGTTCACAAAGCGGTTTCCCGCGTGGTACATGAGCTGTACGGCAAGAGCCGCGTTAAGCCCTCTAGCAATACACCCATAAGAAAGACGATATTCAACGCCAGCAATGCAAGTTCCCATGGTATCTCCAAAACGCGTCAATCATTAACCATCCTCCCATCACCCTCGCTCAGGTATAGGCGCCTTTCCAAGTCGACCTCCAGCACTGACTCGCTTTTGTAGTCGCGCCTCTCGCTCCTTCTCCTTCGGCCCTGTCGATGGTGGTAATGAACCCAAGGTGTCCATCGATGGCCCGCTTTGAGTAGTCTTCTGCTCTACGTAGAGAGCTGCACTTTGACTCAACGGGAACATGGGTAATGACCCAGGTATCACAGCGCCATTCTGAACAAGCATCTCAGCTATTGGAAACGCCGTCCCCTTGTTTGCCGTTTCGGGTCGGGACGGCGAAGCCACAGGTGAAGGGGACGCAGGGTCAGCTGCAGCCAAAGCTAAGAAAACAGAGTGCGTGCCTCTCGACTTGTCCGCGACATTTGGATTTGCCTTCAGGGCAAGGGCATAGATGACCTGTTGCACGTCGTTCTTTTTGATGGCTGCTAGTAAGGTCTCGTCGGCTGTGCCATAGCGTGACAGTGTTGACGATATAGGCTCTACATAGGCTCGATCAACATACTTCGAGGTGATGAATCTTAGTCGCTCCTCACGAGAAGCTTGAGGCGTAGGTTTGGTTGATAGGTCCAGCCTCGCCTCCCATACCATATTCGATACTCGGTTGCCAACAAGCAAGAGAAGTTCGACAATGTCCGTCGTAAACGAGTTGATGTCCAAGGTGAGCGAGCGTACTTTGCTGATATGTGTACCTAGAGATCTGTGGATCCCACTGCATTCGATGCAGAGAATGATGGCTAGGTTGATCGACACCCATTCGGTCTTCATGCCAGAGCCACAATCAGCACACCAACAATTGCCTTGATCTGCGTCCCGTAAGAGCTGGAGAAGCTTGTCTGGGCTTTCATCGAAACCATTGCTTCCTTGTCGAGTATATACCGGTCGAGCGCCCACCGTAGTTCGTCTGAAGACATTGTTCGCCGCAGAGTTTGCATGTGATGTAGGGTTATTTTGGCCGTGATTCATAGAGGAGCTTTTGCCGGTCAGGATGGATCCGATATCTCTTCGAATTGAATAGTGTTCGGTTGCTAGCTGAGATGACGAGCTGGAGGACGCTTCTCTAGCATCTCGTCCCTCTACAGCACTCTGAATTGCATTGTTGATGGATGAGATCCAATTGTTCATGTCGTCTTCAGAGGTAGCCTGGTAGACCCTCTTGAAGTGAGGCGTGATGGCCTCGAAACAGAACCTTCGTTCAGCGTTCCTCGCCTCCCGCACCGAAGCCATACGAAGGTCGATTGGTTCCATGTGCAGATCTAATTTTTGCTTCCAATTGCTATACTCAGACAATTTACCAGCGTCGAGAACGATCCAAAATCTACGATCAATTAGCATGAAATCTGAGGAGAGTGGGTTTCATCGACTTACTTGTGCCAGGCTTGCTTGTTCAAGCCCCTGGGATCTGCATGACTACCTGGTCGACTGAGCGCCCATAGCAGACCTTCCTTTCGTTGGGTGCCGTTCTTCTCACTAGTTGATGCCTGAGAATAATCCTTCTCTTCCAAGTCTCGAATGCCCTTGAATTTCGAGCCCGGACTAGGACTGCTTATCGATCCAATGTAGGAAGTCAGACTTCCTGGAGACCTAGAAAACTCGGTTGCGCCATTGTTTGCTACACTGGCCATGGCAGGACCACTCGCTGACACCGTTCTAAGGGTTGATGCTGTACTGTCAGACCTGCCGAGCTCTGAATCTGATATGTATGCTCCACCGGAATTCCCTACGGGAGTTGGAGGTACAACCCCAACAGATGGAATTGTCTCCGGCTCGACGTAGGTGACTGTGCTTTTCTCTAGGATTCTACGCTTCTCTTCGCGCTCGGTCCGTTGGTATTGGTATTCCTTATCGGCTTCTCGTACCTCGGAGCTCAAAGCATCTAATTGCGGGAGCAGAGCCTCGACCTTCTTTGCCACTACGAGGTAGCTCCGGGTTTGTGCATCGGCATACTTGGTCAGGTGTGACAAAACTTCCTGCTCTTTTCGGCCACCATGGAGATCTTGCATGAATGAAGAATAGTCAAATCGCCTCAACTCAAAGTTCCGGCGCTTGGTCTGATATTTGGTATCACTCTCTGCTCTCTTCTTCTGCTTCAAAGAGTCCTGCCGTTGCCCGAGGTAACGAGAGACATAGGCATAATAATCCTTGCTCTCTTCTTCGAAATCTCGCTTCTTAGACTCCGCCTGTTTGATATCGATAGTATAAAGCTTGTTGAGAGGGTCGATGATGATTTTCTGCAGATTGACGGTATTCTGTTTTTCGTACTGCAATATCTCCCATGCAATCTTGTCGAAGTAATGTTCCAAGGCGGGCTGGACTGCGTTGGCATTTGAGGAGCCAGCTTCGCGTAAGGCTTCCATGAATCCAGCTATAGCATCGTTACACTCTATCTGGGCAATGTGTGCTGCTTCAGCCTTCTTCAAAACTTTTTTCATCCGCTGGCGCATATTGCCTGTCTTCTGTTCCAGGGCTTTCATGGTCGCGCGAAATAGTGGACCATCCTCTGTCGCACTCATGTCCTCTCCCGGCCGCTGACAGGAGACGTCTACCTTGACCTGATCTCTCTGCTGATTTGATCCACTACTCATCGGGGGTTCACTCGGTGGCATTCCAGGAGAAGGCGGTTCCTCATAGTCGCGCATGTCCGCGCCGCTTAATCTTGAGTCTACGGATTGTGAAGATGGGACCCGCAGTCTGAGTGGCGGGGTGAGGTGGAATAACTGGGGGGATGGAGAGTTTGGAGCACTTGGGTACTGATTGTAATCTTAAGTGATGTTAGTAATGGTCGGGGACGTAGGATTGTCGGGGTGCTTACTTGAAACCCAGAATGAGAAGCTAGCAAGAGTGTTCAGTCTATGGGCTCTGGAGTCATATTCAACGAACTGTCGACAGTTAGCATGACCCGTAATGACCGTCGTTGAAAACAAACGCTGCAGTTGTTTCTCCAACCGCCCCCTCTGTCCTCAGTTGGCTTCGGGGGTCGCCATTTCCACGACCATTCAAAAGATACAGACTGACTTCCGCCAGTAGAGTAGTCCCCAACTAATTGTACATTCGCATTTTTATGTAGATTTGGGTCGGCATGAAACTCTCGGGTGACAAGGTTCTCGACCTCCTTTGCGGTAGAAGCAGAAACGTAGGTAAGGCCAGTTATGGCAGTATCGACGAGGCTTGCAGGGGCGTTTGGAGTAGAGTTGGCTGAGGATTGAAGGGTTTGCCGGATTATGAATGTGAATCTGAAAGTAAGCTCTTCATCGTGATTTAGTTTGAGTATAAAATTCGGGGCTCCAGACGTGGTAGACGTCTCAGGATCCTAGGTAGCACGAGTAAGCAGATGTCCAGCACAGCGCGCCAACATGGTGGTAAAGAGTCCGAAGCGCATTCATGGCATACCTGCACATATTCCACTACGCTGTTGTCCCCAATATCGCGCGTCGCGGAGACTCTCGTGGCTGGGAAGGCGTCTGGGACGACATTCAGAACAGTTCGCTTGCGCGAGCTGGTCACATTCAACGAGGAAATTGTCACTGCATTCCGATCATTAGCATATGCGAAAAGTATCCAGCAGGTATAGGGATTTACTAACATCGATTCTGGTCCCTGAGATACAGCGCAGCAGTATCCTCGACCTTGCTCGTAGTTACGCCCATTTCCGTCGATTTCGAACTCTTTACCCCACTACGAAGCGCTTGGAGGAGTTTCAGGAGCTGTCAGGACGGTCGTGAAGGTGCGAGCGAACGCTGTTGACGTGGTAATTCAATAGCATCTAGGACAATGTTGAAGCAATGATTATCCAAAGGATGTTTCGACGACCGCTGGGTGGTTGGAAGGTAACATAGATGGGACTTGGGAGTGGGTGTCTCTGTATGTACGGAGGAGTTGAGACAGGAAGACGAACACCTGCGGAAGGACCAGGGGTCTCGCTTAGGCCACCCCCTTCCATGCGGCTGTGATTGATACTGTGCTGTAAATGAGTTAAAAAATACTGTAACAAGGCCCTTGTTTCACGACATGGCGGCTTGCTTTTAATTCCCTTTTAATAATGTATCAGTCGTCTCGAGCCTGTGATCTATTTCGTGGCCTGTTGTAAGGGACGTCGGTCGGTAACCTTATGCTCGGTCAATATGTTGGTCAGGGGCAAAGGGTTATCAACGTCAGAGTACGTAGGTACTACAGTACTGTACGAAGTACTACACGGTAGGCTCCCATGGCACGAGAATGAATCACAGCCTCATTTAGTACGTCAGCAATGAGGATTGGCCTGGTGATACCGCCATCCCAGCAACGTACTGCTGCACAACAAAACAGTCATGTTTACGGCGAGTAGACGTTCCCGCACACGGACAGAAGAGCCATCTTGCCATATCGAACGGCTATAGAGGCCAGTAAGTGCTTCGTATATGTATCTACGCCACACAGCTTTGAACAGATATCGAGCGCGCTCTTTCTACCCTGGCTCGGCAATTGATTCTGTGGATGCTCGAACCACACGTCCGGGACTATAAAGAACAATTTCAGCCGGCCTCTTCCTGCTATAGGATCAAGTGGGTTGAGACAGAGCTTTTGGTTCATTCTTTAGTGAAGAAGAGGAACGGTTTCGACCTTCTGAACGAGAGACGAATGTCTCCCATTTCTTGGCAATTCGAGTTAGTAAATGAAGGGAAGGCGTAAACAAAGCATGCCTTCAGAACACTTACAGAAGAAAGCGATCAGAGCCCCTCGAGCTACTTTTAGCGACCAGCTTATTTCAACCCGTTGCGTCGATCTAGCCTTCACTCGAGTCTTACAGTAATGACACCGGAAAGTACAGAGACATTATTAGTCACGAGTTGGCTGGCTGGGTTGTGTCGGCCATTTGAGACAACCTCGGCTCGGCTGATTCTCATACTGTACAAGTAAAACTTGTCTTATATCATCCTCGTCGGGATTCCACTCTCCCAATTTCTTGAGGTATTGCTTTCCGGGGATCGGGTTCAGACAAGCAGTGAACATGGCGTTACCTAAGGAGGACAAGACATTTGCTGAAGCAACGGTGGTAAGAGCAAAATCATCACACACATATGAAGCCTATTTCTACGAAAGCTGGTGTATTGGCACGGGTAAGAGCATTTGACCTTCTCTCGACCTTGAAGTTTGAACTCAGAACTCACAACCCTTTAGTTCCACATGGAGGCTATGTCACAGCATGCTTCCTCCAAGTAGCAGCCACCCACTTCGCCACAACTCTATCCAAGCAAAACCAGCCACATTCAATCGCTCTACACATAGATTTCCTAAGAAGAACACAAGCTGGTCCGGCTTTATTCACAGTCCGAGACACCAAGCTAGGACGCCAAACATCCGTCATTCACGTCACCCTCACTCAATCTGGCCGTGAGGAAGTCCTAGCAGTTATCACTAACTCAAATATGCATACTGAAGATGGCGTCTCATTCCCAACCACCTACAATCTGAACCCTGCACCTTTACCAGTGGCAACGAATCTTCTGTCCAAAAATACAGACAAGAATTGGCGGCTTCAGTCAAATATGCCGCTCTCTGAATTCAGAAGAGCTACGCAGAAGACGGAATTCTACTTTCCTCGGGAAGGCCAGGCGAGCAAGACTTGTGCAGATGAGTGGATCAGGTTGAGTACTGGCGAGAAGTGGACGAATGCTTCTCTTGGCTATGTCAGTGATGTATGGCCTGTAAGTTTGCTAGGCCAAATCGTTTCCAAGCTGCTATTTTTGAGACTCACCAATCCGCGATTTCAGATGCCAGTAGAAGCCTCCCTCCGCGAAGAAAACATCTACGATTTCCCAGAAGCCTACAATGCACCAGTCGTTCCGGACAGCAACGGTAAAGTCACGGGAACCATGGTAAGCACCCATTACCCTTAATCCTCCCCAATCTAGTATTAACCTCTCCAACTTCCAGTGGTACCCAACATTACTGCTGAACCTCGACTTCAAGAAATCATTACCCGAGGAAGGCGTCGAATGGCTCTTCGTCCGCACCGAAGCCAAGCAGATCAAGAAAGGTAGGCTCGACATCGAGACAGTGATTCTCGACGCAGAGGGTGATCTCGTAGCATTGAGTCACCATGTCGCTCTTGCTGTGCCGAGTGAGAGGAATGTGGCGAAGAGGGTGACGGGCGCGAGCAAAATGTAAATAGAGTACAACGATTCACCGGTGCCTAGCAAGTTGTAGGTCTAGAGCTAGATCCGCGCTTCTCGTTTGTGCGTAGATTAGAAGATACTAAAGACCTAATTGCAAACTCAAGCCAATGTTCTCTGTCGAAATCAACAAATAGAAAATTCCAAACGGAATTGGCAAAGGAAGTAGAGACGGGGGAGTTGCCGAGAAACTCGAAACTGGTTTACCCTGCTACCAGTAGGTAGGAAATCCGCCCTTGCAATTCGGGTGACTTGTTGAACCTACCAGATATACCATTGCAACCGCGCGAATAGTTGGTTGAGCTGCGTTATGAACGGTATGTGAGGTGGGGAAGGTGAGGGCAACCCATCGTATTGAAGACACCAGAGAACAGATTCCACCGAACTTCAAGAAGCATAAACTTGACACTGTCAACCGAGACGAGATGGCGCTCGAAGTCCCAGTCTCATACTGTACCCTGCCGAAAGCTGAATGGCAGAGAGCGGGATTCACACCCTACAGTACTACCCCCCTTTTCTCACTCTATCTTCTGAAGCAAGGTACGGTAATTACTATATCACCAACTATCCCTCGAAATACCACTAGCCACACCCCCAAAAGCAGCTCTGCTTTCCCGATATCTCACCCCATCCATCCCCCGAACATCCACATCCAAAACAACCATCCCCGCCACTCCCCGTACAGAATTACCCAAAGTGCCCTCCCATCGCCCAATAAGAAAGCCCACAACCCAACGTGTCAGACCAAAGGCCTACATTGACCAATCAGCCTCTCCCAAATCCCAGAATAACCATCGATTTAGGGAGGTGTGGTGGATTTTAGAAGGATAGATGGTGGTCAATTGCTAATAGGCTGAAAGATGACGTATCCACACCAGAAAAAGTAAAGTCTCTTTAAAAGGTTTCATGCCATTCATGGGAAGTAGGAAAACTTTTTTAGGATATGTACGAGTTTGATGGTTACATGGCATGAGGAAGAATAGATGTGAACCGTGTGAGCGGACAAATTCCAACACTTGAGTAGTCTGATGAGTATAGAGCCACACATTTAACCATTGGAAAGTTCTCAGCTGTCGCCGGTTGTGAAATGAAAATAGGCGGAAAGACTCACTCTAGAACGGAGAGGGAAATGTCAACAGAGAACAGCGAGTAGATAATTCATAGATTGATCTGCAATACCACAATGATAAACACGCATTGACTTGGCCTCAACTCTATTCTATATCTGAATCCTCAAACCACCAAACGAAAGCACGAAGCAGAACTATGCCGTAACAAGTCGAAGGGCCAGCTCTACTTAATGTAGATGACACTCATTAGAAAAGAAAAGCCCTTGTAACCCCCCGATTTCCCTGCAATCTGATTTCCACCCATGGTAATTATCCGCCTTCAAGCCTTTGTTGGCAAGGTGCTTGCATCTGAGTGAAGATCCACTCGAGATGCGTCAAGTTCGCGGTGAACGAGTATGTTCTGACTGTGCTGTAACTTGTTTGGAGGGCCCTGGGCGCCTCGGTGCTGGTGAAGAGGGTTTGGGGTAGAAGTAGAAGCGCCATGCTGCTCTCGAAGGACTGCTTTCACATAAAATCATCACTGAATCCAGTTAGTGATTTTCAATATTGAAGAGCCTAGTTGTAAACTCACTCTCCGAAGTCATCGTCATAAGCGTTGACATCAGCCCCAGTAGAGACATTTCTGCTAGCCACAAGGGTGGCCTTTGTCTTTTGAGCCTTGCTCTTCTTGCCACCCTTCTCGGCGTTCTTTTCCTCCTTCATCTTCTCATTGCTCAAGGCTGTCAAGCTGCTGGCAATCTTCTTGATCTGATCGCTGGGGAGATCCTTAGCGAGTTGCTTGGTGAACTCTTGCAAGAACATAGTGTAGTGAGCCTTCTTGTGGTTGGCAGAGATGACGGGTGTAAGGGTATCGCGCATCTTCTCGAATTGGATCTTGGACTTAGGATCGAAGAGTGGAAGCGTGGTAAGATCGACGATGGCAGTAGGATCCTTAGAGTTGACTACGACGGCGTTGGCGGCAGTGGTAGCCTTGCGACTGTTGCTGATTCCAACATTGCCAAAGAGATCTTCAGCGTGCTTCAAGTCTGACTCTTGTTCAGTCCTGCGGAGACGCTCTCTTTTGGCCGCTGAGTCTTCCTCACTGCTGCTCTCATCGCTGCTCTCTGCTTGTCTGCGAGCATGTTCGGCTTGCTTCTCAGCGATGCGCTGAGCCTTGGTCTTCTTGTTGGCCTTTGCCTCCGCATCTGCGATCGCTTTCTTTTCTGCGGCTACCTTGGCCTTCTCACGCTCGACTTCGGAATCTTCTGCCGCATCCCAGCTGTCCAAGACCTGAATTAATCAGTGAAAGGGTCTAAGGTGAACTCGTGTGGGAAGCGTACATCGCTATCATCTTCTTCCTCGTCGTCGAATTTGCCACGTCTCGCGACTGTAGCTGCCGTCGGGGGTGATGACGGAGCAGTGCTACTGCTGTCCTCTTCTTCATCTGCTCGGTTGAGTAGCGGTCAGCCAAATGTAGCCAGAAAAATTCATCACTATGCATAGTCTCCTGCAGCGTCGATCTTCCCCGAGCCGCAAGGTGTTGTGGTAGAATCTTGGATTCTGAAGATAAAAGGGAGGAGGCGCGCCACTGTGCGATAAATCGCTGCGTGCAGCGTCAAGCATGATCACTCACCCCATTTCTCAGGCATATTCGCGGTTATGAATTTGGTAAAAGGTGAATTGATTGTAGGATTGGGTAGACTCAAATCTGTAGAGGACTTCCAAGAACGTTTTGACTCGTAAAACGTTGAGGGTTGTGAAAAAGGGAAGTCTTTGATCGTGGAGAAAGGAGGGCTGGACAAACCCTTTGGGCGCCAACTGGTGGGAATTTGGTCCCACAATTTGATTGGCTGACTCAACCATGCCCCGTCGTGACCGGCGCAATACTTATATCAACCTTTTCCCTTCTTTGCGTCATCACCACCACCATTATTACAGTAGAACGTGCGATATCATGTTATCCACAGCCAGAGGTCAAAGCGCTTGGTGGGATTCACATATTTGAAGCCACCAGAGCTCCCTTCCTACCACATACAGCTGATATCAAGTAGCGGCTCCTCTCAGATGCTGGCGCAATCACACTTCACTTGAGACGAGTCCTAATATGACCACAGTATCGACCTTGGCCTTGGCTCCACTGAAGAGCACTTTGTGAGAATGGTATCACTTTTTTCATTGTTTCCTGTTTCCTCATATAACATCAAACATCAAGTAGTAAACTTATCTCAATCGAAAATTTATCCACGATCATAAGCCTGCTGATAGATCCATCCGATCCACCAGGAGCCAATTTCTACAATTTAACAGCGGTTCTAAAGTTCTCGCCAGCATAGATGGCCTTGTCACCAAGCTCCTCCTCGATTCTCAAGATCTGGTTCAACTTGGCCAAGCGCTCAGATCTGGCTGGCGCACCAGTCTTGATTTGTCCAGCTCGGATACCAACAACAATGTCAGCGATGGTAACATCCTCAGTCTCACCAGATCGGTGAGAAACCATGACACCCCATCCAGCGGCATAAGAGTCCTTAGCAGCCTGGATAGACTCGGTGAGTGTGCCGATCTGGTTGACCTTGAGTAGGAGAGCGTTGCAAGACTTGAGATCGATGGCCTTCTTGATGCGGATGGGGTTGGTAACAGTCAAGTCATCACCGACAATCTGGAAGTCGGAGGTCTTGTAGAAGTAGCTCCAGGCCTCCCAGTCATCCTCAGCGAATGGATCTTCGATGCTGACGATTGGGTATTTCTTGGCGAGATCTTGGTATTGTTGGGCGAGTTGCTCATAGGTGATCCACTTGGCCGGGTCACTGTCTGGGTTCTTGAAGTCCAAGTCGTACATCTTGACGTCCTCCTTGTAGAACTCGCTTGAGGCAACATCCATAGCGATGTGGACCTTTCCGGTGTATCCAGCAGCCTCGATAGCTGAGGTGATCAGCTCAAGAGCCTCCTCGGCAGTCTGAATATCTGGTGCAACACCACCCTCGTCACCAACGTTCCCGGCGGATTGGCCATACTTCTTCTTGGCAAGACCCTTCAAGATCTGGTAAACCTCAGCACCTTGACGGAGGGCCTCGGAGAAGGATGGTGCAGATCTAGATAGTCAAATTAGCGAAGCTCTGGACTGAAAGCATATCAACTTGCGATGGCACAATCATGAACTCTTGGAAAGCAAGGCGTCCACCAGCGTGGGATCTATCTGAGGTCAGCGTTGGTCTATCTATAGTTGGTCTACATTGCCCACCCTCCGTTGAGAACGTTCATGAAAGGAACTGGAAGAACGTATGGCTTCTGGGTACCGGCAAGGTCGGAGACGTGAGCATAGAGAGGGATTTGCTACTGAAGTCAATATCAATTCCCCGTGCAGATTCGGGAGACATACCTTCTCGGCGGCAGCAGCCTTGGCAACAGCCAGACTGACACCAAGGATAGCATTGGCTCCGAATTTACCCTTGTTTGGAGTTCCGTCAAGCTTGATCAGGAAGTCGTCAATCTTTGGTTGGTCCTTAACATCGATGTTCTCCTTGATGAGTGCTGGGCCGATGGTATCGTTGACGTTGGCAACGGCCTTGAGGACCCCCTTTCCTGCCCATTTGCTCTTGTCTCCATCACGGAGCTCGACAGCCTCGTGTTGGCCTATATTCAGAGACGCGTGAGTTTTTGTTTGACAGCTTGAAGAGGATGTACGAACCGGTGGAAGCTCCAGATGGGACGATGGCACGATGGAGTCCAGTCTCGGTGACAACATCAACCTCGACGGTTGGGTTGCCACGGGAATCGTAGACCGAACGGGCGTGGATCTTGGTGATGGCCATGTTTGTTTGTTCTACGAAAACCGGTGATGGTTAGCAATCGGAACGCAGCAAAGCTAAGAGGAAGAGAGGACAAGGCTTGGGAGATAAGGACCTTTAATGGCTTGTGGTGAGTTGTTTCTGGGAGGAAAATTTGTCAGTCTGTGACGTGCAGAAGATGGGAGCTGAAGAAGAAAAAACACCCCACCAACCTACTGAGGTGGGATGAGGGATATGTCGGGCAACGAGATCGGAGGTGCCGCCTCAGAGAGTGCAAGGAGTGATTGATGGGGGGATTGACGGAGGAATTGATGGCGCGAAGAGTTCAATTGGGGCAGAAAAGGATAGAAATACGTACCGTGGCGTGAGCGAAGGATGGTAAGATCGATGCGTTGACAGCAAAGAATTCGAAGTGGTGAAGGAAGTTGGACTTCGTGCAGTGCTTTTGCTTTCTCCGGAGTGGTGGGGGTTGAATCCCTGCAACAGCCTTGTCGTCGCTTATCAAGTTATCAGCTGGAGAGCTTTGCTGTTTCGGCCTGGCACGTGATATCGTATTTTCAGGCATGCACAAACGTCTACGCGATCTCTCGCTGCCTCGGACTGGCGAGCTCAGAACCCAGCAACGTGAACAACAGCTACCAGCTACCAGCCCAAACCACCGCATACCATCCAGGAAATCCCTTTACACCCGCCGTATTGTATCGCCAATCCGACTCACCTTTCCGATCCAAAGACCATGTCTGATGATGAGCGTTCTCACGCTCTGCAATCTTTCAAGTCGAAGCTTCTCGAATCTAGGGAATGGGAGGCAAAGCTGAAGGCATTACGGCAAGACATCAAGGGCCTACAGAAGGATTTTGATCACACGGAGGAGAACATCAAAGCTTTGCAGAGCGTTGGACAGATCATCGGGGAGGTTCTCAAACAACTGGATGATGAGAGATGTAGGTCGCAACACATGCTGCACTGGGATCCCATAGCTAAGAGTCGGTCAACTAGTCATCGTCAAAGCCTCTTCCGGCCCTCGATATGTGGTCGGCTGCAGATCGAAAGTTGACAAGCTCGCCCTCAAGCAGGGGACCCGAGTTGCTCTCGATATGACCACCCTCACAATAATGCGGATGTTACCACGAGAAGTTGACCCTCTAGTCTACAACATGTCGTTAGAAGATCCGGGCCAGGTCAGCTTTGGAGGGATCGGTGGACTGAATGAGCAGATCAGAGAGCTGCGGGAGGTGATCGAATTGCCATTGAAGAACCCAGAACTTTTCTTGCGAGTCGGAATCAAGCCGCCCAAGGGCGTTCTCTTATACGGCCCTCCAGGAACCGGAAAGACTTTATTAGCAAGAGCTGTTGCGAGTGGATTGGAAACCAATTTCTTGAAAGGTTTGCTACTAGTCATCTTCTTATGGCGCACCTCCTAATCATACATAGTGGTTTCATCTGCGATCGTCGACAAATATATTGGAGAATCCGCACGTTTGATCCGAGAAATGTTTGGATACGCCAAGGAGCACGAACCATGCATCATCTTCATGGATGAAATCGATGCCATCGGAGGACGAAGATTTTCAGAGGGTACATCTGCCGACCGAGAAATCCAGCGAACGTTGATGGAACTACTCAACCAGCTAGACGGTTTCGATTACTTGGGCAAAACAAAGATCATTATGGCAACCAACAGACCAGATACCCTAGATCCTGCGCTTCTACGAGCTGGACGTCTTGACAGAAAAATCGAGATTCCCCTTCCAAATGAGGTCGGTCGATTGGAAATTATGAAGATCCACGCTGCTGGCGTTGTCACAGATGGTGATGTTGATTTCGAGAGCGTGGTCAAGATGAGTGATGGGCTGAACGGGGCTGATTTACGAAATGTTGTCACTGAAGCGTATGGCCCTCTACCCGCCCTTTGCTGACTGTATCCGTGCTAACATGTTTTAGTGGCCTGTTTGCTATCAAAGACTATCGGGATGCCGTGAGCCAAGATGACTATAACAAGGCGGTACGAAAGGTCGCAGAGTCGAAGAAGTTGGAGGGCAAGCTAGAATACCAAAAGCTATAGACTAGAAGGCTTGTTTGCTTGCCTCGGCGTCGTGGCTTATAGTCGAGGGTCGGCCGGGCGCACGACTTGACTTTGTACAGTAAATACCATTTGGAATGCGGAAAGCGGACAGCGTCACCAAGCTTAAGCTTCCGCCGGTCCATTGTCACAAAACCCGCATTCTCCCTGGTCTCAAAGACGGACTTCTCTCATAATTCAAATGCAATGGATTCTTTCCCCATGATTAGGAATGGCGGTGTACTGGACCCGATTCTGCGGGTATCGTTTCATCCTCATCGAAACGATCGCTCAACCGAGTCATTGTCAACTGACAATGTCAAGTCAACCATGAGTTGAGGGTCTCAGGGTCTCATTCGCTGACATCCGAACACCTTGGCTGGCTGACGGGCGGCCGCTTGACGAGACTTGGATTCCTAGCGGGCTCACAGCCGCGACGGCATCAAGCGTGAAATCCCATTCTTCCTGCGCTCACAAAGTGGACTCTTCAAGCCCGGCTCCTCGTATTCTATGGAACTCTGGACTATGTACGAACAGTACCGTAGATGTCGGTCGGACCGTCGGACCCTCCAGACATTGCAGGGCGACTCCGTGCCTGGCCCTGGCGATCAACAGACGCAGACTCCAATTATAGAATTCGTTACTCTCCCCTAAATAAATGTAACTGCTCCAGGCCTGCACGTGCCAAGTTGCTATCATGAGGCCGTGTGGCTTTGCACTTGGCATT
Source organism: Amylocarpus encephaloides (assembly GCA_019669835.1). Lineage (NCBI taxonomy): Eukaryota > Fungi > Ascomycota > Leotiomycetes > Helotiales > Amylocarpus > Amylocarpus encephaloides. The sequence continues at coordinate 93,803 of MU251397.1, forward strand.
CACGATCTCGACGGCGCGAGTCGCGCGAGTCGTTTAGGATAGGGCGGCGGGGAGTGGCTGGGGCGTGGTCAAAGGAACACCACTAGGGCGGCGAGGCCATGGACAGGAGCTGATCGACTTCATTGAGTCAGAGCACTCCGACTTGTAAGCTACCGTATCCGTAGTACGGAGCAGTACCAGAACAGGGGTGCAAATAGCGGAACAGGACAAATGAAGTGCACCCCATGCAGCAAATGAGGAGGGAAGAACCGTCGCAGTACCGGAACAGGGGTGCAAATAGCGGAATCACACCTAGGCATTCCGCCTTCGGGCAACGTTAAGGGAATTGGAATAATACTGTACAAAGTACGCTCTGCATCGCCGCATTAGGCATTTTTAGAGATCTGGGACATTCGCAAATAATGCCTTGCCGATGAGACGCAAGTCCAGATTGGAGAGAAAAGCTGCCCATGCAACAACACCCTGGTTGTCGTAGACTTGCGGCTGGGTGGGCCAAAGCTGAGTGGTTCCTTTATTGACTGATCGAGTGGTGGCAACGCTGAAACAACCCGCTCACAGCGAAAACCTCCCCCTCCTTCAATATAATACGAACACAACTCCCCTCCCCTTCCTCCTCTCCCCTCTGACATATTTCTCTCTCGGCTACTTGTCCATTGCAACCCGCCCTTCCAGTCATTCTCTGCCATAATACTTCGCATCATTCGTGGTACCCAAATTCTTTCATTTCGATCCCCTCGATCCCTTGCAGGTCTTCAAGATGTGGTACGTAAACAGTCCCCTCTTTCAGCTCCGTCCAAGCTGCCTGGCAGAACAAGAAAGCTGACACTTGACCAACAGTGGCATCTTCGGATAGTATGTGACCCAGATCGCAATTCCAATCGCAATACTGATTCTGGACAGCATCAATTACTTGGTGGAGAAGGATAGAAAGTACATTCTCGATACCTTGGTCAATGGCCTGTCCCGTCTCGAATACCGTGGCTATGATTCTGCGGGTCTCGCGGTCGATGGCGACAAGAAGAACCAGGTTTTCGCATTCAAGGAGGTTGGCAAGGTCGCAAAGTTGAAGCAGCTCATCGAGCAGGAGAAGCCAGATTTGACCAAGATCTTCGATTCGCACGCTGGTATTGCACACACAAGATGGGCGACTCACGGCCCTCCGTCCCGCGTCAATTGCCATCCCCATAGGTACGCCCACCCGAGAGCGAGCGAGGGCAATATGCTAATATAGAAATTCGCAGGTCTGACCCTAACTGGGAATTCTCTATTGTCCACAATGGTATCATTACCAACTACAAGGAGCTCAAGACTCTGTTGACCTCCAAGGGCTTCAAATTCGAGACCGAGACCGATACCGAATGTATTGCCAAGTTGGCCAAATACCTCTACGACCAACACCCATCCATTGGATTCACAGATTTGGCCAAGGCTGTGATCAAGGAATTGCAAGGCGCTTTTGGACTCTTGATGAAGTCGGTTCACTACCCACATGAAGTTATTGCTGCACGAAAAGGTTCCCCACTTGTAATTGGTGTCCGAACAGAGAAGCGCATGAAGGTCGACTTTGTTGATGTCGAGTACGCCGAGGATGGACCATTACCTGCAGAGAAGGCCTCCCAGAACGTTGCTATCAAGAAATCGAGTGTTGGGAACTTCCTTACCGCTGGCAACCTCCTTGCACCGGCAGACAAGTCGCTCTTACACCGCTCGCAATCTCGTGCTTTCATGACCGATGACGGGGCTCCAATGCCAACCGAGTTCTTCTTGTCATCCGATCCATCAGCTATTGTAGAGCACACCAAGAAGGTCATGTACCTGGAGGACGACGATATCGCGCACATTCACGAAGGTTCTTTGAACATCCATAGGCTCACAAAGGCTGATGGCTCTTCAAATGTACGAACAATCCAGACTCTCGAGCTTGAACTTCAAGAAATTATGAAGGGCAAATTCGACCATTTCATGCAGAAGGAGATCTTCGAGCAACCTGAGTCCGTCATCAACACCATGAGAGGACGTCTCGATGTTGAGAACCGACAGGTCACACTTGGTGGCTTGAGATCATACATTTCCACCATCCGCCGATGCCGAAGAATCATTTTCATCGCCTGTGGTACCAGTTACCACTCCTGTATGGCCGTTCGCGGTGCGTTTGAGGAGTTGACCGAAATTCCCATCTCTGTTGAGCTGGCTTCCGATTTCCTCGATAGACAGGCACCAGTCTTCCGTGATGACACTTGCGTATTCGTCTCGCAATCTGGTGAGACCGCCGATTCTCTGATGGCTCTCAGATACTGCTTGGAGCGCGGTGCTTTGACCGTCGGTATTGTGAACGTCGTCGGTTCCTCCATCTCCCTCCTCACCCACTGTGGTGTCCACGTCAACGCTGGTCCCGAAATCGGTGTTGCATCCACCAAGGCCTACACTTCCCAGTTTATTGCCATGATCATGTTCGCATTATCTTTGAGCGAAGATAGAGCATCAAAGCAGAAGAGGCGAGAGGACATCATGGAGGGTCTCGGCAACATTTCTGAGCAGATCAAGGAGATCTTGAAGCTTGATCAGCCAATCAAGGAACTCTGCGCCAGAACATTCAAGCACCAGAAGAGTCTTTTGCTCCTCGGAAGAGGCAGTCAGTTCTCAACTGCTCTTGAGGGTGCGCTGAAGATCAAGGAAATTTCCTACCTCCATTGTGAGGCTGTCATGTCTGGAGAGCTTAAGCACGGTGTTTTGGCGTTGGTTGATGAGAACCTCCCTATCATCATGATCCTTACCCGTGATGAAATCTTTGCCAAGTCTCTGAATGCTTACCAGCAAGGTATGTACAAACGCAACTGTTCTTTTGAAACGGCTAACATTTCATAGTCATCGCACGTAGTGGCAAGCCAATTGTTATCTGCAACCCCGACGACGAGGAGTTCAAGGGCGGTCTCGCTGAGAAGATCGAGATTCCAAAGACCGTTGACTGCCTACAAGGTCTCCTCAACGTCATCCCCCTCCAACTCATGGCCTACTGGCTCGCGGTTGCTGAGGGCCTGAACGTGGATTTCCCACGGAACTTGGCCAAGTCGGTCACAGTCGAGTAGACGATTTGATGACTTTGGAGCACGGTCTAGCGGTTCTTGGTTTTGATAATGGTTAGCGCAATGGGAAAAAGGACCCCAGGGCACTGGGAATGATATGACGTACTTTGCAAACTAGATGACCCTTTCGGCAGAGAAGAATAGTATTCTAAAAGTCGACTTGTTTTTTTTTGTAGGTGAATAATTATTTTTCTCTTTCGAAGCCTGTCTCGGCATATGTTGATATGTTTTTTCAAGTGGAGCGATGAACCTTCATTTCTGCACCGATGTCTCTGATCTATTTAAAAGAAAAAATCTCGCTGCTATTTTATCTGGGTTCAATCATCACTCCTCGCGGCCCCCGGTTATTTACCACACGTCTACCTGGCAGCTTTTGAAAGTTTAAGAAAATTGATCGACATGTCACAACTGCAGTTGAGAAAGTGTCACATCCTCCGATCCTTGATACAGCATTACGATAAGAAACGCTAAGCCAAATCCACTCATACGAACATACAGCATAGCGCCTGAGAGTGGATGGATTGATTCTAGGACTATCATCTCGCTTGTGCGTTTGTATGTTCTCGCTTACACAATATCAGAAGGCAAGTTTGTTTCTCCCCCCCCCTCCTCCCGCTCCCCACCAAATCTCTCCATCCGCTTAAATATCAAGCCTCCGTACACAACCACCACGTCCTCACCACCATCCTGATCCAGCTCCTTCTCCCCGACACAAGCGCAGCACCCCTTGACACCATGCTGGATACAATCTTGCATGCTCGCATCCCAAGCGTCGTTCTGCGGCGTGATGAAGGGTCGGGCGGCATCTAAGGGGGAGGGTGTGTGAGGGTGGAGAGGAGGTTGCTTTGGAGTCGAGTTCGGTTGCCGCGACTTCGGTTCCCTCGGAGTCGATTGGCATCGGCGAGGTGGCTTCTGAATCGGTTGCTTCTGTGGGTGGTGTGACTGGTTGAGGTGTTGATGGCTGAGATGTTCCTGGGGATGATGCTCCTAGCTCGTGTGTTAGGGGGAGAGGTCTTTCTAGTTGAGGTGTTTTTGGCTGCGGCGTTTCTTATTTTATTTCTACCTCTGGTGTTTTTGACTGTGACGTCGCTGCCTCGGGTGCTTGTAGTTGGGGTACTTGTTGGCTGCTGGGTTTCTTCGCGTTTTATTTCTTGCTCTGATATTTTCAGTTGTGGCGAATCCGGCTTTATTATCGCTGGCTGTGGCGTATATTCGCTTTTTATTTCTAGCTTTGGCATTCTTAGTTGTGGTGAATCCCGCTTTATTATTGCTGAATGTAGGATTTCTTCCTGCTTTGTTTCTTCCTGTTTCACTGCCTCCTCCGTCGTTTCCTGGTTTACTTCTTCCCGTTTTATTCCTGGTTCTGGCGTCTCTATCTTCGGTGTCCCAACCATCGGAGTTCTTTGCCGCTCTGCCCTTGCAGCTGCTATCCATTGATGGACTGTCTTATCAAAAACGGGCGGAAACGCTTTCTTGATCGTGTTGTACGCAGAAGGCGGCAGTCGCTCCCCGGGAGGCAAGGCAAGTTCATCGCGGACCTGCGCCGGGGAATCTTAGCGAACATAGCGTGGTGGTGACTCTTCTACACTCACAGACTTGATGTTTTCTATCTTCCCCAAGGAGTCCCGTGCTGGCTGTTGGGGATATTGGATTTGGTTGAGGTGGCTAGCTGGGGGCAATTGTGGGGGGAGGTTCTGGCTAGGTAAAGCCTGTGGATAATTAGGTTGTAAACCTGGAACAGTATTCCATGCCATCTCTGGGATGGATTGTCGTTGGAGAGATGGTGGTTGTGCGAGGGAGCCGTTTTGGGGATGTTGCTGGACCTGCTGCTGCTGAGGATTTGACGGTTGTGTCTGTGGATGATACGGCATTCTTCGAGGATCGTTCGGTGGTATCTGTACTATGGCGTCCTGTGGTTGTCGTTGGAGGGCTGGTGGTTGTGCGAAGTGGCCGTTTTGGGGATGTTGCTGGACTTGCTGCTGCTGAGGATTTGACGGTTGTGAATGTGGATGATACTGCATTCTTAGAGGATTGTTCAGTGGCATCTGTACTATGGCGTCCTGTGGTTGTCTTTGGAGGGCTGCTGATTGTGGGCTGTTTTGGGGATGTTGCTGGACCTGCTGCTGCTGAGGATTTGGCGGTTGTGTCTGTGAATGATACTGAATAATCTGAATAACAATCGGCCCCCTCTGTGTCAATATTCTAGGCCGACTGGGACATTCAGGATGGGAACATGGACCACAACTCGTGACCGTCGTCTCGAGCGGATATCTTCCTTGTTGCCCATCATAGTTGACTGGACGTTCATACCATACTCCTTGGTTCCAAAACCCATGCTCTACCTTGCCATGAAAGGGGCAGAAGTGCAGAGTCCCGTCTGGAATTATCCCGCAGGTGGGTCCGAATGATTCGTCATTGGGGGCAAGCCTGCCGTTGTACTGGATCATTATTCTTCTGTGGCTGAAAGGGTTGTCGGCGTTGGGCATGCTGGGTGGTTGTGTTGAGTTGTTAACAATGAATGTAGCGAGCGAGTGTTAGCCTTGATCAAAGTAGGGGCAGTGAGTAGACGATAGAAATATTTAGAGAAGAGTGTAGATGTGAAGTGTGAGGAAGTGTTAGAAGCGAGGGGAAAGGGGTTGTTTATGTATAAATTAACATGCATAGGTTAGCAAAGACGACTAACATCAAGAAAAGTGAGTAGTAAGGCTGTAGGAGGAATCATTCGGAAAAGAATTTGGTTGAGCATCACGAGAAGCGATTAGTAAAGCCGGAAAGGGGATGGCATAACGATGGGAACAGAGCTAGGCCGCAAATGGGTTTGCTATGCAAAGATGAACCATATATTTAGTAAAACTTCAGGAATATATACTGGGAATCGTCTTGACTGGTTTCCTTACACTTTTGCCTGATCTTACTGGTTTACTGAATTTGTGTAGGAGAGTTTAATCGGGTATCCTGGGTACTCCACTTGCTGTCTTTGTACGTTGTGCACAATCTATTATCACATTTCGAACAGGGGGGTTATATCAGGACCTTTCTCACTATAAAATAAGTGGGAAATTATGATACAATCCACTGAAAGCTTCATGCATGTGGAAGAAGGCAACTCGCCATTAAAAATTTGAAGTATCTGTTGGGTCTGCGAGGTTTCTCCTTTCAAGGATTTCCGAAGCGAACTCTCACCACTCACAAATCGTTCCCTCACCAGCATCAAAACATGTTGCTCAACCCGTCATCACATAGCCCGTGGCCTTCGAACAAGGAAAGCAATACGACAAAACTATAGTCTAGACCTATGGCTTCCGTTCCAATACTGTCGGGTGTCAAAAAGGCTTAGCATAGACCCGCTCCTGACTAAATGGAAAGAGACGGAAGAGACAGAGACAGAGTAGAGACCAACCTTATCTTTCCTCCTATATATATCGTCCAAAAAGGTGCTTGCATCTTCTATTCTTATTAAGGGGATACTTGAAGAGCATAGAATTGTGCTTTCCGTGATATCACTAGAGACAACTGGCTGAGGTTTCAAATGATGGCGATTAATGTCTTTACATGTTACAATTTATAGATTAATTTTATGTTGCACTTGAAAATGAGAGTAAAAATAACTGATTGATTGAGCATCTAGGGGGGTTGGCACGCTGAAACATTTGTCGTTCCACATGAAAATTTGGCACAAGGTTACATGGAGACATTTTTATTTGATTTATTTATGTCCCGAACGCCCTCAATACGGCACAAACATTAACGCCTAATGAGGTATGGCTTTTGTGGGTATTATCCTTCCCCTTGCTCAACGCCATAGTATAAAGACCGCAACAACTTACATATTTGCATCGGTCCATGCCCTCGTACTTTGAGTCTATGATATAGGACCCCTGTTAAACATTGCATAATGTCGAGGAGCGGGTGGTCTAGAAGCTCTGCTCGAAGAGGCAATGATTCTAGTTGCGGATGGTGAGCGAGAGATTCTAAGCGAGTCAGTCCGACGAGCTGGCTGTTGTCGATAGGCAGTTATGCGTCTGGATCTAGGACCGGGCTCCACACATCGAACTTCACTATCTAGTTCTTCTAGTCCGCCCGGTTCCTGACCACTTCGCATGCTCTGTTGATGCTTCGCAAAGATCATGCTAATCCTGGGGTCGAAATGTTGTGTTCTTGCATTGGGATGATATCTTCTCTGAAAACGATGCGGTTGAGGCGCGACGGGACCGTCGTCAGATTCATCGTCGAGATCGTAGAAGCGATTAGCAACGCCAAGATCCTGCATATCGTGCTGGGAATTTCCATTCGTATCACGACTCATGCTACGCTCTGACCTCGATCCATCTGCGATGTCGCTTAATAAATCAATATCATCCTCCCCCTGGATGATACTGACACTACGACTAGCTCTTGGCGAGACGCTCATCTCAGTGTCTCCATCTCGATCATAGGCACTCGAGCCGGAAACAGAATCGTTATCGATGTCGACACTTGTGCCTGAATAACCATGGCAGTCTGGAGTCTCCCTATGAGAATTGTAGCCATCGTAGCCACCGTCATATGTTGGGGTTTGAGACACGCCGTCGCGCGATCGATCCTCTTCATCATCAGAAGGACTATTACCGCCAATAGTTTCTGTATCGCTATTATCATCTGAAAGCTCTTCATCGTCCTCATTGTATTCAAAACCTCTCCGAAATCGAAATTGATCTTCGGCATCACTATCGTTTCCAGTGTCTAATGGGCTCCAGCCTGATCGACGTAGCATCTCAGCCTCACTGTTCGTATCATCGACATCGGCATCCGTTTCGTTGTCAGTGCCAGAGGTCATGGACGAATTTTCTTCTGGACTTGAGCTTGCTAAGGCTTGGGACCGACGTCGGGGAATTCTGTCGGATACATCACCACCCTCATCAGACTCGTCGTCTGATATCTCGATAACAGGTACTCGTTGCCGGCGACGATTCTGGTGTTGGCCTGGTGGTCGTATGGGATCTTCATCATCAGCCGCGACGAAGTCGTCCAATGAACCAGCTTCGTCACTGCCATCAGATTCAAGCATCTCGTCAAATTCTTCCTCCAACGAACGACTAGGTCCAGGGCGGGGATGATGGTGGCCACCGGTATAGAGGGGATGGAGGAAACCCCTTTCAAAATTCCTGGGATGTCCCACGTCTAAGGAATCGTGCTCCTCAAACTCGGCTTCGAGCCCATCCTCGAGTTCAAGAGACAGGGCATCGAGTTCATCGAGGTCGGCTTCCTCATCATCAATGCCGCTGAGGTCATCAGTGTTTAATATAGCTCCGCAATGTTCACAATCAGGTCCGCCTTCGTGTTCGTGTCCACATTCTCGACATCTTATAACGTTGTCGTAGTCGTCTCTATATAATTCTCCAACTCGTGCTGTGAATACGCCCTTGAACAACCCTAAAGGCGAACTTCTGTCCTTTTCGACTTCAGCGACCTGCTCAGACCTTCGTTCTGTATGCTGTTCGATTGTTTCGTCCGATGGAATTAGCTCACTGCGCTTCACAAAGACCTCGACGAGTTGCTTGACCTAGAATTGCGTTAGCCCTGCCCTGCTGAAGGTGATATCGAATCTGCGTACTAGAAACGAGGGTGCTGGTATTTGTTTGACTTTGGTACGGCACTCGGGGCACGTCTTCTTCCTTTTGTTTGGCACGAACCAATTACACAAGCACTGGTAACCATCAGCCATGTAATGGAATTTGCGAAGTTTGGAAACTTACGGAGTAGCAATATGTATGCCCACATGCTAAAGTCCAAGGCTCGTAGAGGAGTTGATCACAAATTGGACAGGTCACTAAGTTCCTGATCTTTGTGAGGTCCGTATCGAACATGCCGGCAAGCTGTGGCAGATCGTTAATCAAATACGACTCATCTCAGATCTATATGGGCTCACCTCAACTTTATTCTTGGTGGTAGGTTTTGTTTGCCCATTCCCAACAGGAGTTGTTCCTCGACTGCTAACACCACTTGCTAGTACCGAAGGCCATCTTTGGTCACTCGTGGGGGGCAATCCTGTTTTGGTTGGCGCGCTCATGATGCGCGGAATTTGTAGATAATTCTTGAAGGCGAGGCAGGGACGAGACAGTTTTGGCGTCGAGAGCGTAAACGTGAGACGATCGATGCTGGGGGAAGCACTGGTTGATAGTTGTTGTGCTTAGCGTCGCCTCCAGCACAAAGTATGGCTTCTGCCAATACGGTTGCAGAGTTCGTCGTTTGAAAATCTCGAATGTGGTTGGGAGGATATTATTCAGAAGTTGGACTGTCACGTCGGGCTGAGAAGGCCAGCGTTACGCCGTTACTAGCGCGAGTAGCTAGGCGAGGGAGGCGACGTCCCGAAGATATTCCGAAGCGCACTCTGAAAAAGTCGGCCGGAATAACCTTAATCCGGCTATGATTTACGTCATCACATACAAGTTGGAGGCATGGCGAACAAGTACGGAGTAACCCCTTTTTTGAGGTCAATTGATGTTTTTGGCTCTCTTCGAGCCTTCATGACTTTTCTGCTTTATTCATTACGGAGTAAAAGCGGAACTATGAGTACTCCGTCCTCCATCCTCGGGTCGTGCCGTTTTCCTTGAAGAGCTACAGTAGGGGGGGTGCGTTGGGCACAAACGTGGGGAAGCGGGCTACTTACTACTACGTTGTATGTACGAACTATAACCCCCCCTAAATATAGCCTAATTAGCGGATCTGGTGCTGATTCTATCATTTAAATGGCCGCACGGAGTACGGTAGTCGGTAGAGTCATATACAAATCCTGCTTGTGCTTACAACTAGGGTAATAAGGACACCCTACAACTGGCTCAAAACACTCGTTGAAATCCCTAAACCGAACCCACGTAATAGCCTTTATTTGCCTAGTACGGACTGGGTTACTCGTTAATGCAACCATCGGCAATTATCACGCTAAAGCCTTTCTCTATCATATATTCTTGTGCAGCCATTGTTCCCCTCTTCACTGCATCCTGAAAACACTGCACATCCACCAATCCACCAGTCCACCAAGCCCTTGTCTTTTACTTAATTGAGACCTCTCATTTCCTTTGCCCACCACAGCTTCGTCTCCTCGTTTTCTCCTCGTTGCTTTGGATCCGAGTCTGATCCCTTGCGTTGGTTCTCTGCTTCACAATTTATCCACTGGGCAGGCAATGACTATCTTGACGGAGATGGCTTACGAGTAGCACTCTAGAATACAGCAATCGATTTTGGTCTCTGTTATTAAGCATCCTTTCCCACGATGAATCAACCCACGAACTGAGGAACGAATCTCTTCAAAGTACGTGGCTCAACCGTACACTTCGGGCATGGCTTGCATTCAGCGTCTCTCTTTGGGGAAAACTTCGCCTTCATAGGAAACCAATCGTTTCAACGAGAACACCCTCAGATTTTCTCGTCACACCCTCTACGCCATACGCATCACACGATCATCATTACTGGGGTCAATACACTTGTCATGTAAAAATCATTTCAATTCCCGCATCGCTCTCTTTTATAGATCTTTCCTACGCTCAATCGCTTCGAGAAAAGCAAAATTCAAACCAGCACAGAACTAAAATATACCAAGATAATGAAGGCATTTAGCAATCATGACCATATCCAACAAGTCCTTGAGTGCTTCAACATCCGCTATTCATAACAAAGAGGAACAACATCCAAAAGCAACCCCGACATTCGAGAGCAACCTCAATACCCAACAGCGACCCAGTATCAGCGGACGATCCCCACCAAGAGCAACCCCGATAACCAAGAGCAGTCTCGAGATCCAAGAGCGACCTTAATACCCAAGAGCAACATTACTATGTCCCACAGCAACTTTCAAACGCCATCATCCTAAAAGACTGCCTGCTTGCATCAAATGAAGACCAGATGTCTACTCGGTGCGTTTGCGTTTGACGATGGCATCGGGACAAACGTCGCCCAAATGACCTTTCTGCACAAACTCTTCGTCAACAATTTCATCGTTGATATGGCTCATTGTCTTGATCTCAAAATCGAGGAATCTCTTAATGGACTGAACGTCCGTTGCACCAGCCTTCATGGACTCCCGGACGTTCCTCAGCATCTGCCGAATTCGACTTTCAGCGTTCTCGAGTTGGTACTCTATGGTCTGACCGTAAAGATCCGAAAGATTCGAGATCGGCCGGACTGTATTAAGGACAGTGTCATCCCGAACGCTGGGAGACTTTGGACGGAACTGAAGTGACCTGTGAGCACTAGGCCTAGACGACCTTGATAGGGATGAACTTACTGAAGTCACCATCGTTATTCTCTCCTGCCCGCCATATGCTCTCAACGCCTGGTGATCAATATATCGTCCTTGCAACACGACGGCACAGCCCTGAAGCATTGTTAGCAACAGCTACTTTGCGCGAACGAGATTACCGTCTCACCATTGATGGTCCTCGGACTTTCTTGATCTCACCCGTGCCGGTCCTCAATGCAGTTTCTCCTCCAACCATACCCGTTGTGTCACTCATCATCAGGACGCAGACGAATGGATAGCTGTCTCTGTGCCATCCTACGATAGGCGTATCATCCTCTTCAGAGATCATCGTTTTGCTGTCGTAGTCGTTTCCCTTTCTGGGCAAAGAGAGATTGACGTGGCCGATCTCATAGTCCATGACTGGGACGACGTCTACTCCAGCAATCTTAGAGATGATGGCCAGGGTCTCGGGATGCTTCCATGCTTCAAAGACGAATTTACCGTGTCTGTCCATGTCAGCATACGAACCGAGATGTGTACCTCGGCGATACATACTTGGGTGCATATCCACGCAACTGCTTGGGTGCAATGTCCGATGTATAGCTGTACTTCTCCTGGACCTCGTCGTTAAGAACCTCGCTTCTCATTATGTTGACTGCTTCTTCACTGAAAAGACGGAAAGGTTCTGACACAGCGATGGGAGAAACGCCACTCGTCGCAGAATATCCAATCTCTTCCATTGTGTAGACCTTTTTAGGCGTCTCGAATGCTAGGTGCTTCGCAGGATGGAAAAGCTTTCCAAACGAAGATGAAGCATGATCTGATGCCAGATACTTGTCAAATGAACGCTTGAGACTCTCTTGTGTTTCCTTGGTTGAGGGATTCAATCTAGGTGAGTTGATGGTTTTGGAGTAAAATCTTTCGGGGGTGCCGAGGCCAAAAACGTCAGGAGTTGCCATTTCGATTGCTGAAGGGAGGACTTGGATGCCTGCAGCTGTTAGAGTGGGCAGTGGAGAAGCTCCAATGGATTCAAGTTTTCTCAGTCCCTTTGCGAAGACTTCTGACTAACGATTTATAGGAAATATATGAAAAGGGATGGTTCAACAGACGTCGAGAGCTGAGGTTTCTTATCTGTATTCTCAGTTGCAACTGCGGTTTGTTTGTTGTTTACAACCCTAAGGAAGCAAGAGCATACACATGCCCATGCAAGGACAAAGCATCCTTCTCTGCGTCGTGCTCGAGGCAGAACTTTGAGTAGGAGATTCTTACTTACAAGACTCTGCTTAACAACGTTGCAATGTTGTATTTTTGTAGTATCAAGTTAAGCTGACAAGTGTCTGCTTGATTCTCTTGAATGTGGGATGAATGATCTCGATGATGGAGAACTTGAAGCCAACTAAAGCTGGTTGGCCTTTGTTGGTTGATGGTATCGTCGCTTTATATGTTATGCTCTTTCAATACGGCCTCCACACACTTTCCTACGCGCTTCTTTGAAATATGATAACTGCACGTACGTGACCCGGTCCAACTAGGAAACACGCTACCGGTTGATCAACCGTGAACTTTGCACGTCCTTGATGCTTCGATCCAGACTGCCCTAGTTGAGTTCCTCCACACCTTTTTTCAAATCCCTTCCAACCGTTTCCCAACTACGCGAGGTCCGAAATATGGATCAGGAGGTCTCACGATACTTGACACGCATTCATTTTGTTCGCAGCAACCTTATCACGAAGAACAACGACCTCGACAACCGTTGTGGCGCTGGAGAATGGCCTGAGGGCAGGGCCAAAAGCTCGCAGATAGGTACAGGGTAAGCTGGAATGTCGGGAAAAAAAATGCAGCACAATGTCATGGGCTATATGCTGGATGGAAAGTGTTTCTCAAAATGGATGGTGCCGGATCCATGGGCTGGACTGGCCAAACGACATAGTTCAGCGCTTGTCATGGGAACTTACCAATCGGAGGCTCTCCAACGACCAAATTTAGCCACGACTGAGGTTGAGAGATATGGGTCAAGCACCGCTCGGCATTTTCAAAGTTTCAATGACTATCAGGAGTACATATTACCAAACAGAACATATCAGGCGGCAGTTGTGGAGACACGTAAGGAGGGAAATAGAAACAGGTGTGGAGGGCTAATGCGTTGCACGAGGACTAGAGCGGGGAGTTATCAAAATGCTGGATCTCATGACCCGATTTGGAACAATAAACGATAAAGAAGAGCACGGTTCCTTAGTGACAAGACTCGCTTGATGGCCAGCTGCGATGCACTCACCGTTAACGGACGCATGGTATGCTTATTCATGACCATCTTGAGACGTCGGCGAGGGGCAACGACCGCCAGCTTCATTCCACAATTCTCTTGTTACAATGTTGTAGAGCGGGTTGGGTTGAACTGAGTTTCCTGGTTTGCCACCCAACGGCCACAACCTCCTCGCAAGGACAAGGCAGAGCCTAATCCAGCAATTCGGCTATCCCTTACTTACAATTTGCACCCAACGTGAGCAGATAACATGTGCAAGATGATAGCCAGGTAGACCGCGTAGAACGCCGATGAGCACAGGATAGAGAAACAGCAAGTCAAGGGGGGTTCAGGCTAAAGTTCGGCGCAACGTTTTCAACGTAGTACGTAGGTACACATTAAGAGAATTCCAAGACGATGCTTCTGGGGGTAGCGTAGGGGGGTAGTAAAGCATGCTGGAAATAATAAGCAATGAAAAGGCTCATTCGTTAAGCAAAATGTAGAAAGTTATGTAAGGTTAGAGAGCGCAGTAAAGCATGCTAGAAATTATAAACAATAAAAAGGCTCATTCGTCAAGCAAAAGGTAGAAAGTCATGGACAGATCGCAGCAAAGCATGCTGGGATAATAAACAATGAAAAGGCCCATTCGTCAAGCAAAAAATAGAAAATCATGTAAAGCATTCATTCCAATGGATCCTTGTCTCTCTCACCGGAGCGTTCAATCCAAGCACAACAAGCGACGGCCTTATCGATAAGAGACCCCTGCTCCTCGCTTGATAAGTTACCGCCGACTAAGACTCCGTACTGTAGTACTCGAGTACTAGCGGGGCTCGCTTGTTTCTTCCAGAACATTTTCTGCTTGGTGCAACACACCTCCTCCCCCTCGAGGCTGACAGAATATCACTCACACACTCAATACCAACCAACCAACAATCTCCGCAATGGCCGACAAGAAGCGCGAGGACGGACCCTGGGACCAGAAGACTAGTCAAAAATTCGAGGGGTAAGTTGGTGACATGGCGCTTAGGGTTTTGGGAGGGTTGAACGCGGCTATTCGCCCCTTCGGTGAAGGCCAATTCACGCCCTAATATCGGAATTGATGGGTTCGAGATAGATGGATGCTAACGGGGAAATAGCAAGCAGTTGTCGGAATACTACGATCCGTGTCAGGAGGCGGCGGATCGGAGTCTGAAGTGCTTGCATCGGAATGGAGGGGATAGGGACATGTGTTCGGATTACTTTCAGTGAGTGCTGTACCTTGTGCTTTTTAGGCGCGCTTCCCGGATATTTCCAACATTCGGTATTTATGAGGGAGGATCTTATCTTTGCTGTCTTGGTGCTTCATATCGTTTCGGCGGTCAAGGGCTGATCTTTTCTTGTGAATAGGGCGTATCGGGATTGTAAAAAGCAATGGGTGAGTGCTGCATTTCTTGTTCTTTCCCGGATAGCCGAGCGGTCAAGTCATCATGCTTTTGAGTTTCATGCGGCAGAGGCATGTATGTCATGATTTTGCCATTCTTTATCAAGGGCTCTTGCGGTGTCATTGGAACCTAGGGAGGGGGATGCTATGTCTTGTGAAGATCTCCATCGATCGTGCTTGCAATATCGTTGGAACTCTGACAGGGGGATGCTATGTCTTGTGAGGGTCTCCATCGATCGTGCTTGCAATATCGTTGGAACTCTGGCAGGGGAATGCCATCTTTCTTTGATTCTTTATCAATAATACTTGAGATGTCCTTTGGGGCCAAGAAGGCAGATCTTGGACGCAGTTCGGAGCTAGTATTTTGACAGGCTCTAGCACCACTAGTGATACTTGCCCTTATCAGATGAGAATTGACGTTGTCCTAGATTTCCGAGAGAAACGCTGCGAAGCGAGCCAAAGGTTGGATCTCATGATGAAATAGTGGTGCCGATCTTCGGATGTGGACGCTCCAGTGTATGATATGGTGGTGTATGATAAGGATAATGGGAATTTGCTGTTCTGGTGCCGTGAAAATGTCGCCTTCGATCAACTATTCGACGTACCATTGTGGAGTACTGTGGAGATCATCGTATCTATGGAAAAGTATTCATCCTATCTCAAGCGCTTGTTAGAGAAACTTGCTAGTCTTGACGTTCATCCACAACTCAAGGAAATTTACCCAGCGGCGATCTCTATAAGATATATACCGTAAATATGGGTTCGGGGTACTTGTCGTATCTTGAGTAATTCATTCGTCTAGAACGGATGCAGAAATCGTTAAGAGTAACAAAAGCCTGCTCTGACCAGTACCATCTATCGGAAAATTTTAATAGTGGGTTAATTTCATTTAAATGTTGAGACAATAGAAAGACACCACTTTGTATTTGTAGAATATATGTGGCTGATTTGGATGTGAAGATGGAGTTGAGTTAAAGGACAAAATACTATCTGACTTGGTATTAATACACTGGCAAATCAGGTGGGCATTAGTTTCTCGCTTCGGCTCTTTGATACATTTTCAGACCACAAACAAAATCCGAGAACCATTTACACCAACCACAAAATTCAACATTTTAGCCCGGGAACGACGGACTTCACTTAACCAACGGCCCTCCATTCAGAAACAAAGCTGCATGAACGCTGCACAAGGGTCAAAAGTGGGCGCGACATGGCGGATCATATGATGAGAGATCGTCAAGATGCCCCGATTTGGAATGCCATCGAGGCCGGCAATTACAAGCAGGCTTTGAAGCTTGTAGACAAGCGGCTAGCAAAGAAGCAGACGGATTACTTGGAGGTGCGTAAATCGTGCTCACTACTCGTTCAGTCACACTGGAGCGGTCTGACGATTTTGACTTGTTCTCACGTGACCAACCTCATTTTTAAGAATATCTTACTAAGATGCCCGAATAGGCTCTAAAATTACTCATCCGAGCGAGGTCACCCCTGGTAACCGAGAAAGCTGCCGTGGTTGCTCATCTAGAGGAGTTGCCGCAGAAGAAGCCAATTCTCACGGATCTCGAGATAATCGAGCTCTATGAGGAAGCATTTAGCGACGTACTTCCTGGGCCACAGGAAAGCTGGGACAGAATCCTCGGTGAATTGCGGTGGCAGTGTGTCAAGGCACTTCCCAAAAATGAAGATCTCAGTAAGAAGTGTTTTGAGGCATGTCTCGCGAAGGATGATATAGACCATGCCCGACAGGTAAGGTCAAATTCTTGGCCGCGGGAGATGGATCATCTCCAATGTCACCCTCACTGGAATGGAAAGGATTCAGTCTAACCTGTGGTAGATCTCAAACAGTTTGGAAAAGACCTTCCCAAACACCCATGCATACATTTTCTGGAACATCGCCGCCGAGTTCCTCTACTCAGTAAGTCTAGAGTCAGTTCCTGCTCTGACACGTCCTTAACCGGCTGTAGGTATCCTCTAAATACCCAGAAAATCAACGCAAATTATGGGGCACGTTGGCGTTCCGACAAATTCAGAACCTAGCTGCTGCGACCAAACAGGCCGCTGTATGTAAAAGCCCTCCCTTCCCTTTCTATCGGGTGATGTTGACCGTCTTCGGTAGGATTCAAGGCAGCTCCCTGTCCGCTCGATACACACCCCTCAGGAAATATTGCTTTTGCACAGGATTACTGAAGCCTTAGGGAAACCTGAGGAGCGGCTAGATTATCTTCGGGATCCTACTTTGGGACCCGAATCGGTTATTGCGAAGGGAGAGTGGCAGCTGTGGAGATTTAGAGTTGCTTTGTTGGTGGAGCTCCTTGAATGGAAAGAGCTGTTTGATACTACGAAGAGTTTGCTCAAGCGAGCTCGCACTAAAGATGAGTTTGGGCAGTTGTCAGAGAGTGGATTCAGTGACTGGATTGTTTGGGAAGCATTCATACACTCTGCTGTAGAGCTGCAAGGTTCTGAGTGAGTAAAATACTCGCCCATCTTTCGTACTAAGGCTTACAGTAATTCTAGGCACAAGGACTCTATCTTCTCCGAGATCGAAGCACATCTCGATCCAGCTTGTGGTGCTGACAAGAGCTGGAAGCGGAATGCTTCTCTGGCCTGGGTGAAGGCTTCGTTTGACAGCAGCATTCCCTTCTCTTTGGAATCTGGCTCTTCAGATCGCACTCCTATCATTCTCAAGTACTTGAAGCAGCATGGTTCTGCAAGTACTGCCTTTGACGACCTGAAAGTCTATGTTCAGAGATTACGTGCAGAAGAACGAAAGTCTCTGCTAGAAATAGTTGGGAAGAATGGCGTTTTTGGAGAGTTAGATGCCTCCAAATACAAACCATCAAAGGAGAAAGGTGGACAGACCAGCAGTGTGAGTTTACTTTTTCATGCTGTAACATTCGAAATCAAGTGTCTCTTGGACTATGGTCTAGACGAGCACAGTTACTTTGGAACTTGTGTTGCAGTGGAATGAAGCTGACGTAAAAATACAGTCCGAGGCAGCAAAGAAGATCTCTGAGCACATCAATTCGTTCAAATTGAGATATCTGCTGCAGTGTAGTATCCCAGAGAACGAACGTCGTCAGAAGCCAGCAAAACATGCAGGTCCTACCAAACTCCCATGCTTCTCATGTGGGCAACCATGCTTCGAGTATTGCCAATCGTGTTTGAAGTCTTTGGCTGAGGATTCTGCAAAACTGTACTTGACAGCTTCTGAAGGAGGACGCTCATCTTGGGATCTCCTACCTACAGACAGACATCCCGCCGATGACTTGGCTGTCCTGGCGTCAATGTGCCTGATAAAACTGTCCTTGGTAGAAGTAGATACTTCTGATGAGCCTTTGTCGAGCAGGAAGACTTCTTATCTGCTTCAAGCTGTCACGCTACTTGAGCAAGCAAGCACGTTTTCCAAGTCAAACTACCAAATATGGCTTTCACTTACTCGCCTCTACAAATATCTGGGTGGCGGACTATTGGCAATGCGAGCGTATGACGGTCTCGCTCTCAAGCAGGTCCAATTAGACACACTGTCATACACGATGTTCGACCGATTATCCTCATTCCACCCGCAGCCATTCAATCCTCTACAGGATTCGCTATATCTATCACCTGTAGATGGTATTAAGAAGCAGCAAAAGCTCTATCGAGGCACCCGTGGTCAGATTAGTTGGAACACATGGCTTTCGTACAAGCATGGAAGCTATAATACGGCCTTCGAACTGAAAGAGGTCGCGGAGAAGCTCAACAGCACCATCGCCGCATCGATGTCGGTGGTCGAGCTGCGGAGAATTAGCCGCTTAATACCTGAGAAGGACCAAGGAAGTAGAACAGATGGTGGCTATGATGTGCTAGGTAAGCCTTATTCTCAGCTGTCTCCCCAATAATACTGACTTTGCAATAGCCGCCAATCCAGAGCAAGCGGACACGAAGATATCCGACACAAACGACTATAAGACCTTTCCCAACTATGAAAGCACTCTAGGTCCCAGCTTCGAGGTGCTCTCAAGATTCGTTCCTGGTCCCAGTGTAAGTCAATCTACAGTAAACAGCTGGCAACACCATAATGACATGACATAGGAATACCGCACAAGAATCAACCTGATCAGCGAGCACTTAATTTCCCTGATCTCCGCACCGCCAAACACTTTGGAAGCCGTGATACAGTATACTCTCACAGCCTTCCTATCAAACCCGCCCCAACAACCACAAACCAAAAATCCCCTTCAATACCTCACCAAACCAGAGAATTACGCACGTCGCTCCTACGACGACATATCTCTCGTCATCTACTCATCCCTCTCCTCAGATCTCTGGACCGAGCAGAAATTCGCTACACAACTAGAAGCATACAACACGGATCTCATCTCCAACCTGACATCCCTCCTCACCCTCGTCACCAACATGAACCACATTGTTCCCGCATTCGGTGACACCCTTCACACTCTCTACATCGCATACGATCTCTCCCGTATCAGCACTGCGTTCTGCAAATTCCTCACTAACCAAGGCTCCAAAGCCCACGTCTCTCAAGCCGCTCACACTGTCAAGATCCTTGAGACGGCGAAGAGTTTATCGAAAGCGGTCGTGGAGAAAGTAGTTGTGGTGAAGAAGGGTATGGATGAGGGAGGACTGATTGATAAGGTGCTTGATAGTGTGAATGGGGGCAACGAGGAAGGTGAGGGGTTTGTGGGGATGCTAGATGCTGGGGCGCTGGAGGTTTGGGCGGGGGATTTAGTGGAGAGTTGGAGGGATGCGCTTATTGGATTGGGGTTGTTGAGGAATGACTGAGAGTGAAAAGGTGATTCCGAGACTCGTCCCCAAAAGCATCCACAAGTACTTAGGATCCTCCGAACTGCTTCAAATGCTAGCAATCTCCATACGGTCCATAGAGCAAAGCAAGTTGGTAGAGAACAAATGAGAAGATAGCATACGTAAATCTTCCGAGGTGCATCCCAATACTTCAAGTCCTTGTTGAATTCTTGAAGCCTGTGGTTTGACAGCAGAACTCAGAAGAATATAGTGAATTCTTTTTAATCTGCTAAAAATGGAGGATTAGACACCGAGAGTTTCATTACAAAGCAGTAGGGGAGTTTGGACAGGAATTTTTCTAAGGATGGGTGCTGGAAGGGTGGGTATTTGGACTGAGGAGAATTACCCTTTCTCTCCTTCAAACAAACAGAAAATGCACTTGATCCCTTGCAACTCAACTCGCGCATGACATCACGCAGTAATCCCCAATATAACGCCAACCAGACATGTCTGCAATCTGGATCACCAATTCAAATATCGTGGTATATCTCGCCAATTGAACAAATCTCAGCCTTCAACCGACATCATCACCACCTTATAACCGATCCTCCTCATCCGCCGCCCTCTTCATAGTAATCCTCTTCGCCCACTCAAACCTCTCCTCCCTCAACGTCGTCCAGATCCAAAACCACGTAACAAGCTCCAAAAACGCCCAGGTGAAGAAAATCCTGTTCTTGAGACCCTCGCCCCAGCCGCTGGGTGTGTAGGTGTAGGTCGAGGAGGCGGAGCTGTAAAGGGGCGAGGAGGCGGAGAAGAAGTATGAGTAGGTGGTGAGGAACATGAGGGCGAAGATTCGTACTGGTGCTGTGGGAGAAAGAAGTTGTTAGTTGGGTTTTTTGTGGGAATGAGGAGGGGGAAGGGGAGAGTACCCTGAGCGCCCCAGTAGAATACGAAGACTTCTTCTCGGGAGGAGCATGCTGCGAGATCGCTTATACCCATCAGGGCTAGGACTGCGCCGAGGAAGGAGAGGGCTGGGGATGCGACTTCGAAGGCTCGGGAGTGTGGCTAGATGAATCTATAAGCTGATGTAGAGAATGGGGGATTATTCGACTCACCATATTCATCGCCTGGCCAATTATGAATACCAAGGTCTGATCTGCGATCTGGCTCGGGTTCGTAAGAAAGAAGTATGCGAGGGTGAGGTGGAAGAGGGACACCGAGGTGATAATCGTCGCGGCGGATATGAGCGCCATGTCGGCGATGTATTGCTGTCGAGAGTATCGAACAAGATTTGCACTGCAGTGAAGATACCAAAAATTTTGACGAGATATCGTGGTGACGGCCAACAATCCCGTCACAAGGACAACACGTAAATGCGTTGTGTACAAGTGGTGGGTGGTGGGTTGAACTTTGCTATCTCACAAATCAACTTTGACAGAAAGCATATGGAGAACCCGCCGCGTCACTGGCATCAGGCGGAAAAACCTTAAATCAATTAGGCGTTACTATAATCCGACCCGAGACAAGGGTAACCTTACAGCCGGCTTGGCATAATTGGCGCTTCTACCACTCCATCCCTTCCTTGATTGAACATCATCACTCCTCGTCTGGATTATTCAGATATTGATTTCTCAACACAATGTCAAAGGAAGAAGAACCGCGTCTAGATATCCCGCAACACATCAAGTACTGGAAACGATGTCTACTCACGCTTCTGCCAACACAGTATACGAGCACTGATTCGTCGCGCATGACGCTCGCCTTCTTCATCCTCTCGTCTCTGGATCTCCTCGGCGCCGGCCCAGACACTTTCACCACAGCGCAACGAACGTCAATTCGAGGGTGGATATTGCGGTGTCAGCATCCGCACGGCGGGTTCTGCGGAAGCCCGAATCATAGATTCCCAGATGCGTATTATGGTGAAGTTGATGGCGGGGAAGGCATGGACCCCGCGAATCTACCGGCAACATATTGTGCCCTACTAGCACTAAGCTTTGTGGATGGTCTAGAGTTCGTCAATAGAGCCAAATGCCTGAAATGGCTGCGACGGTTGCAACGAGAAGACGGGAGTTTTGGAGAGTTCGTCACGCAAGATGGGAAGATTGGGGGAGGTTGCGATATGCGGTACTGTTATGTCTTGACGACTGTCAGATGGATGCTACGTGGTGAAGCGGAAGGCACAGTGGGGGGTATTGAGGACATAAATGTGGAAGCGCTGGTAGGACATCTGAGAGCTGGACAGGTAGGTCAGGAGTTCTCGCTGGTAGCAGAATATATATTGATCCCTGCAGACTTATGATGGTGGTATCTCTGAGAGTTCTTCGCATGAAGCGCATGGTAAGTCTTGATTGCTGGCTTATGAAGTGAGTCTGACGGTCGTGAAGCTGGATATACGTATTGCGCCATCGCCTCGCTTTCTTTTCTTAACCGTCTCCCCAATACTTCAAGTTCCCTTTCGGGACCTGTGGCGGGCCACGACAAACTGCCTGGTCTTACAAATATACCTGCTACCATCCACTGGCTTGTCTCAAGACAAGTCGGCTATCGAGAAGAGGAAGAATCAGACGAGGGGGGAGAACTTTCGCAGCGAGATCAGCGAAATGCCCTGGCTGGGGTCTATAAGGACGAACCCCTCGTCCCAGGTCTCTCGCTCGAAGATGAGGAGTTCATAGGCTTCAACGGCCGCTGCAACAAGAATGTTGATACTTGCTATGCCTTTTGGGTTGGAGGATCACTCGATGTAGGCCAGGTCATCCTGCTCTCTCTATCAGTTCCCCGCTAAATATTTGCCATTCTAGATTCTTGGAAGCAGTTACGCAAACCTGATCAACAAACCCTCAATTCGTAGTTTTCTCTTCGCTCTAACACAGCACCGGATCGGCGGCTTTGGGAAGCATCCTGGTAGTCCACCAGATATCTATCACTCCTATCTCGGACTCGCAGCACTTGCAATCATGAAAGAACCAGGCCTGAAGCCGTTCGACTCGGCATTGTGCTGTAGTAAAGAGCAACGGGAGAACATTACCAGGGTGAGGACGGAGAATTGATCCATGGACGTTGATGCGAGACCAGGCATTGATGTGATAGATTGGATGCGAGATGAAGGGCGGTCTTCGCGGTACGGGTCGACCCAAGGATGCAGAAAGCATAGCAAGCCCGAAGCTTGCGCCGCAGATATCACATTTTCGGTTCAGTCCGATCAGACCTACCTGTGTATTCCTCCTTCAATATCCTGCTCCAGTTCGATCCCACAAAATCTCTAGTCGCCTCCGCGCATAGCAAAAATGCTCGCAAGCGGGGACGGTATCCATTCTCCCGAGAATCCTTTTTACTTCGCCCAATTAGGGTCTAGGAAAGTATACATACATTTTGGCGCTCGGATCGCCAGTGATCTTATGCTACTGTAGGTGATGGGGGTTTTCTTGATATATGCGCCTGTACCTAGTGAGATCTCTTTGTGGACCCGCGAGTCACACGCCCAGTGGCTCGATGAATCGCTTCAATCTCCGAAATTATCAGGGGCAATAATTTCCCGTTGGGTGTGTGGGAGGGAGGATGGGCTAGTTCTTTCGTGGCCTCGGAAATTTGACTACGTTATACATACGATTCCTTCAGGTCAGCAGCGAGGCAACAATAGATTGATGAAAAACACGGAATCATTTCCCCCCCCAAAAAGCCCCCAAGACAAATCTACCAAAGAATTACCCAAGCCTCGAATGGAAAGATATCAAAACAAACTCCTACTCCTTCTTCTCCCCCCTCCCCTTCCCCATTACTCCCCACTACAAAACCCATAGCCCCTCTCCGCCATTTCTCCCTCCCTCACATCCATCCGCTCACAACGGCGGAACGCCACACCCCAAATCATACCACACATCCGGCACATACCGATTAACCCTCCCGAGACTCTGCGCCACGCTCCCCCCATAAAGATCGCATCTCGGCGCATCGGTTCCCTCCTCGGGATAGAATCTATAACTCTCACAGCCCATGTCGAGTCCGAAGATGCTCTGTTTTCCCATTTATATTAGCATCCCGCTTCCAAATCCCCTTGGTCCCAGTCCCATAAACCTATCCCACTCTCACATCTCCAAACTCAACGGAGAAACGGCAAGGGAAGTAGGGTAGACTCACAGTACAATACTACCAGCACTTCCTTAAATCTAGCTCCCCGGGGTCTTCATTATCCACAAACCCCGCCAGGAACCAGTCACCCACAGGCAGATCATGAAGCCCGCAATGCAGGGCTTTCGGATTCGTGGTGGAGCCGGAGGGCGTGCCCGTGACGATTGTGGTTGCGAGGAGGGAAGTGGAGGGGTGTAGGTCGGTGGAGGCGCCGGTGGCGATGGTGGCGGGGTTTATGGTGTAGGATGATGTTTGGTGTGAGTAGGGTCAAGGGAAGCGGTACTTAGGTCGGTGGAGCTGGCTGTGTTGAGGGTGGATGTGATGGTGATTATGTCGTCGGTGGACATAGTGTTGGATGACATAGTGGGTGCTGGGATAGCTGTGACGGTGGACGTGATGTTTTCCGTGATGGCGATGATGCTAGTCACCAGGCTTGCGGAGCAGCTGCTTGCTGTGATGGTGGAAATGTTGGACCATGAAGTTGTCATTTCGGTTGATGAGCTGGTGCTTCGCATAGTCATGGCCTCGGATGAAGAAGTAGTGCTGGACGAGACAGCGGGGCTGGAAGTACCAGCATCTTCCATGGTTGAAGTTGAAGAGCCGTCCGCAGCGACGGCAGCTACATCCCCTACGGCCATTTCATTGTGATGCTACTCCTATATTAGTCAAGCTATAACCTGAGAGGAGAGACTTACACTTTCTGTTCTCTTTATATGCTTTGGAGGGACCGCTAACACAGTTGTAGATAGCAGAACCGCCGCTCCGAGGACTCTGGAGAAGTGCATATTCGTAAGGCACCTCCTATCTAGTGCTGAATTAATGAGTGCTGAATGTGAGAAGAGAAGAAAAGGACTAGATCGTGAGAAGAGAGGTCGAGATGCCGTGAAGAAAAGCCATGGAGGATTTAGGGACATTGAATTCTCTTATACCTCGTGGCCGTGCCAAAGCTTTCTATCCCTTCTATGAAATTATTTCCCAGGGGTTTTGTTGGTTCAGGGACACCAAGACATCGAAACGACCAAGGGCGAATATGCAAAGACCACGCCAAAACTGAAAACATGATCGGGCATCCTCGCAGGAAAACTATTATTGATCGCACTCAATTTCTTGGAGGACTTCTCCTTGCTCATGTACAGGCTTAAAATGTCAAATAACCCCCTTCGTGTAATGCCTCCCTCCACGTACGCCGTCATCCCATGCCAATTACTCGAGTAACAAAGGGGGAAAACCATGCTAGAGGGTATCGTACAATATTGACAGTAAGGAAATAAACGATTCTGGGTGATGTCTGTTGCAAATCCCTCGTCTCGACATCTCGCGCCACCTTCGACAACACAAGACCTAGAATAATGGGTCGTGTCGTCCCGTTTCTGGCTGTTACACTCCATCAAGAACCTTAGTCCTCCCAAATCGTGTCTAGATTCAAGTCACCTCTTCTTTCCGCACCACAGACACTCCATCTTTTTCGCTTGTCTCTGGATCCAAAACCCACACCCAATGTCCTTCCACGTGCGCCAGAACCTTCCAGATTGGCCTTATCCTTGTTGTCATCCCCGCTGTCCGCAGCATCTGCGTCTGCTTTCAATTGCACTATACGTTCTGCTTCCAAAGCTGCTTCCTCTGCATCTGGTGAATCTGGGATCGTTTCCAGACTAGATATGCTAGGACTTCGAGATCTAACAGAGCTTGGCGTAGAAGGCACAGAAGATGAAGCGTAGGATCCGGGATAACTGAACGTTCCCGGGTAACTGGTCGTTCCGAGGAATGAGTCGTTGAATCTTGACGACTGGTATGAGGGAGAGGGCGAGGAAACGACCGAGGAGGGCGTGGTAGGAGTGGTACTATGGGTCGAAGTATTTTGTTGAGCCAGATATCGAAGCGGGGATGATGGGCGTCGCGTTCGAGGAAATGAAGGATTTGGGTTGGGTAATCCTAATATGGGGGAGTTGCTTCGTTCCGTAGCTTGAGGGGTATGATCTGGGGACTCTGTATCTGCCGATTCACTAATGTCTCGCAAATTCCGAGTCGGGAGACCTGGGAACATCTCATCGACTGGCTTTCTTGGAGTGCGAATTCGACTGGGGGATCCAAGGGGGCTAGAAGGTCGCTGGGGTGAGATGAGAAGGTGGCCAGCGGCATTGAACCCAGGCAGACTTTGAGCTCGAGACATGGCAGGAGCAAGTGCACTGGTCGAAGACTTTGACCGCAGATGGCCTCGAGAATATGGCGATGTATTGCGAGAGCGATATGGTAGAGGTGAGGAGGGAACGGGCGAAGGGGGTGACTGTGGGGTAGGTTCTGTTGATCTGCGGATGGTTGGAGGTTTGTTGGTGGATTCGCGATCGCCATTCCGAGATTCGTAGAGTGAAGATTCCTGCAACCTGAGCGTAGGAACCGGAGATGACCTAAATTCCTCCATTCTCTCGGTTTCTGGCACAGGCTCCATATTCGCGGGCTATTGTAAATTGCTTGGAGGCATAGGGCTACGTCTCAGCCTCGGAGGATTTGGTCGGGCAGGAGGCCGCAGGATGAATACAGGGCCTCTGAAGATGCAAGCAGTTTGTCTACTGCTGGGGGTCAGTTAGGCTCCCGCTGAGGTTCGAGGGGTTCGACACTCTGGGTTCCAGGTATCGAGGAGGGCGTTCGCAGCGAGAGGGGGAATTCGGGATTGGGCGTATCCAGCGCGAAGTAGGTGAAGAAGAGGAGTTGTTATGAAGAGAAGCAGTAGAATACCAAGATGGTCGAGGCCATTTGCTCTAGAGACGTGCCTCGGTCTATGGCAGAGGAAAAAGAAAAGAAAATAAGGAGCTGGAGAGTTGGGGAGTTGGGGAGTGGTTGTGAACTTAGGTCGAGGAGCACTCAGGAGAGGGACGAGAGAGTGTTCGTCACTTCGGTATTCGTTACTCCTTAGTACGGAGCACGTATAAGCACGTGTCAGGTCGTGGCTCGGCTCTCAGCCAATAGAAAGCGATTCAGGCTGAAGAGATGCCGCCGCCAATTACTCGTTAACGAGTATGGGAGTAAGGGGTACTCCGTACTAACGAGTAAGGGGGTTAAGCGACTCTAGAGTCCACAGTCCAGCCAAGTGCATTGTGACAGCCTTTGCTCGATTGAGTCAGTCCTTTCTTATTCCCGTGTTCCCCTTTTCTTCGTCAGCTCCCTTTATTCACGCATCAACATAACCTTACGTACTGTGCCTACCGGACGGTCCTCCGTCGACGGGAATAGCCTCTCCTGTTGCATGCGTACCTCTCCCTCCATCTGCGGCACACCTTACTCGTTACTGTACTCGTTACTGTACTCGTTACCAAGGCTTGAGGTCCATATCTCTGCATGTCTTGTTCCTAGGGGTCTAGGTGCTGCAAAGTCCCATTTGTGCCTGCTCTTCGCGAGAACCTGCATGAAGGATCCACGAAACTCTTCGCCATGGCTCATTCAATTGGTTGTGTTTGTGAACGTCTCGTGCCAACCATCGACCAGGACGTAATATGCAGCGTATCGTTGTCCTCCCTCACACTGCCCCTCTATCGAGGTTTCATGCATGTTCAAGCCTTTGTTTGCCCTCATCTGACTGGTGTAACAGATCATGTGTCTGTGGCAATCTGTCCGGCGTCCATCTCAATGCTCCATTTCAACTCTCTTACTAAAAGAGTGGCGGGTTCATCGGGTAAGCCGTCTGAAGCCGTTGCACTTGCCTTGAGTCTGTTTGCATTAGCCTATCTATGCGGTCGCCTGCGGTAGATTTGGAGTGACGTGGGACCGGAACCTCGCTGTTGCCGTTGAGAACGGAGGTGCCCCTATTCGAGGTCTTTCCTATCACCAACACCACATACATACAGTACACGACACCTGATATCATAGCAAGTATCCGTGGAGCAAGTACCGTGGATGACTCTATCAATTCCTCGATTAGGATTTTATTTGTTCCTTTCAAGAGAGAGGTCTAATAGCTTTCCAGAGCCAGGCACTATTGAATCTCCAAGGCATCGGAACCGCCGATCATACTTGACAGGAAGACAAGCTTCACAGTTGTTCTTGTATTTCATGCCGCTAGCAGCCCCATCGCAAATGGATTCATGCTAATTAGGACAATTATTATTCCGTTCTTCAAGTCAAGGATGAAATGATTAATTAAGCCCAAATGAAAAGCACACGAGAGGAGATTAAATTCTGTAAGCCAATGTAAAGAGCGGATTCATTAAGCATGCTCGAAGGACCATTCATTGTTCATTAAGTATAGATTGTCATTCTTCATTCCGTGTGAAGACTGCCCAGATGCTCGGCCTGTGGTTCATTCCCATGAATGAGGTAATATGTCGAACCTTGAGGAAATAGCTTCTCCGTCTTTCAAAAGAAAACTCAACTTTGCTTGGCTATATAATCGCACCTGACCAAGGCTCTTTGGTGACTTCTCTGGTCCGATTGCCCCATACTTGATGAGCGATGATCCCGGATCTGAACGTGAGGTTGGACATAGCGTGGAGGTTGCGGATGTTTCCAGCCTGTGTTTGTAGAACCACGTATATGATATTCTTTGGTTTCTCTACATTTAAAAGACATTACTATATGATTAACACAATACATAGTTCATGTGAGTCTAAATTCTAAAAGTAGTGGTTCTAGTGTTGAATGTGTCAGCACCGTATTACTATGCCAAGACTAGAAAGCTTAGGTAAACGCTAAGCTCAATCGGGGTTTGGACACTTACGAAATCTCTCAGCTACGAGCAATTGACAGCCGCATCGAATCCCCCTTTCAACGCTTCAACGCGCTCATCACACATTTCGCCGCACGACCAAGTGCTTCGAAGCCCTTGGGCTCTGAATCGAATCTGCGGCACTCTTAGAATCAAGGACGACTTACGAATGCGGATTTGAGAGTCCACCATTCATGCTGTGGAATTATAAGCAGTCGAATATCCATCCATTGGGGACGTCCCACAGTATATCGGCGCCATGGGCCCAGCCCGAGTATTGAGGCGATCAAGCCCGCTCACCATCGTGGTGGGTGTGGTGTTGTGCATTACCATCTTCGTCTTCCTCCTCTCCCCTTCGACTGCGGACACAGCAGCGTCAAAAGAGAGGTCTGCGAAAGCCGCATCGAACCCTCTTTCTCCCCCTACATCGCCATTTCGAAAACAATCCGAGAAGGCGAATGGCAAACGAACCCCACCTCCTGTTGTTCACTACAAGATGAACAATGTGACGAGCACAGCCGATCCTGTTGGCAACAGAGAGACGGTTCTCATCTTGACACCACTTGCACGCTTCTATCAGGACTACTGGGATAATCTGCTGAAGTTGACATTTCCTCATGAATTGATCACCCTGGCATTCATAATACCAAAGAATCGTGAAGGCAATTCAGCGACAGCAGCCTTGCAGGAACAGATCACCAAGACGCAAAAGCTTGGGCCCGAGAAGAATCGATTTGCAAGCATTATCATTGAAAGGCAGGATTTTGATCCACCACTGTCGTCTCAGAGTGAGGCCGAAAGACACAAGATGGAAAACCAGAAGGCAAGACGAGCAGCCATGTCAAAGGCTAGGAACTCCCTCCTGTTCACCACTCTGGGACCTTCAACATCTTGGGTCCTTTGGCTGGATTCGGATATTGTTGAAACACCTCCGACGTTGATTCAAGATCTCGCTTCTCACAACAAGGAAATCATCGTCCCAAATTGCTTCCAGCGATTCATTGACACAAAGACCAAGAAATGGGACGAAAGAGCATATGACTTCAACAGTTGGCAGGACAGCGAGGAGGCTCTGAAACTGGGCGCAGAAATGGGACCAGATGACATTCTGCTTGAGGGATATGCCGGTATGGCCACCTACCGAACACTCATGGCATACATGTACAAGGAAGGCGCAGACATTCGGCAAACGGTTCCCCTTGATGGCGTGGGAGGTACTGCACTGTTGGTCAAGGCAGAGGTTCACCGAGATGGAGCCATGTTCCCTCCATTTTCATTCTATCATTTGATTGAAACTGAAGGGTTTGCCAAGATGGCAAAGAGATTGGGCTGGCGCGCTACAGGGTTGCCAAATTACAAGGTGGGTTTCCTTCTCTCAAGAAAGTGACCGGAGCTAATAGTGATTCTCAGGTCTACCATTACAACGAGTGAGATGTCTGGCACAGTCCACTCTTACCTTCACACGTTAGAAATTCACAGCAAGTCAAGTTGACATTTGAAATTGCCGGGCGTGACAAAAACTGCTGTACAAAATAGAAAGAGGGCGAGTACGACCTCCAAGTGTTTTTAACGACGGGCAAGGGCGTTTTGCGGCATAGCATTACCGTATCAAGGCTTCAAGGTGTGAGCTGATGTAAACATATACCACTGTAAAGGAGTTTGATATTCGGAAGTCTCTGCGTTTTCACATATCATGCCAGATGCTGTACCTGCTATAATGATATAATGGATGGTCGAGTCTGGCTTTTGCAATAGCCTTCTTCTTTTGCTTTGTGATTTTACGTCTACCTACTATAGTCGTTACTGGCGTGCGAATACGTCGGCCACTATGATTTGCGTAACGAGAGAAGAAGGTTCAGATGATCAACGGACAAACATCTACTCGATCGCGAATCGAGCTTATGATTTATTTCCACTCGTAGACCCCTAGAGCTACAGTACACTCGGAGTCGGAGAGGCTTCGGTCACTACATAACGAGACGAGAAGCGAGTAACTCCCGGTAAACTCCCGAGAATTTCAGCCTCGGCTTATTAGTTACTCGTTACATACAAGTGCTGTACACCAACCTTACTCGTTCATCCCAAGTCAATCTTACTTCCGAGTCAATTACTATCTTTCTTCCAAGTCAACTTAGTCAAACTCTAACTCTCTCGCAAGCTCTTCACTACGTAGCTTTCGCTTCGCTTGGCCTCGACACCTCCGCCTGGCTTCCAAAATGTCAAAATCTTCCAAACCAAGCTCCTCCTCAAGAAACACGCCCTCCAAAAGAGTCCTCACTGAGCTGTCCGCCTTCGCGTCCTCCCCACATCCCACAATAGTGGAGCTTCAACCTACTGATCCCTCTAACCTCCTCGGTGCGTCTTCCTCCTCCACCCAGTGCCCAAGACACAGGCCCTACAGTCCTTCCGAACCAACCCTCCCAGCAAAGATCCCGAAGATATACTGACAATCTACTTAGCCCTCCGCGCAATCCTCACTTCCTCTCCAACACTCCCCGCCTCCTACGGCTACGCCCACGGCCGCTGGCTCCTCTCCCTCTCCCTCCCACCCACCTACCCCATCGCTCCCCCCACCATAACATTCCTCACGCCAATCTGCCACCCGAACGTCGACTTCTGCACCGGCGAGATCTGCCTCGACCTCCTCGGCGAAGCGTGGACACCGGTGCTAGGCGTCGTAGGCGCGCTGGAAGCGGTGGGGAGGTTATTGGGCGAGCCGGGACTGGATAGCCCGTTGGGGATTGAGGTGGCGGCGCTGGGGAGACAGGGCGATGGGGTCGGGGTGCGGAGTCTTGTGGGATATTGGACTGGGGAGGAGAGGTTTGAGGGAGGGCTGGAGGATGGGAGTGCGGGGAGGGAATCTGGGAGAGATGGGAAGGGGAAGGGGAAGGGAAAGGGGAAGGGGAGGGCGACGGTAGGGGGCAATCGAACGTAGGAACCGTATAGGAAGGAAGGCAATGGGAAGTGGATATCCAGAGAGGGAGACGCGAGCCAGCTCTTGAAATTCGGATCGGGAGAGTCACAAGGCACTGGCAATACACAGATATCGATGAACGACGCCCTGGAGGAATAATGAGACATGGAATCGAACATGCCCGACATGAGATCAGGGCAGACATTCAGACCTGATCTCCAACCACAATGTGCAGCCAGCAAACCAGCAAGGTGGAGCTCACCGGCGTGCAGACCTAGACGATACCAGAATGTCGATGAAAACGATCCGTGGACCAAAATCACAGTCATCCCAAAACCTCGTCAAGATATCTCACCATGTGGAGAACTCAATGGGTTGTACAGTACGTCATCGAATACTCCTCAAGTGGTGCTGCATAAATTTCAGTAAGCATGTCATCGATTCAGATACCAACTAGTGCAAATCTCCAATTATGCTTTGGGATAATGAATGATAGTATGTATGTTCGCTCCAGAATCGATTTGTTGATTCTAAACATGATCTCGTTTGATTTGAGCCGATTGGATCTTGATCTAATTCTGATCTGATCAGATTTGCTTGTGACTTTTAATCCAACTTAGATTACAATTATCAAATTACTGGGGCCGTCTCATATATCATCATCACTTTGCAGCTCGGGAGATTTGACATAAGTTATATTCATTATTTTTTGCATCAGCATCAGTGTGCGAGCGTTGAGTGTATCGACAAGATCCCCCCAGCCCCATGGCCAGTCCGAAAGTAGCAAGCCCATTTTCTAGTTATCTTTGCAAAAGAGCATAGAAAACCAGGTAGAGCCAACCGAGCGAGTAGCACACAGCAGCATGAATACGCCATATTCGCCTCGAACCATTTCGCAAGCATAATATTTCGAAGTGAAAAAAAGATAAGTCTGAGCCTCCCCCACACTCTCTCTATTCGTTCCTGAGATCAGACGCATCTAGTGCAATGTACACCAAATAAAATTCGCCATTCATGTGTATATGCTCCGCCCAAAGTATTCATCCATCCTGTCATTAAAATTTTGAGACGGGTCTTGATATATCTACTTCACCGTTCTACATGTGCAACGACTTTTCGAAATTCA
This sequence comes from Amylocarpus encephaloides, assembly GCA_019669835.1. Taxonomy (NCBI): domain Eukaryota; kingdom Fungi; phylum Ascomycota; class Leotiomycetes; order Helotiales; genus Amylocarpus; species Amylocarpus encephaloides. The sequence goes on from MU251397.1 coordinate 126,370, forward strand.
GAGAGCTATCAATCGCATATGTTGGAATGTGGTCCACCAAACCGCCCAAGTGAGCGGTGCGCAAGCCAAATGCTCGTAACGGGAAATTCGCTAGTACGCCGGATGGATGATTAATCACAGAGATTAGGATCGAATCATAGATAGGAAGATCCTAGAAGGAAATATACACATCAACGTTTGTTCGTAATTCAACACATTGGTAAGTGACCAATAACACCATCGCTTCCCCCAGATTGAGGGTTCACACTCGAGGAAGGAGAAAGCGAAAATTCGGAAGTTGGGTGATTGGGTGGTTGCGAGGTATCAAGAGGAAGCTTCTTTGGTAGTAGGGGGGTCCTTGGATTCCTTCGCGTCTTTGCCAGCTTTTGGTTTAAAGAAGCTTGACATAAGACGGCTGATACGCTTCTTTCCCTTCTTCTCTTTATCGGAGTCCGTAGGTTCTGGTGCGCGGGATTCGATTGAGAGTTTGGATTTCTCCCCATGAGAGCTGCCCAGGAACCGTGACAGACTGATCACACTGCCGCGCTTGTTAGGAGAAGCTGCAGTTGAGGACATGGAAGCAGAACGTTGCCCGTCTCTAAACTGAGGGTTTCCAGCACCTGGATGGGCACTATCCTTCGTGGTCGTAGACGTACTGCTGGTGAGGGACGGGACGTCGTCGACGGAGTGTCTTAGCTCGGGACCAGGCTCACCAAGCAGAAGAGATTGGAAACCTTGATCATCAGTCACAGATGATGGCGCAGTGGAGATTCGCTGGGCATCGTAGAAGGGGGATCGTGGAGATGGGAATGAAGACTGTGTTGTGGAGAGCGGGCTGGTTGGTGTGAGGTATGGAGGGTGCATCGAGAAGGATTGAACTTCGACGGGGGCGAGCTCCTTGGCAGCACATGGGCGGAATGGAGGCGTTGCCGTGGAATCGGAAGAGCGAGCCCTAGAATCAGGCCGAGATGAAGCGTGGTCATCGATGATCTCAACAGATCCTCCTGATTCCTCCATAATGGGTTCATCGATGATGGACGTAGCTGAGTGCTCCGATTTTGCTGTGCCAACGGTTCGGCGATCTCCTTCACTCAAACCGCTGCCCTTTCTCTTGATGCCGCGATTCTTAGAATCCTCGTCGTCAAATCGCATACTGCTGGCACGGTCAGAATCAAGATCCTCCATGTCCTCGACCTTGATGTCAATGCCCAAACCATTGCTCATCTCGTCTTCGGTTGCATTGCTGGCGTCCTCCTTGTCAGACGATGCCTTGGCATCCTCCCATGCATCCTCGTCCTCCTCGAAAACATCCTCCATTGCCATCGTGGAGCTGCTTCCAAGACGGTGTAAACCAAATCTCGGATTCTCGAACTCTGGGGCACTCTCAGCACGTCGGTGATAATGCATACCAGGCCCTGCAAACCCTCCCAAACCTGCAGCACTATGCATGGCTCTCTTCTTGGGGCCGGTCTTCTGTGAATTCTCCCAGTCTTCTCCAAAGGTCGATGGTGTATTGAAGGGACCAAGTGCAGCGTCAAGATCAATCATGGGGCTCATGGAGTCATCATCTTGAGGATCTTGAGGGGGGAGTCTTCGTGGCTTCCATGAGGATATGTCGTTATCAGGCTCTGGGATTGATGGTTCTATCATTGGCGGCTCTGCTTGTGGTTGAGGGAATTCATATCTGGAGACATCGTCAATGGGCAAGTAGGATCTTTGTGGTGGGGTTGGGGATCGACGGCTCGACTTTTGCTTTTGGTTACGTTGGCGGGATTTCCGTGACAGGATCGAACCGGCCCATGTCCGAACCTTCTTCTGCTTCTTGCTTGGCTTTCTTGAAATGGATGATCTTCTGGAGCTAGATCGTTCGATAGAAGGAAGTGGGAAATCTGTTGCGTTGACGGCGGGATCGTTAGACGAAACATCAGTGTGTGCTGATTTACTCTCCTTGGCACCAGAACTCGCACTCGTAGGTCGAGACTTTGGGGAAGAATCTCCTGAATTGTTGTCGTGACCGCCAACGCCAAAGAAGGACCATCTCTTTGTAGATTTCGGTGTGGAAGGGACAGACGAAGTAGCTGCTGCTGCTGCTGCTGCTGCCTCCATCAATAAGGGTATTGAGTTACGTCTCTTCGGTTCGTCCGGAGAGTGAACACCTTCACGGTCGAGACTTAACGGCTCCGCGGTTCGAGGTCGGTTATCTGCTGGGCGTCGGGTAGCATATGCCATACCACGCTTTTCCTTTGAAGACGGAGAAGATGTGCCTGCTGAAATGATCGAGGAGATGCTGTTCGAGACCGAATGACCTTGTCTGACGGTGGAAGAGCTATCAGATGAAACCATTGATAGTGGGCGAGGAATAAATTCGAGGGTTTCAGAGAATCCAACTCGAGCGCGATTGAGGGGTTTCAACGATTCTCGTGGTGAGTCGATGCCACTTTCGGTTGGCTCCGCGGAATCCGAACGTTCGATCGCCCTCTTCATCGCCATATCCATTGAGTCAGGAAAAGCGGATTGTGGTAATTCCTGATCTCCTGCTGGTGAACATGGAGCAGAATTACCACGAGCCGCCGAGGGGCTACTTGGGGGTGGGTGGAGGATCATGGAAAGATCATTTTGCGAAATGGCGGCAGATCTCACATGTCGATGACCTCTGCGTCCACCAGGTGGGCCGAAGCCTTTTGGCTGCGGCAAGACACCGTCGCCTTTGGTGGGTGAAGCTGACATTGGGGCGTTTCCGCTGCCAGGAGTTCCATCGCCGCCAATAAACTCGCTCGTGCCTCTTTGGTGAGAGCCAGGTCGAGAGGGGATATTTTGCGATCTTGGAGACGCAGGAGGACTACTCGATGCACTGGCAAAGGACCACGCGGGAAGCTCGGGTGTGCGAAGGCTGCCACGATCTCTCTCGCCGACCTTGTGCATTGGTCCGTCCATAATCTCAATCGCGGGGATATTTCGTCTGCCAGAGGCTCTGGACATGGATGGGGGTGCGGAGGTAGGTGGCTTGGCGGGAAAGACAAAGGGTGGAAGAGGTGCTGGGCCATTATTCGTGCGTGGCGTTGTCATTTCTGACAGAGGGGTCGAGGAGGTTGAGGAGGTGTGAAATGTTGAGTCTGCCGTCATCGGACGTAACTCTAGTTGGTTTAGAGCCAAAGGCATGTTGTCATTTGATCCTTGATCAGGCGTAGCCATGCTCACTCGTAAAGCCGCACCGCGGCCGATCTCGATATTCTGCTAGGTCTGTGTCATCAAGGCTCTAGGCAGAGTGTGTAGGTTGTGAGGTATTGCGTCGTGGAAGGGCGAGAGTCAAGTCCTCGATGAAGGTGGTTGTTGATAGATCGAAGCCTCGCCTCGAAGGTGAACGAGTAATTTTGAGCGCACCAACTAGATTATGTTCGTCGCAGGCAACGACTCTAGCTCGACTTAAAGGCGGGGGTCGACGACAAGAGAGAAGCACACATAGAGACCTAGTGATTGAAGAATGCGAGGATGGTCTCTCGGCGGCCCGTTTGCGGTCGTTTGGAGGAGGGGGAGGGGGGGGTGGTGAGAATTGGCTACCGCTACGCTTTCGCTCTGGCAACAGTCGGAGGTCGGTTTTGGGGTGAGTATAGTGTTAAATGTCAAAAAAAGGAGTGTTGGTTAAGGAACGGACGGCCGAAACAAGGCCAAATCTCTCTGCAAAACAAGAGATACAGCGTCGTGCAGCCAAAATGGTAATAAATGTAGGTTGATGATTTTGAATGAAGAGGAGAGCGAGGCAAACATCGAATTGGGGAGTACAGCCCGGCGGCGCTAATTAAGGTGGATTCTGGACGAAGCGAAGCCGCTAGACGTTTTGGGGATAGCGCGCCTTGGAGCCGACAGGGGAAGGACAAGGAGAGCCGACAGGGGAGCTGACAGGGGAAGGACAAGAAGTATCTCACTTAGCACAAGATAGTTAGACTACGGAGTACGAAGAATTGGACCTACATTATTGTGAGGGAGGATAAAGGATGAAATTCTTGTGATCACAAGGGTCTGTCGTGGAGAACATGGACAGAATAACTCAGGACGATTGTACGACAGGCGTCGACAGCACGCGAGACTAATCTTGACACGAGAGTGTTATTGATCATATTGACGGCCCACGGGCCACGGCAGACTTGCACCCAGCTAATACGTAGGTACATGATACATGATACATCGATACATCAAAGAAAGGCTGAGAATACTCCGTAATGACTCCAGCTACTGGACTTTGCCTGTCATGAATCAACACCCATCTACCAGAACCGGGAACCTGCTCGTTAGTTGTCCAACACTCACAGATCCTTCTTTGTCCTGTTACCTCCATACTCCGTACATATTTGCTCGGTTCCTGGCGCCTTGGATATTTTAAGTATTTGGGGTCGGTAATTCCCTTGCTACCAGGTCCTACCTACAGGACGAAGGTACGCAGTACAATGGAATAGTTGACATTGTTTACGTTGTACTGTACGTAGGTACTCCGTCATCTTACAAGTAACTCGTAACTCGTAACTCGTAAGCTGAGGCTTCACGGCACGCCCACTTCCAGCACGTCAGCACTCAGGAGGCCGTAAGAAAGGGTTCCAAGTCCCTCATCCAGCCCACGAAATGAATTCCCGCTACTACAGAGGCCTTTATTCTCCGGATCGTACCTCCGTACACGATTCCAACGTATCACTCGGTATCACTAGGTTACATGTCTGTCTCCAAAACATTCAACGATCCCACGCCTGCATCTTCACCTCACACAAATGCAATCTGCTCTCCCGGGGAGAGCGCCATAGCCACAGCCGTCAGGGACCCTCCAATGTCGATTCGTTAAGGTTACTTGCATATTACTGCCGTCAAAAGGACCATCTGATTTCGTCCAGTACCGATATCCAGAGGCAGGTGCAGAGGCGGCTTGAATTTATCCAACGAGTTTACCCCTCTACGAATTCCTTGAAGCCAATGCGTTTTTCCATCCGCTTGCGCCGCCCGCTACATGCAGAGGCTAAATCACATTGGCTCACTGGGCTTGTTCTCTGCGGCTCTCGATAACGGTTCGAACAGGACGCTTGACCGTTTCCCCTCCCCCCTCGAGCCCCTTACCCGATCCCGATCTTGCAGAAGCCATCCTCCTTGGCCTCATTTGATTGAGCTCAAGATCTGAAGTCGCAAAAGGCCTCGCAAAAGGCCTTCTTGAGACACATCTCCAGCCATGAGGCATGAGTCTATGACGCGGGGCTACCAAGCGATGCTCATTTCAAAACTCGGGGAGTTCTGATAAAAATAACCCACCTCGTCGTCATTTGATCTTGAATTGTTTATTGACAATTTGAGCCTTCCTCGCCTTCGCGTGGACTCAACGATTGTTGTTGGCAGATTGCATGGGCCTCTCAGGGGGGGCTGGCACGGGGGCAAGCCCCTTTGACTCGCTGATTTTTCCTCTCGTGGATTACAGACTGAACATCAGATCCGGGCTAGGACGATAGGGCGAATCATACTTCAAAGGCACATGCCTGTCATGCCAGCACCCATGGACATCTCCCATCTCCCTTCTCCACTGTGGCAACACGGCAACGCTTGCACCAATTCTGTCAGCCTTCTGAAGAAACCTCGACATCTCGGAAACCAAAACATCTGCCTTCGGATCACTTGAACAAATGTTTCGGCGATCCCTGGCGATACATCAATCTATTTTGAAATTGCAGTCACTACTCGAGTACAGCTCTACACAAGAAGAGTACAGAATGTATCATGAAGGTTCAACCATAAGCCGAGACCCTTTTATTTCGGTCGGCTTCACCGCATGTTCCGCAGATGTTATTTCGTCTACTGCCCTCACGTAAGCAGTACACCAAAAGCCAATACCGAGTCTAGTTGTTTGAGATGCTGTTCCGTGGTCAAAAGCATGGCCATCTCATTGGTGCAGCCACAACTCAATCCGTCAGCCTCTTCCCGCAATGGCTTTCACACGAATGGAAAGAAGTAAAGATCTACGCCTATTATCAATCCCCTATCTGCACTGCCAAAGCGGTGAGTTGAGCTGTGGCTGAAAGTCTATAATTTCCGCCTGCTCGTCTTTATACATCTTAGATTCTTAGATAGATGGATGAGATATCTATAAATCAAAATTCTATAATTTAGTGACCAGGACTTAATACTCGCCTACCAATAGGAGTAATGAGGAATAGTTTTATAAACCAGAAGTTTTGTAACAGTTGCCATTTTCAAGGCAGAAACATGTAGTGGAGGTGGGGCGAGAGGAACTTGATATAAGGTTTGTCTTTAGGCGAATGTTACTAGCTATGGTCGAGAACTTGAAATACGCAATTGAGCCCTAAAAGTTAAGAGTCAGTTAACTTTTAGGGCTCAATTGCTCAACTGCGTATTTCAAGTTCTCGCAGGTGCCCCTGTGTGTCGGTCGGCACGTGATCAGGAGTTTTGCGGCCTCGCGCGGTAAACTTAAGGAAGTCGGCAGTCGCTCTTGACCCTTGAACGTCAACTTGGGCTTCTTTGCAGAACCTACTATCGACATCGTCGACGAACAAAACTACGAATGATGTTTGCAAGGCCGCTATCATCAGGGGTTTGCTCGCGATTTGCCTGGCCTATTTCCAAAACTATCCCAGCCCATGTACACCGTCGATTTCTAAGTTCACAGCTAGAAACGAGCCGCAGCCATGTAGACACGACACCCGAGGTGGTTCGGCCTAATATGCACCAAATCACACTCCTACTTTCAAGACAAGATCTTGAGGCTGAAAAGGTAGAAATATTCAGATATACTTCGAGTTTCATGATGTATTAACATCGTTACAGGGCCGAAATAAATTTCTCCGGAATTTGAGAAAGGAGTTTTCCTTCAAAAGCAAGACAGAAGCCCTTGTGATCCTAGCAACACCTAGTTTTGCAGATCTGTTGGAAAATCATAGCTTCATGCTCAGACTTGTTGCGAGCGTCACTAAATTTGATGCTCAAAAAACAGTTTATCCAACCAAGATTGACGTAGTCTGTGCTTGTGTTGATCGATTGTCTCCAGGTCCTGGGAACCTTCACTATGGTGTAGATTCAGGGTCACATGAAGGATTCTCAATTGTTCGCGGTCGATCCGATCATCTACTTCCGGGCCTATGGAACGCTGAACCTCAAAAGGCGGAAGAGGAAGAGCACTTGTCCACTCTCACATTCTCTGGGCGCTCGAATTTCAACACAGAGGTCACCTTTCCTTTAGCCAACACAATATTCACTAATGGAAAACTATCTACACTCCTCATCTCAGAATGGAGGGTAGAGCCTAACCTGCACGTCAACGGTGGACGACTCACCAAAGGAAAGACAATATCAAAGAAGAATCAAGTCGTCAACATCTTCGATAATATGAACCTTGAATTTCCCCACACTTACATACCCGCTGCAAGACCAATTACTAATGTACGAAAGATTGTCAGTGGGCTTGGCAACATCGTACGCCAACTAGAATTTGATGACCATGATGTTGGTCCTGCGTCTCGTGAGTTGGAAGAAGCTGCGAACCACCGAATTCGGTCTTTAAGCGCAGAAACGCTGTCAGATCATAGAAGCGAGGTATGGGCTCTTGTCGTACCTGGGGAGATTGCCGAGTCTGCTTTAGAAAAGAGATTCTCAATAAGTAGAGGTGCGCTTTTGAATGATCGTCAGAATCAGCAGGAATCGATTTCAAAGGAAGAAACATCCACAGCCGAAGGATCTGAATCTGTGGTAGTGAACACCCAAAGGGCTCCTACTAAAGTGTCGTTGGACTTGAATCGTAATGATTACATTGGTAGATGGATACGAAAAGGTGCTATATTTTGTCGAGTTTGTATGTATTTCTTCTCTTCACTCCGATGGCATGCTTTCATGCTAATAGTCACAAGTAAGTGGTGGGGGTGGATGGGGTGCGAAGCAAGGACTCCTTTCACTCGATCCTCAGACGACGTACCACCAGACCGATGGAGCTGCTTTGGAATTCTTAAACGAATATTTGGAACATCAGCAGACCTCGGCTCTAGGAAAAGTAGCTCAGCCTGGCGCCTACATACAGTTCTTCGGGATGCGATCTCCCAAACAGGGATGGGACAGATTGCTTCGAGTACAAATGAAGTGGTACGATCCTGCGTGCCGCAGCGTTATTATTGGCACATGTCCGAACACAATCGATGATATGCCTAAACAAGACAATCAGAAGTATGGAGAACCCCATACACCTCGAATAAGGGTTCGAGCAGGTCAGTTCGGATGTGTTTCGGAGACTGGCATATTTATACGCCAGAGGCAGGGAGGTTCTAAGCCGGATTTTGAGACGAAACTTGATCTGCCTTATTCTTATTTGATGGCAAATATGGGTTCCGCCATTGCCAGAGACCCCAAGCCTTCACGTCGGAAGGCTTACCCCATCCAGTGGAAATCCATCCTTGTGAGAAACGATAAGGATGTTGAAGAGGGTAACTAACTCTATGGCCACTTTGGCCAGTCTCTGATGGATCAAAACCAAAACTGCTGGCAACAAAGTCAGGCCGAGATTCAAATGCAACTAAGTTACCACAGCATGGTGTGTCGAGGTCTGTATAATTAATATATTCTGTATTTCCGCAATGTACAGTACTTACTAGAGGCGAAAGACCCTGGAATTTGGAGGAGAAAAATCCTTTGTGTCTTGTCAATTGACAGCTCTGTGTTGTTGATCTAATAAAATTGTAAGAGGTAAAAGCTACTTTCCCTCCTGTATGAAGGTAATCTATACAATTATCTAATTATTCATGGTAGGGATTAAGAGCACATTATAATAACTTCTAGGACAGAATTACTCTATCATTATCATAGCTCTTTAAGATCAATGTGTATAAACATTTAAATGTACATCAGGCTATGAGGTTTCTTCTTCACAATTTACTTACAAGTTTCTAACCTATAACATCATTAGTGAGGGTCACGTGCAATGCTTGAAACGGTCCAAGCGCGCGAATCTGGTCTGGATTCAAACCCCACAGCAACAATAAACACGCTACAAAACAAGACATCCACCCTAACACCGTCACCAAACTTCGTCTCTTTTCGAAGCACCCTTCCTTACAAACCTTTACATTACTTCAACATGGATCGCGCTCTTGACGAGATAGTATCAGAACGTCACGTATGCTTTACCATTTCCAGGCTCGGAGCTCAGCCTTGCGTCATAAAAAGAAAACTGACGGCTCTTCACAGCGAGGCGGACGCACTCGAGGACGCCGTGGCGGTCGCAGAATTGATCGGAATGACTATCCTCGCGATGGCGTAAGAAAGGTAAGGTGTCGTACGACCTCAATTCTTACGTGTAGTGCTGTGCTGTGCTAACTACGTCTGCGTTTGCGTTAGGTGCATACGCCTTCTCCTCCTTCCTCCTGATCCTCGCGCATATTATAAATTCCTCTTCGATTCCCTCGGGCCTTCCTTGCCGCAGTCGATATTCCACCGCGCTCGATGGCCGTTTTTAGGCTGTGTCCAGGGAAGTACATACATAGAATACATCAGCTAACCCAGGCCTCATCTCTTCCACATAGTCGACTAGAGAAGATAGCAGAAACATAGACTCGTATGCCTCCTTCCCCACACCCATTCAAATAGCTTCTGACTCTTGTAGTGAGTGGGTTCACGACAAGTTCGACGGTCACTGTATGCAAGTCTCGCCGTATGTCTGGAACATTGCGCTCATGTATTCTAGCTGGACGACGACCTATTCGCAATGAACGACGATACTCTCCCGAACGACCATAGTATGGGGGGCCTTATGATCTTAATTTCTAGACAGCCAGGACTAACATCTGCCAGTGATGCTCCAACCGCTAGGCTCAAGGTTGAGAACTTGCATTACGATCTGACGGAGGAGGATTTGGATGTACGTGCACACTAGAGGATCTCGCAGAACCATGCTCATTTGAGATATAGGATCTCTTTCACCGAATTGGTCCAGTTTCCAAGCTGTCGCTCGTGTTTGATCGTGCAGGTCGTTCTGAGGGAATCGCATACGTCACATACGAGTCACCCGCAGATGCTAAGCTTGCAATTCGAGAGTTTGATGGTGCCAATGCAAAGGGTATATTTATTTGGTAGACCGAACTTCAATTTAAGCTGATAGTTTTTAGGCCAACCAATTCGTCTCACATCTATACCGGCGGCTCCTGCCTACCACAATCGCCGAAACCCATTCGATTCAGCTGTTGCTCCAGGTCGCTCCTTAGCAGATAGAATCACCATCCCATCAGGCAGAAGCCGCTCAGACTCCCCAATGCGCCACTCCGATGTTAGCGGTGCACCGCCCTCCAATGTCGATCGATATGTCCCAGGTCCAGGCAGTCGCTCGCGTACACGCAGCCCCCAACGACCACGACGAGACGGCAGACGACTAGGTGCTAGGCGAGAGCGAGGCGAGAGGCGTGGAGGACGTGGCGGCGGAGAGAGAGTTGCTAGAGACGGTCGACCAAAGAAGACACAGGAGGAACTCGATGCTGAGATGGAGGACTACTGGGGAAGCAAGGACAGCATTACAGCTTCTACGACTAGTGGGGCACCTGCTTTACAGGATGATGTCGACATGGTAGAATAAGAAGGGATTTCTGCCTTATGAGGTTAAAATTCTATGGTAACATCACGAAACACATATTGTGGGATTATATTTCGGTTTGCTTTCTGGCAGTACCGAGACGCGGATATTGCCCACCTTTGGCCACTGGCTTGGTACATTGAAAGACTCGGCTTCATAAACATAGTCCTAGGCCAGGGGGTAGATATGTCAAAATAAAAGTAGACATAGCTATACGGAATGACTCTGCTCCTGCATTCTTCTGTTCTCCTCAATTTCGTGCTTCGCCTTATATAATAATTTCGTGTCACTGTCTGGAGTAACCTCTTGGCCTTTGTATCACGGCGTCCCTACGAGTTTCGTCAAGATGATCACATGACGCCTTCTTAGGCACGTAGCTGAGAAATAAAGCCAGCCTATCAAAATATTTTGACGATAATGATGCCGGGCAGCGAAACGAATAACAGATTTTCAGGGGCATCATGCATAGGTAGAAAACATTCTTAATGCGTAGGTTTTATTAAAGGACTTTTCGCCAAGTCATCCATCTTTGTTAGAAGTCAGACAAAATTTGTGCATGCATATAGTTCTATTGATGTAATATGGTTTCCTTTTCTAGGCTGCAACTGTGGGAAGATTAAGTTTTGGAAAGGTGATGGGGAGATAAGACGGTTACTTTGAGGCAACCAAGCAAGAAGTCTTAAATGGGGGGGGGGGTGGAGTGGGGTCAATTCCTCTGCACATGAAGATGAGACTTATTGGATGACTGAAGAGAGGAAAAGAGAGTGTAGAGCATCTCACCTGGTTTTAAACTATCAAGCGTCATAGATATTATCGATTGTGAGAATAGCTGTACGTAGAGCAAATGTTCATACTTTCATGTAAGATACTTCTGTATTATCATACATTGCTTCACTTCCCAAAATTGGTTGACTTTTAGAAGGATAAGTAGACCTTTGATGACTTGAGAGAAGACGAGAGATATTATACTTCTGACACACGGTAAATTTTCTCAGCTTCGCATCACTACTTTCATCTAGTCAATTCGGGGGAAGAGAGGTGAAATCCCCGGTGTCCCCTACCTTCAGATCTACTGGCTTGATTTCCCCCTTTAAACTTCACAAGACCGGACCAATTTCCTTATCAAAACCTAAAATAGGAACTAGGAATTTCTCGCTAGTAGTCAGTCTAGACTTTCTGTAGGGAAGAAGGCACGTGTGTTCAAAACATAATTTTGTTACACAGTTTTCTCTGGTCGGATATCTGGATCCCTCATGGAGAGGCGGTTGATATTCATTTGGAACATCTAACACACATCTGGCCTTGAGCCAGACTCCGTACAACTATTAATATAGTCGATGTCCATCTTCCGAACGTTGGCTGCGTGTCAAGATTTATTATGGTCTGGAAACTAGGGAGCACTTCTAGAATACTAAACGAACAAACGAACATTCTTCAACAAGAGACCTTTCTCGGGCAAGAAAGCAAAGCTCGAATAACACAACGTTTTGCCAAACCAGGTCTTTGCTAAATAGACAAGGAGCAGGGGGAGGGGGGGATCACTACTGCGGAATAACAAGAAATAAACGGCGATGGTACAAGAAAACACAAAACGATAACTTTGTTCTCTTCCAAAGCTTTTTCTTCTTGGATCCTCCGATCTTCGTAATCTTTTTACATGGATGACCATGGTTCGTGCTCATACCCCGCTATCCTCATGACAATTAAATATGTGGGAGTGCATACATATTCAATTCGAAGCCGAGTGGAGATTGTATTGCGTCGCGAAAGATATTTGTATCCCATCAATAATTCCTCTGTAGCAGGAGAAGCCTCATCTAGTCTTCTAGAATTACTGTAATGCTCAAAGACATTCTTCATTGTCCTCGAATTCCCCAAGAGAATCACACCAATTATCCTGCGTGACTCCATGAAATTAGTCTCATTTTCTGTAAACAGAGAGGAGAATCAATATAATTGTCCTCGACACGATAGGACAATTGATCTCGGCACTCAATATAAAATCCACCCCTTCATCCCCTCTACCATTCATCCACAATCACAACACAATCATCTCTCTCTTTGAACTATTACATCAATTCCGCTACTATCGTCAACCCCAATATTCTAAATTCTCGGTGCATAATAAAAACTTCCCCCGAAAAGGGGCTGTGCTGAACAATGCCTTCATCAGTTCATCACCGCTTAGCGCTGACCCCTTCGCTTAACCTCGTATGAGCCCACCAACTTAGCGGCTGTGCCTCAGACTAGGGGGAAAAAAACTTGTGGTGATCTATCTCTAATGCCTTTCTTCACCGTGAGATGGTTAGTTCGTGTTCGAGAAATACTCGAAATGGGACAGAGATACGACTTGCCGAGATGGCAGCTGGATATGAGATGAGCTAGCAGATAATGACAAGACTTGCATAGTTGATGGGAGAGTATCTCTTGAAGTGTCTTTTTTTCTAATTGTTGCTCTATATGCGAGGCAGATACCTGGTAGCTGGTATCATATATATACAAAGTAAATAGTGAACCAAAAAAAAAGTTGCTACAAAAAGCAGGGGTATCGATATCCTTCTTTTCAATATTCATCCAATCCTACGCCCATTAAGTAATAACTTCGTAGTAGAAATGAAAAAAAAATGCTGGTGTGTGATGTGATGCAAGACGCCCTATCCAATGCGGCAATGCAATACAATGCTAAAAATATGCCAAAGTGTGGTTTTGTTTTCCATCTCTATCAAATTATGTTTTCCTTCCCAGGAGACGGGAAAACAGAGATTCTTAAACCAATAAATATGTGATAAATAATACACAAGCTAGGAGACCGAATGTTGGTTTCTGGCTCGAGGAGGCGCTATCCTTGTCTGCTGAAGCAGTAGCGGTGGCCTCGCCTCCGCCGACGGTCACGGTGCCGATTATTATTACACCAGTGCCGTCGGGAGATATCGAGAGGATGTCACCGCCAACTGTGATTCTACCACCCGCCGTCAAGGTCTGTCCTGCCACAGCGATGCTCGTGATAGGTGCCTTGGTGACGACGACGCTTGTTAGTGTGGTAGAGGCAAGTCCTGTGAGCGTGGGGCTGGGAGGTGGGATGGTGATGATTTGACCACTTTCTGTGATCGCGCTTCCGGGAAAGAGTGTCTGAGATCCAATTACGAAACCGGACTCTGAGTTTGCTGTCAATGAAGAGGAGCCGATGACGACGACTGGGGGTCCTTGAGAGTCATAGGGTGCTGGAGCAGCGGTGGCGTGGTTGGGATTAATTATTACCGCACCTCCAACGGCGGCGAGGGAGATTTCTTGACCGTCAACTGTGATTGCTGAGCCTGGGAAAAGAGTTTGAGAGCCAATCATTAGGACTGAGGAGGGGCCCTTAGTCATGGTTTGAGATCCAAAGAGAACGGGGCCTGCGGCAACGAAAGTTGGTGTTTGAGTTGCAACTGGGGACGCAAGTGAGGAAGGTGGAGCTGCCGCAGTGGGATTAACGGCATTTGTAGATGGAGCCGCGGTGGCTACTGGAGCAGAGGCAGGGCCAGAAACTGAGATCGAAGCAATAGACGATGGAGCTTGAGCAGGTGGTGTGTTCGCCTCGGTGGTTGGAATAGGATTGGGAACGGGGACGTTTGATGGCGGAGAACTGCCAGTGTTTGCGTTTGAGGTGGGGACCGGATTGGATGGCGGCGGCACTTGACTTTGCTGAGGCTGCCCTTGACTTTGTGGAGGGGGGGTTCCTTGAGGAGGGGGGTTCCCTTGACTTTGCTGAGGCTGTCCTTGGCTTTGTGGAGGGGGGGTTCCTTGAGGAGGGGGGTTCCCTTGACTTTGCTGAGGCTGTCCTTGACTTTGTGGAGGGGGGGTTCCTTGAGGAGGGGGGTTCCCTTGACTTTGCTGAGGCTGTCCTTGACTTTGTGGAGGGGGGGTTCCTTGAAGAGGGGGGTTCCCTTGACTTTGCTGAGGCTGTCCTTGACTTTGCTGAGGCTGTCCTTGACTTTGGGGAAATTCTACACCTTTTGATGGGGAAGGCAGAGGAGGATTGTTTGAATCTTTCGTTTGAATAGGAACCACTACTCCACCATTTGATGGTTGTGAGCCACCTCCGTTTGTGGGTTGCACATTTATAGGCGTGGGAGAAGCGTTGTTTTTGGTGTTTGTTTCAGTCGCTGGTTGGTTCGAGACGGGTGGGACTTGGCTCTGCGGATCTTGTGATGGTGTGACAACGCCTGGTTGGGTAGGTGACTGAATTGGAGGATTCCCCCCATTTGCCGGCAAATTAACTGGCGGGCTTTGTATAGGTGAAGGCACAGATATTAACGGAACACTTGTCTTGACATCTATGGGCGAAGGGCCTGGAACTGGAGCTGTGGGTTGGGGGCCACTCGATTTGATCTCTGTTTGACCTTGAGAAGATGGTATTTCTTCTTCTGGTGGTGGTATTTGGGTATGCAGAGACACAGGACTCGTCGTTGGCACCTTAACTGGTTTCTCTTGAGAAGAGCTCATCGCATCGTTTGGATGGGATGGGGGCGTTTTGCTTTCAGTTGACAGAATTCCGATCGAGGTGGGGACGGACGGAATAGTACTGGTCGCGGGGGATACTGGGACATTCGCATCTGGCTTGGAAGGCTTAACTTCCGATGAAGTCAATTTCGGAGGTTGTGCAACATCTGTGGGTTGAACTGTCGCTGGCGAAGTTACTGCTTCTGTTTTCGAAGCTACTACTGCCTGCGTATTCTTTGACTCAATTTCTGTCGATCTCCCTGGTATTTGTACTTCAACCGAGGTAGCTTTAGACTCAACAGCGGGAATCGTAGCTGTGGTCTTCACCTCCGGAGCGGTAACAGCAGCAGGCGGCGAATCTTTGTTTTCAGCGGTAGTAGGTTTTGCCTCAGCAACAGAAGCAGATTTTGTCTCAACGGAAGAGGCAACAGATGTCGGTTTCGCTTCGGCAGCATTAGCAACAGCAGGTACAGCCTTTGACTCTGGTTCTTTGGCAACAGTGGTAGCAGCTAGGCGATAAGATTAGTGATTGTTCCAATGGCAAGAAGATCGAGTATACCAGCTAGCGGTGATTCCTTCGTAGGAGCAGCAGCGACCTTAGTATCCGCTGGTGCATTCTCCTCCGAAGGACCAGTAGTAGCCTCCCCTCTCAATTCAATCCTTGCATTCCTACTATCCTCCACGACAGTGACAGTCGTCCTACATGGTCCCAACGAAGAAACAGAAAGAAAAGGAAGACCGAGCATTGACGTGACAGTGGTAGTACATGGTAGTGATGCGATGACCTCCATTGACGGTTCCCCTCGAGCCAAGACAATATCTATAGAACAGAAAACCATATGTAAGTAAGCGTTTCAGAGATATACAAAAACAAAATGGTGACTAACCCTCGTGCGGCCGTTCTGGCGAAGTGTTATGAGCGAGAGCCACTGCTCCCGCTGCTAGACCAAGCAGTAAATACATAATGAACATTAACGATAGATGCGACACAATTCATCCCTTAGAGCAAGCGTCTATGCTGCCCATCTACGGATCGAAGCGTATGACGAGCAAAGAAGACAACAAGAGAGGGTTGGAGGGCACCGGTGACATTTCTATAATATCTGGGTGCTCCGCCTGGATTGTGTTGGTCCTGCGTGCTGTGCCTTAGGGAAGAAGTGACTGGTGTGCTGCTGTGCAGGCGAGCACGTCCATGTTCAGACTCTCCGGCAGGCACTTTGCAGTAACGGTGGGGTCGACAACACGATCTGAGTTGGAATTGCAGTGGAAGAGGGCACCAAATGAGCAGATCCTTGATCCGTCGTTCCACGAGCCTATTTTCCCGAGTGAACATGAGTGGGCAGGAGGCCGAAAAGAGAGCAAGTTGGTGGTTGGCTGGGGCTGTGCGATCTTTTCTCTATCAGGGGTCCCAGCAGAAAAGAGGATAAAAGAGCAGGGAGGGGGATATGGAGAAAGAGAAGAGTGCTCAGAAGAGTCCCATTGCAGACAGCGGCCGTCAAATGATAGTCAGCGTGATCGCCCAAAAGACGCAAGAGGAGCAGACGGGGTCCTTGTCAAGACAGCGGGAGCTTCTGCTAGCGTTACATGAGGCCTGTCAGGCACCACCCAAAAATAAATGCAGTTCGCGAAGTTGAGAAAGCGAAGCGAAGGATTCAAGAAGTACTTGGCGAGGCTGAATAGAGACTAGAGTGCTCCTGCTCCCAGTCTCATGTGGCAGTCCTGCGAGAACATGTGCAATATCGCGAGATCCGCCACTCAGCGGACTCGTAACGCTGAAGAATGTAGGATGATTCAGCAGGGGACAGAGGCACGGTGAATTGCGGGAAATGCATCATGGTGTAGACTCGTGAGTTGCGAGTCGTGAGTCGTGGGTGATATCAAGGAGAGGAGGAGGGAGAGACAAGAACTCAGGAGAGGCGAGTCCATGCTCGCATGACTTCAGGGGGGAAGAAGACGCTAGCCGCATTCGGATATATTATCGGTTCCAAACTCCGAATGATTACATAATACAAGCAACGTACGTCGGCGATAATCTGATCAGTGGTACTCCGTATTTCTTAAATTCTCAAAACCTCAAATCCTCAAATTCTTCTATATATATTTAGCAAAGTGATCAATACTGGTCCCGTGATTGTGGCAGGGCAGCAGCACGGCGCACTCCACCATTCTGTTTGCCAACCAACCGACGAGCTCTTCGACATCGGCTTTCGGGGCGGAGTATCACCACCCAGAAGCAACATCAATTCATCAATTCGCCAATTCCCATCTCATCAAGAGTATTTTTGGGTGCGGGGCGAAGATCACAACATCATGAGTCCGTGACTGCGGTAATCCGTACGGGTAATCGGTGTGAGATACCAACGCTCAGCGCTGACCGTGAGTCCCTGAGCGTCTTACGAGATTTGTCAACCGGGCAACACAATTCCCATCTTCCATCTCCAACATGTTCATCTGAGAGCTTCCAAGACCCGCGCGCTTGTCCTTGGAGCTGCGCAAGTTGCAAGCGGCAAGTTGCAAGTTACACAGTGCAACTATGCTCCGAGGTACTGTGCGTCACAGTCCTTCGTAGGTAGGCCTCTGAGCATTGAAGTTATTGTCACAGTGAGATTGCCGTGCCGTGTGGCCGTCTCCTGACACTATTCCAGACAAGTACGCCGTGCCGAGGCGAACTGAGGTTTGACAATGCCCCGAAAACTCAGAGGGGAAATGTTTGGCATTTGGCCGCGGCGACACTCGTCTTGACACGCCTCGAGGTCTTCCGCAAGGTTGCTACGAGAAAGTCAAAGGCACAGTTGTCTTGAGTTGACTTGACTTTGACTTGGCTTTGACTTGGCTTTGACTTGGCTTGTCTTGTCTTGTCTTGTCTCGCCGAGGACGATAAACTCGTCTCCATGTAGAACTCAGATGGATCCCAAGGTTACTCGTTAAAGGTTACGAAGTTACGCAGCAACGAATCGGAAGCACATGGAACGGTGCAAGTCAGGACTAGGGACTAATCCCCCCTTTCCTTCGAAATGAACCTCCTTCAATTGGAAACATGGACTCTGGTACAACCCAGCCTCGCACGTGAGTCTTTGCATTGCGCCCCATGGCCCATGATAGAGCAAGGCGAAACTCCAACTTGATGAAGTGGCCGTTCAAAGCCGAGTCGCCTAACCAACATCTCCAAACACTCATAGCCTGATTCCAAAAGTTATTGCAACCTATCAAAAGTGTCGATGTGTACATATTTGTCCTGTTGGCATTCTAAAGAACACGATGTCTACAATGTAAGGACTCTCGGTGTTTCATCACACGTTGGTCTTTCCTCCGTACATGTGCTGTCCTCTCTCAGCGTAAGTGTAAGTAAGTCCTCGTGACAACACCAACAACATCGTCAAAATTTACACGATTTTGTTCACAATCGGCGAATCCTTCTCATTTCCTCCGACACTCGAAATACTTTCAACGTGGTCCAGGCTGGCTTTCCGTCGAATCAGAGCGCTTCCTTTTACGACGGATTACCTGAGATCCGTCCCTCCCTGTCTTCCGAGCTCTCCCTCTTCATTGCTCCAACGGCCTAGTCAACAACCACAGCCTCGCTACCTCGTAGGCCATGACCACATGGAGCGTCAATTACACGACATTCGAAGGGTTCTCGACGTTCCACGCCGCTCTCCATGATGGGTCACCTCCAGGCTTTATGGGTCCCGATCGAGAAACGTGCGAAATGCTCACCCAATATCCTGTGACCCCAATTAACCACTGTGCTGACAAGATGCGCGCCTGCAAATCCTACCAGCCGTTAAGCGATCCCTCAAAGCCAAAATCATGCAGCGTTTCGCCAAAAGGCCATCCTCCTCATGGGTAAAGCGGCTTAATCCGGTAATGTCGGCCTCGAGGGATGTTTCAGACCTGGTGTATGCTAAGACCGGACACTGAGAATAAACCCTCAGGATTCTTCTTGACTGCGGTCAGGTTGGTGTGGAGTTAGAATGTCGGCAGCCTTAAGTATACGTTTTCCCTTTCAACCATTCTTTTCTCAATGATTGCAATATGTTGTCCTGGAACGCCTTCCCAGCGTTTGTGGTGGTGAATCTTCTCGGTCTTCCTACTGGTATATTAGCAGCCGCTTTGTCTTCCTCACTAGAAGCACGGGCAGATGCTCCTCCTCCGCTGACAGTCCTCCCAAGCAGAAAATGGTATGCATTTTCTTTATTTTCATCTCCAACTAAGTTTTAGAGGATCGAATGGTATTAATTTCTTATTAGGGAGGGCATTGATGGTCCCTGGTCAACTTTTACACTCAATGTCGGAACACCAGCTCAAAATGCTAGCATTTTGATATCGACGGCAAGCAACCAACCCTGGGTTGTATTACCGGATGGATGCCCTTCAGGTTCTCCCTCGACCTGTCCAAACAGTCGTGGGGGTCTTTTTACTCCCACCGGATCGTGGTATGTGCCATCGTGGGTGGTGAATCAACCAAGTGGAATTTTCGCTTCAGATATTGGGTCAAATTATGGGTTAAATGCGAACGTCACGTATGGTTACGATAATGTTTCCTTGGGTGCGGTTGGTGGTGCAACTCCTTCTCTAGGTGATCAAGTCGTCGGAGGCATCACTTCAAAGAATTTCTATATGGGCATGTTCGGATTGAACTCTGCTTCAACCAGCTTCGCAGGCACCACCCCAGTCGAAAGCTACATGTCGCACTTGAAGAACAAGAATCAAATCCCATCTCTTTCATATGGATATACCGCGGGAAACCAGTACAGATTCCCAGATGCTTTCGGGAGCCTGACTCTAGGAGGCTATGACAGCTCGCTATATGTCCCAAATGATCTTACCGTATCTTTCACCAATTTGACAAAGTCTGACCTCATGATCAACGTCAATCAGATTACCATGTCCAGCGGAGGCGCCAAGAAGACATTGAGTCCCGCAACTCTTATAGCATTCATCGACTCTACAGTACCATATATGTACCTTCCAGTAGATGTGTGCAAGCAATTTGAGGATGCCTTTGGCATAACTTACGACCCAAAAAGCGAGTTGTATCTCGTTACCGACGAAAAGCGCAAACAATTGTTAGCGGAGAACGCAAATATCACGTTCACTATGACAAGCATGGCCTCGAAGGTGTTTGTGGATATTGTTCTCCCATATAAAGCCTTTGACTTGAAGGTACAAGCACCTTTGGTTGACGAGGAGAAATTCTACTTTCCATTGAAGAGATCCGTCAACGCAGCACAGATTACTCTTGGTCGAGTTTTTCTTCAGGAAGCGTAAGTTCAATTGTACGTGAATTCAGCTCACTGCTAACATTTTTAGATATCTCATCGCAGATTATGAACGCCAGGTGTTCTCCATCCATCAGCGTGACTGGACTGCAGGAGCTACACCAAAAGCCAACGTGGTCTCCATCCCAGCTATAAATGCAACCCCTGAGCCAAAACCCACTAAATCTGTCAACGTCGTTGCAATTACATGTGGCGCTGTTGGAGGAGCTGTTCTGATCGCAGTAATTGTTGGATTTGCCATCATGGCTTGTCGAAGACAGAAGCGTGTGAAGACAGAACGTGCAGCATCTGGTTCTTCGGAGAGAGGCTTTGCCAAATCCCACCATTCATATCAGTCGCAGTCGACAAATCCTCAATCGACATTCCTCCATTCGCCAAACCCTATCCATTCGCCGTTCGTTCAATCACCATATCCCAAATCTCTGAACTCAGAAAACGCCAAATCCAATTACACAAAGTCCATTGCTCCATCTTCCTGGGAACGCGATCCTCCAGCGCGTCCTGATTCACCAACCTCGTTCTATCAGTCTGAATATGATCCATGCGAAACTCAAACTATTTCTGGTCTTGGAGCACCTTTAAAGTATGGCACGAAAAGCATGGCATTTAGTGCTATCGACTTCCCGGCCGATTACGAGCCTACCATTGCCGACAGAAGTCCTCCTGTCTCACCCATGCCGCTATTTGAGGCAACTGCAATGCCAAAACCTATCTCAGTCATCAAAACGAAAGATACCAAAGCAGCAGATGGAGCCATTTGTGAATTACCAGCTAGGGAGCAGGTTGGACGGGATTTACTAAATTACAGCAAGAAGCCAGTATGGATATGAAGGAACATCAGAGATTGATGGCTTTAGAGATGCGCCATAAACTCCTGGCTTTCACCTCACAAATCAGTCCCATACTGGAGGCCTTGACACGATCGAACTGTGCTCAACTTCATAACTAGGGAGTGTGCCTCGTACTTCGTGACAACCAAATCGAGCAGCAATTTTACTGGTGCCTCATCCTCCAATAAAATACGAATCGGTCACAATCTCCAGAAGCTTGTGACACCCATCCACTTCAGAAACAATAAATTATTGTCAATAACACGCACATCTCGCGTGTCACCCACACTAGCAGGATCGCGAAATCTCCATCAAAGCCGCCTCGCCTCTTCCCAGGAAACTCCACCTCCGAACTCCACAACCACGCCTCTCATCGCGAGGTCCGTTTCAGAGCCTCCTGAAACCCGCATCCAATTTGCGAGATAATGCGGCTCTCGGCACATCTTGGAAGGATCGACACACCCATCGGAGAGGTGGTCTCGTGCATTAGCGGAAAATCCTTCGAGCTGGGGACTGGGCTTCTTTATCCTAGGACTTCTGCCGGGATGGTGGGGCAGCTCCTCGAGGATCGAGGATGAGGCGTGGATGGTTGAGACTCATTTCTTGAATCTCGTGTTTTGCCCATGATGGCTGCGACTATTCTGGGACTGCACAAATTTTGATCTTTGCGACTCGACTTTTATACAACAACTTCTGGATGGCTCGCGCCGTAGACTTTGGGCTTTCTTGCTCTGGCGACCACTAGCTTGCTTCTTCTATTCGCATTTATGACCTCCTTCAATTGTTAGGATGGTATAGGGTCGGCGTTCATCCTGTTTCGACTGCACTGTAACACTACTGCCTCTGGGAAATTCAACCACACTCGTTTTAGCGACGGCGTTCATCAGGGGTTGTATATTCCGGCATTGCATTTACATTTATCTATTCTTCTTCGTTGCTATATACTTTACATTAACCTTTACTTCCATTTGTTGGAGCATATAAGAATGTATAAGTGCTTGATCCTGTTAGACATGGGTGGGAGGTAGAGTTTTGTTCCTCGTGGAGCGGGCATGGAGCTGGATTGTACTGAGGAGCTTAGGCGATCTGAAATTCAAATTATTTATCTTTACAATTTTTACCTCCCTTTCCATCGTGCATATCTGTGCTATCGTCTTCTATGATTCAATGATTCCAGCGAGATTGCTTCAGATGTTCTTCGAGATCGCCGAGGACGATCTTAACCACATAATCCCAATGACTAGATAAAATGCAAATATCCACTCCCCGTATCATTGCAAAATCTTACTAATCGACTTTTCATTTATGTCAGCAGAGGTAAGACATATCTAGAACTAAAAGAAGTGCATGGGTATTTGCTCTGCGTACATCCATCCTTATTTTCAAGGCCATCTATCTTAAATTAAGAAGAAAGGGAGTCTTGTGGTCTCTTTTCCGGTCTTTGGTTATTTGATAAAATCGATCTTTCTATGCCATAGGGACTTATTATATTTGTATAGAGTTGTGAGGAGTGTAAACCTTTTAGGTGTGCTGGTGCTCTTACAGTGAGGCAGATCACCTTTCTTGACTCCAGAAACTCACCCTTCCTCAATTCTTAGTGATCAAGCACCCTAGTTTGTGGCTATAGATGCACGTAGCTACTGCGAGGACTTCCACTGGACAATCTAGAAACTAGTGTGTCGTTCTTGGGAACAACAGGGGTTAACCGTAGTAGGCTATTATAACCCCCTCTCGGGGGACTACTACGTGAAGGCCTTTATTCGCTACACTCTAAAATTTGAAGAGAGTATATGCGAAAGCTTAGTTTAGTTGATTCTAGGTTAGTAAGGCTTATTTCGTGAGGTTAATTAATTAATTAATTTTAATAGTATTTTTACGAAAACCCCCTCCCCGGGGGGCACTGCCGTGGAGGCCTTTATCTTAAGGTAAAGTCGGGTACTGTAAGGCTCGCGTACTCGAGTAATAAGTCAGGGGAATTGACAAAGCTGTGGCAGCTTTCTGCCAGTAAGCTAAGCTCGGATTACGACGGAACAAAACATTTTGACCAATCGGATTACAACGGAATAACTATTAATCCGGATTGAAAAGGGGTGAAATACTCCATGCATCTGTCAAGGATGCCACGTGACCTACCAAGAGTCACGTGCTGCGCTAGGCTTAGCATCTGTAGATAAACCCATACTACAACGTATTTATCAGCAAACAAGCATCGCGTGCTTGTCATGTGCTTAGCTTTAACTTTAGCGCCACACTAGTTTTGACTTATGCGTAACTCGGGTACAGTGGCAACACGTACATCTATTCGGATCCTTGATCCCAGAAGAATCTCATCTCTTTTACCATCAACCTATTGTACCACTATTCGTTCCTTTCCCTGGTACTAACCTTACCAACGCACTGCATTATTTTCTGGGTTTCTAGCGAAAGTCTGGAAGCGAAGTGTTCATGTTTGCTGAAAGGCAAATCGATGGTGAGATCTTTCTCGACAGCAAAACACTCACACGTCCAAGCCACCGATAGTGAATCTGCCACTCGGATTGAGAGCGAACGAGAATTTGGTGGTGGGACTTGAGTTCGCGGGGATCTCCCTTCATCTCAGCTTTGGTATGGTTCTGCGTTGTTGCGGAGGTAATCGTGGTTGGTATCGAGATGTGAGATTTTCTGTTTTTATTTACTCACCAACTCTTATAGAGGAGCATCGCCAATAAATTCTCCGAGTGAGCGCAGGAGCTGCTTTTCGGAAAGAGTTTTGGGACTTCACTCGCGGTAAGAATAAGAGACGGATATCCCACTGTAGTGGAATGTGTTGAATGATCGAGCGCTGGTTTTGTGGACCGTTCAATTGAATAAATAATGTAGTGGTTGGATATTCTCCCCTTTAAAACTGCAAGGGGAGAACTTTAAGGGGAGCATGGAAATTGACGGCAAAATGGTTCTCGGCAACAGAGTTCTTGTGCTAGGTTATTTTGAGGTTGAGGGTAAATATACTGGTGAAGGATGGAGGACGTTGTACACGAGCGACTGTCACCTCCGTAGGGATGCGCAGTAGACGGTAATCTTACGAACTCTTGCAGTAGCCTTACAGGAATTTAGAACTAGAGAGTGACGTAAAATTACTTTGGTTACAAATGTGTCATTTATTTTTTTCAGGGGGTTGGTTCCCTTTACATTTTTTTTATTTTTAGATTTAAAGTCTGCTTCGGTTACAGGAGCCCCAGGAGCGTGAGCTAGCCGCTAATATAAACAGTAAGCCACTCTCCGCTTTTCCTCTCTAAGAAGAGACCATTACTACAGATGGTCGAGGTGTGTTTGGGAGAGGTTCTAGTGAGAACCGCGGGAGATAGAATGTTATATCATTTCTCTGGTGTCGTAAAAGTCTCATGCTCCCTCACAGAACTGAAACGTCAAAAGCTAGCTTCAAGCCTATAAAGCAATACAGCAATTGCCTCTTGGTTTTCTCGCCATCCCGCGGCTCCAATGCAAGAAGATTCCCTTGCCGAGTGGCCCGTTTTGTTTGTAATGGACATGGGTCTTACTTTCTCGGGGAGTGAATGAATGTTGTATACTTTTTCTTGGAATGATGGTTTCTACTGTACAATCACTCTTCCCCTCGAAATATAGACAGGATGAATCGACAACAAAACCATCCTCGACAATAACACGCACGCTAATATGGTTCATAGTCATAGAGAGTATATGATGTATCGGACCAGAGACAACGTGCGTTGCTACATTCTCGACGCACCAGAGATGTTGTCCCACTTATAAATTCCTCCAGATTTCAGCGGGGTCGCTTCCGGTCAAGTATTTATTATTGCAACTACACCCTTATCCACCCACTAGCATCGGATCCCACAGAAGGATACAGCGAGGTTCCTCACCCGACAATCGGATAAGCGTACCGCGATAGCTGGTATAGCTTCGGGGATCGAGTAGGTGGTAGGTTTCGCCTATGTTTTTATGGGCTTAGGAGCAAGACACTGAACAAGATCACTTGTGGGAGAAGACAATAAAATCAGATCGATGCAAAGGAGTAGCATGAGTTGGGAAGCCGAGTTGTATGAACACGACAAACATGGGTTCTATAGACTAAACTGGCCATGGTTAGCTTCAATTGGCAGAGCAAAGTAGGATGTGAATATTTTCCTTTATACCCGACGTCCAACGAACTCCCTATACGATGTTAAACTCATTCCGCGTGCCAACTTTACAGTATCAGTGCGAGGCGACTCCAGCGAATCCGTACCTCCACTTCATGATTTCACCAAGCCTGTGAGAACATTGCCATCTTCGCAGGGGTATGTGAGAAACCCTGGGCTTTGGCGACTTTGGATGAAGGTGTTGCCATCCCCCAAAATTGCCGGTAAGCTCTCAGCGGTTTGGAAATACGAGAGGAAAATGGTGAGCAGGCAAACCTGTGGAAGGATTTTTTATCTTCTGATTGTGGTACCGAATAATAAGGCGGTTGTAGGGACATTTCGCCGTGTTGGTGTCGCGAAGTGCATGAAGGACCGACATCTAAACCCAATGGGGTATGAGAGAGACTTTAAAAAGTGTATGCTCGAGGTGTTTGTATTGGCGCGAGGAAGCTTGAACCTCCACGTGGGAAGCATGAGTTTCGCCTCCGGCGGTGAGACAGCTGCTACTAATCCGATTCGCTTCATGTACTGTAAGGTTACGTCTCGTCAAATTAACTCGTAAGGTTCTTCCCGACGGCCAAAATAATCTTCAGCAGGACTTGGAGGCTCGAGCCCACCACCCCGGGCTAGGGCGATGGCACATCACCGTCCTTGTATTGACGGAAAATCTTGTGTTACATTGGGGGCGAGATTCTGGGATTTCCGCTCTAGCAACTTATGATGCCCTTTCTAATTGGGGTCGTAAAACCTCACGATTTCACCGTATAGGCTCTGCCCCAGTCATTTGCGGCTCACCTGTCCTTATATTGCTCCCAGTCATTGCTTCTCCAGATGAAGTTCCGTCATTGAAGAGCTACAACCCCTCGCTCTACCTTAACGTCGTATCGAGATAAGAAAATATAAGCTTACTTTCGTGATCACTTCGACTAGTTGCCACTCAGCATGGCCTCCATATCGTAAAGCCGAATCTAGCAGACCCATAGAAGGTGCCCGTATATCTGCATTTGCGATGGCAAGGTACCTTCGTACTCACATAGCTTAACGTCATGAAGTGGATTCGGTTTTCTCGGCTCTCGGGGATGTGATTAGTTATACATTAGAAGATTAAAGAGACAAGGCTTGTCGTCTACCGAATTCGTTAACATCTGAATTCGAGGCGAATTATGGCTTTCGTCCCATGTTTGGATGGCTACATTAGTTCGGGTCGGCATGTAGTGTGATTGTGAACTTATAGAATCTGACTGCTAGAAACCCCGTCAACGGTGTTAATGTAGCTGCTGCAGCGCTCATGAGAACGTGGGGTAGTCTCGAGTTCTACTACTACTGTATTGAACAGGGTTAAGATTTTGGTTTCTGATATCAGCGCTCACTTCGCCGCAAAATGAATTCCCGGCGCCACCCGAGCGAAATAAAGAGCGGTGGCCAATGAATGTGAGAATATTACGACTCTGCAGATCTATCACCCTATAACAGAGTTATCTGAATACTAGTTTTTCCAATCCTCTGATGCCTCCAAGGTTCTCGGTGTGGAAATAGAGCTAGATTAGCCTGCTAGACGGGCCGTTGTGGGTGCTGATTTGGCAACGAGAAGAAATTGGGGATTGCATTTTCCCACTTAGGGTCGTCGCACAATGGTTGCAGGTGGCCCTTCTCGCGGGACCATTTGCTATTTGAACGAGTAGAAGAAGATGTGGGGGATCTTGAAGGCCCGTGTGGATGTGTATAAAGAGGTCCCATTTGCCATTCTATCGCCTACAAGTCTTCTCTATTTCATATCCCTTCTGAGATACTGCAGACTGCTCCTTTGTTAAGATGATTCTCCCTCTATTTATTGCCTTGCTTACGCAAATTCAAGGTATATGTGGTCAATCTGTGGACAAGAATGGCGTTACTATTTTGGAGAAGATCGAGGAGGTCGAGAGACAGATGTTGAACGTATTCACTCTGGTTAGCGTTGTTGCACCTTGTAACAAAATTTCTGCCCCAGAGAACCCGCACAGTGGCCAACAAACCTCCGCAGAATGGGTAAGGATTGTTTTCCATGATACAATTACAAAGAACATAGAAGGACCAGGACTTGGGTTTGTATCCTCCAGTTATTTCTCAAGCTTAGACAAGCTAACAAAACAAAGTGGTTTGGATGCATCCGTTGGCTTCGAAGCCGATAGACCAGAGAATGTTGGCGCCTTCATAAATGTTACACTTGGCCAGGTCAGTAACATGTGTTCCATGTCATAAGCCCGAGAAGCTAAATGATAAAGTTCACTCAATTCTCCAGCATTTTTCTCTCGATGTCGGATTTGATTGGAATTGTAAGTCGCTACTCTCCTATTCTATTTTGTCTTCTCTGATGTGTAAGCTAGGGTTTGTCAGACAGTCTAGCAACCTGCGACCAGCCACTTGCTCGCCGTATTCCTCTACGCGTCGGACGTATGGACGCAACGGGTCCGGGGCCTGCAGGTGTTCCGGGGCCTACAGACTCATTAGCTTTTGCACAGGCAGCGTTCACCAAGGCTGGCTTTACAAACTCCGAGATGATCCAAGCAGTGTGAGCCTTTCGTGCTGATTCTTGGAGATACCGGTAATCTGACAGATACAGGGCCTGTGGGCACTCGTTGGGTGGTGTACATCATGAAAATTTCCCGGATATTGGTACGCTTCCCGAATAATTCAACACAAAGACAATATTGATGATTACTTTTTAGTACCTGACCCTAACGACCCAGAGAAGTAAGCTTTCAAATTCATCACAACATACTATTGTGCTAATCGAATAGTCTTTTTGGTCGTTCGCCCTTTGATAGCACGCCAGATGTATTTGATAACACCGGGGTTCAGGAATATCTCACCAGGACCGGTCTCAAGGGAGGTCCGCTTGTTGTTGGGCCAGAGGCTACCCGAACAGACTTTCTCATCTTCAACTCTGACGACAATGCTACTATCACTGCTATGTCTACACCTTCGTCATTTGAAAACACCTGCCTTACGATCTTCCAAAAAATGATGGATAATGTCCCAGCTGGGACTGTTCTTTCGGATCCTGTGACTGTCCGACCATGGATCTTACGTGAAAGTCATCTCGACTTACTCGCATCTGGTGGAGTAACATTCTCGGGCACAATATCAGGGCATAGCACACCTGCTCCACCTGCTACAGCTAACTACTTCTATGGAACCGTTGGGGGAGGTAACACTGGTCAGAAGACAGTTCAACAAAGCTGTAAGTACAGAAGTCCCGACTTCCTCGGACTCTGAAAATAGCTAACACTGGTAACAGTTGTATATCCTAATCGTCCTAACGGAGGCGACCCCGAGGATACTCTGATCGGATTCGGAACAATTGTCGACTATGAATTCAACGATACTCTCAGCAGTCCTAGTATCACATCTATTAACATCATGAGTTCTTATACAGCACCAGTTAATCTGAATATTTTCATTTTGCCATCTCAAAGCTTTAGCAACCCGGTCAACGGCCAGAGGCAAAGCATTATCCGCGTAGCAGTAAGTAGCCGAAATTGAGCCTAAGACATGAGGTCTAGCTAACATCTCTTCCACCCATAGGTTCTTGGCACCCTTGCAACTACTGGAACTACAATGTCGCTACGAATTTGGTCACCAAATAGACAACCTGGTTCGGTTGTACCCACATTCGTTAACCAGAACATTACAATGAGTTTTTTGAGAACACAGGGCGATTACAAGATCTACCAAGCAGTGGCACTTACCGGCGACGGCGCGCCAGGATCTACCACAGTCCAAGCGAATTTGGGTACCACCCAAGCTAGTGTAAAGGTACAAACTGGCAGTTTAAAGCCTTGCACAAGTGCAATTCCGACTACATGCTAGGTAAACGCGGGAAATGAGTGATATTGAAGGGACAGCTACGACACTTTGGAAGCTGACCACTCGGGGTAGGCACTTCTTGGCTGTGGAAGATTACTTAGAGGTGATTGGCGGAGCTTTGTAAGAAAGCGGGTAGAACACTCCTTAATTTCCTAGATATTATAAGACAATGCAATGGAATATCCTAGGTAGAATAGAAGAATACTTTTTTTCTTCTCCTAAATAGGATAGTTAAGCCTTTTAGACAAAGTTCCGGGAAGTCGAGATAATCGATAGCCTAAGAGATAATCGCGTAGTTATAGCTTAATTTAGAAGTAGGGATTTTGATTATTCGCTTAAAATCGGAAGAAAACAATCCGAGCTTTTAAGGAGTCCTGTAAGCCACTAACACCGCCTGCATATTCCGGTATGATGGGTCAGGTGAGGCCACGTCCAGAAAATTCGTTGTTTCCCGTCCAGGGAACATCCTGCCGAACCTTGTGACATCAAATGTATTACGAATCGATCTCGAGTCGAATTTGGGGAACATTGACTTGATTCGATTTGGTAGGACCCTACAAGGGTTGCAGTCTCCAAGGCGATCCGTTTTGCACCCTTGTCTCCGATGATCATGGCCACCGATCCAACTGCCTGGTGAACAGCGAGAGCCTGGGCAGCAGTTGCGACAATGACATCGGAATGTGCCAAAGTATCACTGAAAAACTCTCTGACCAGAGGCATGCGTTGACCATGGTTGTGGGTGGGATCATCTGGATTTGTCATTGATAGCCTTGAGCATAGCTGAAAGATCCTCATGTACGAGTTTAGGTTTAAACTCTACGCGCACTACTCTTTAATTCTCCCAGATATCATATTACCAAGAGCTAGAATGCCTTTAAATTTCTAGGGAAATGAATCTAAACGGGCTAAATGGGATACGAGTATGATCTGTATTCTCATCTCCTAAATCAGACAATACTGAGGCCATAGTCTTGGGACTAGTGCCTGAGTGTATCTAGAGTTTTGATGCACGCTCTTATGTCGACATGGCTTGCGTATAAACGGAGAAATTTCGCCTCTAATCGGTCACGAAGGGCCTCAGCTTGCTTTGCAACGGTGTTATTAGTCCCACTGATTTGACTCAACCCCCTCCTGGAGGCCCGCTTACATTTCGCTTGAATCGCGGCGTAGGTTTGGAGAATGTCAACAATGGTTTACTACGAATCCTCTTTCCAGTCTCCCATCCAGGCCTAGTATGCTGAGCTACTGGTATAGCACTCGAAACCAAAGGTGGACTTAAATGCTCCTGCGCTGGTGGCGTAGCCTCTAACGGACTCGGAGGTTCTGAAAGATCATCTTCACTCCATGGAAATTGAAGTCGAGGCGCGGAGCGAGGATGCGCGCTATTCTGAGCTTCGTGTGTCGCATCCCATAATCTATCAACATGATCTCGACCTTGCTCTAGAATTTTGGAAGAGTCTTCGTTTAGTTTGAAGCTTGGAAGCACAGCTGGGATCGGTTCAAAAGGCTTTATGTCGTAATAGGGGCGGGGAGTCGTTGAGAACATGCGCGACAGCACGGATCTTGACGGCAATTTCTGAACTAGAGATTGGGAGCTGCTAAAGTCTGGTATGATGAAAGGCGGCGCCATCTTCGGTGCGCGAGTTTCTAGACTTGGGAATGGTGGTGGTGTGGCTAGGCTCTGATATCCAGTATCTACTAGGAGCTCGTTATCTAATGTTTGCGAACCCGACGTCGAGTCTTGTTGGCGAGGTGGCGGGAGAGGATGTGAAGGCAAAATGTCATGAGGATGTGTTACTGAAGAGGCTGCGGATTCAACACGAACGATTCGATCTGCAAGCTCGTCCATCACCGCCAACGTATCTTTCCTTGTTGCCTCAGACAATATTCTCAGAGCAACTGGATCGACGACCAATTCTTCCGCCCCTGTACGAGCCATAGAGCTTATCAAGACGTCAATAAGATCCTTGTGGAAGTCTGCCCTTATTTTGTATAGACTCGCGAGCGATTGTGCTTGGTAAACCATTAGGATGTACGTATTAGGATAGATCAAACTACTTACGATCACCATCGTCAAACTTCCTTCCATGATTGCTGGAAAGAGTGTCTAGTCTTGACCGAACAACCTTCTCACCATCGTAAAGCGAAGTTTCCAGTTCCTCCTGTCCCACAGCCTTCTTTCTCGGTTTGCTTTTGCGCCACCGTTTGAAAAGCCTCGAAGACTCTGCAAACGCGTCCACGATAAATGCAACACGCACACTAACGCCGGAGACAGATACCGAGTCCATCAGAGTCAGAGAATAGGAAGATGTAGTATGAAAAGAAAAAAGTGGTGTACTGTAGGGAAACAGCGTTTTTGCAAAAGGCTGGGAATAGGCATGTTTGCTTCCTATTATACGGAGTAAGTTTTAAGAAGTATGGCTGCGGCAGGTAGGCCTGAGGACACCGCATTTGTGGCATTGAAATGTATGTTTCCCAAATTCCTAGATAAAGGGGCACAATCTTGGCAAAATCGTAGCTGCTCCACTTCTAATCGGGATTGCTTATCTAATAATGACTTACGTTGTATTTACCCAGCCATTTCGTCATGCTATCAGTATAGTTTGAAGTTCTGTGTTTAAAGCGGAGTCAGGTTTATAGGTATACTATAGCCTAAGGCGTTAATAATTATTAGTAAGTGCTACGGAGTAACGTACTCCATAAGCGAGACGTGTTTACATGCGAGTCGTGTTTTTCACCCCACCAATTGAACACACCCACCAATTATTCTTATAACGCAGGTAAAGTAACTTGAATAAAAGACTCTAATTAATCTAAAACCTTCTAGGGCATGTACGAGCCGTATATTCTAATAATTCACAAATACTACACGTATTTAGTGCACGTATTCGTGGCTTCACTCGCTGAGAAGTAAATCCACCCACAGGCTCTATATCAACTATTCGCGACCTTTCGATATCCTCCTAGCTAGTTTAAACGCCCCCTGTAGCAATATATGACTTCCTTTTTACTTTCTTCTTCTTCTACCTCGTATTCTCGGCCCGTAATTGCCTATTTTCTTCCGTAAGAAGAACTGCGTTATATATAGCCATTTGACAGCCCTTGACTAGTTGATTTAATACAAGATCCGTAGGACTTGGTGGAGTTTTCGTACGACGCCTAATATAGCCCTTAATTACCTAGGCTTAAAGCTCTAATTCCATAATATTATAGGGTGTTTCCGGTACCACTAGTTCTGCTCGATAGAAAGGGTAGGAGGTGGGGTTAGAGTCCGTAATTGAGTATTAAGCTTCGAAAGCACTTGTTTAGGGTCGTAGGGAACTAGACCTGTGGCTATAAAACCCTTACGGATTATGTCTATAGTTATAGTCTTTACACGGGCTGTAATATAGGCCGTAAGAAAGTCTGGCTTGTCGATATAATTAAGGCCGGCCGGTATAAACTACTCAACTTGTCGCCCGTATAATCGTTTTAAGACCGTAAAACAGACTACATCTAATAGTTATAAGAGATGTGACGAATGCGGAGGTATATAAAGTGTAATAATCGAGTTCTCTAAACAGAATAAGTCGAACTCTAGAGTAGCATAACTCCCGTGGCCGTCAAGGATAAGAAGTCGATATACTCCTTTCGTACGACCCTTCGTATACTTTTAAAAGACTTCTATAAGCCAAGTTAGGCCTAACGAGTCGTTTGTCCATCCCTTCTCACTAACTCTAACTACCCAGTCCTTAGGGAACGTCTCTATATACTAAGTTGATAGATGAACCTTGCCTTCGAATATAACGATTGGCGGTAAGGCCCACCCGTCGGCCCTAATAGACTCAATAACAGTAACCCATTCACGGTTCCCTAGCTGTACACAGACTGGCCGACTAGAGCACTCAGAGCCTGTTACAACTTTTACAGTTGTAATAACTCCCATTTGAAAGCCCGTCTCGTCGAAGTTGTAGATATCCTCCTCTAATATCCCATATTTAGCAATTGTATTTCATATAAGGCGGAACTAAGCGCGTATAGTTTCAGGATCTTCGCATTTTACTCGTTAATAGTCGTATTTACAGGTATATTTCGATTAGAGAGAGTCGTGGCGTCGTACGAAGTTCTAAACCCAATTCTGACCGACTATAAGCGGATTATCTTGTTCCGTACCTAACCGTTTTTAAAGGAGTAAATTAGCCATTTGCCGTATAGACTCTACTCTTAACGGTAGGCCTCGGTTTTTCATAGACAATATCTATTATACAAGTGTTAACTCCTCTAGATCCGTAAGCTTTTTATTATTAGGTCGAGAGTCGCATCGTGCGACGCATCCGTTAACGCGATCGCGTGCAGTCGAATAGGGGGCACCATATGAAGTACAAGCGGCTTTGAGGTTTTTGAAATGGCCTTGATGAAACGCATGAATAGCGAGAGTAATTCGGCCTTCTGTTTGAGACATTTAAGTAGCAATTAGTTAAGATATGACAGTGGTAAGTGGTAGGTGTGTTCAATTAGTGGGGTAAAAAACACGACTCGCATATAAACACGACTCGCATATAAACACGACTCGCATATAAACACGACTCGCATATAAACACGACTCGCATATAAACACG